>JARYHS010008075.1:189895737-189928989 GCA_031002005.1 Vandiemenella viatica
TCCGTTCTTTGGGGCAGTATTTCACTACATTGGAATTTTTGTAGCTATCACTAAGTGAGCGCTTGGATCTAAACGAGAGGAGATCAGCCATACGGCTGCGGCAGCTTTCGGCGTGGTGTTGAGAATTCGCCTAAGCACTGCGGCAGAGGGGCCTCCATGTGGGGAGCCGGATGCGCTCAGGTGTGACTCCACACGAGGCATAGCAAGTGGCGACCGACACCAGGACACCGTGACGTCACTCCGACTGGCGAAGGAGATTTCATCATGTGTACTGATAACATTACCTAATAAACGGTTGTTGCACAGGAACATCAAGTAATTTAGGTAAAAAAAATAATCAACCAATTGGCCATTGGCAATTCATCCGCAGTTGTTTGTTAAAGATTTTTAAATGGATATATCGTCTCTTAACAACTGTTATTTTATTCCTATATCCTCAGACGCGTTTCGCCCTTGTGGACTGGGGCATCATCAGTGAGATTTTTTAATACAAACAGTAACATTTTGGTCAGGAATTAGTTCCAATTGCACTTTTTTCTAGAACACGACCTCATGCTGTCGTACTGCATTGTACAACGTCACTATTTCATTGTTATAAATGGTCAAACTTCTTACTCTAATTTGATTCTCACACAACTAGTAGTCACAGTCCTACAAGGGCTAAACGCGTCTGAGCGTATATGAATGAAAATAACCTTTCGCGTTGAGGCTATACTACGGAAGTATCGCCACACATGAAAGCAACGTAAGTTGAAAGTAAATATTAAAATCCTTATAGTTCATGCTGTGAAAGGGAACGGGTAAACCGGCGTCGGCATTCACTATGAAGGGCGTCACATCATGATGGAGCGTCCAGGAGTGGTTTTCCATTATCTTCCACTGTGTCACAGTGTTCATGTTTATGTGCGATTGCTTTCTTGTAATGCTGATTGTGTTCGCAGAGTTTTGGATGGGAGATTAAAGAAGGGAGAGGGTTAAACCCGGTGCCAACCCATTCAGGCCTACTCTTCCGAGAAACGCCGAAGGACCTCCCCTTCTGGCAGAAGAATCACCATCATCAGTGTCGTATGCCCTCACTCCCTACGCAATGCGGAGTGGTTAACGTTTCTGGCCTCACATTCGGGAACACGCGGGTTTGAATCCCCGTCCGGGCATCCAGATTTGGGTTTTCTATGGTTTCCCCACTCCAGGCGGATTCCTTCCCGTTCCTTGTCCCCAGTCCCATCCCGCCTCTAATGACCTTACCCGTAGACGAGGCGTAAAGCAATAAGTAAAAAAAAAAAAGAGAGAGGTTTGTGATTTAATCCAGAACTTTGATGCATAATCTGGTGATTAGGAATTGTGTACCACCATTTATACCACCATGTCAGCTAAGGGAGCGTGCACAAACCACGTAGCTCCATTTTCGCCTCCTGTGAATCCCCCCCCCCCCCATGTAGTCATACGTGGCTTTTCCCTTTACCCCTCCACGTAGCTATTTTCACTTTTAATTCCAGAAGACATTTTGTAGTGTTTTCTCTTGTTAGACTATTGTAAATTACATACGGGGATAATTAACTGAGGGAAATAAATGTTAACATGCTATTGTTAGATCAGTTCCTCATTTTAACTGTGAACAATGTTATGAAAAGAAAGCTACGTGGCCTGGCTCTGAACCCCACCTCCACCCTCGCCCCTCCATCCCACGTAGCCCAGCGTAGCCTTCCAGCCTACTCCTCCCCTCCCCCCCCCCCTTTCTGGACCGAGCCACGTAGTTTGTGCACGCTCCCTAAGTCCTGATGATGAAAATTTCTTCGAGCATTAGAACTCAAACCAGCTAACCGTCAGTCAGCTGAAGTGGCAGTCATTAAAAGACAGGAAGAAGGGTGAAAAAAGCTTGGAGAGATAACAGAATTAAGATAGATGGATGCATGGAAGGGAAAAGATGACCATCTCCTCAAGCTGGCACTAGGGTGGGGGATAATTTTATTTCGAAAGTAAAGGAATCAGGGATTGGATTAAATTATCAAGAGAAGGAATGAATAATTTATCAAAAAATGTGAAAGAAATTAAAATTAAAATTCTTAAAGAACAAAAGTAGCCGTGCGCAGAAAATTGCTCCATCGCAATTAAATTACATGAAGTTAAGCACTCCTGTTCTTGGCAGGTTATTTTTCCACTTTAATAGAAGCTAGCGTTGTTGCTGTTGGTACTAGAGTGGACACTATACTGTGGTGCTAAATGCAGTCTTCGACCACTCGATTACTCAACGCCGTTGTTCACTGCCCACAGAAGCCAGAGAAAGTCTGGGCTAGCGCGCTGCTCCAGATCAAAGATAAGTGCTCCGTATTGCAAGAGGTTTCCGTGGTGTAGTGGTTATCACATCCGCCTAACACGCGGAAGGTCCCCGGTTCGATCCCGGGCGGAAACACTCATTTTTATGCTGACAATTACATTTTTCCTTTAATTTAAAACATGACTTTTTATTATTATTATCCTTTTACCGCCTCATTGGACCACTTTAGTCAATTGTTTTCTGGTTATCTCTTTAGGCATATTCATGCTCCGTTCTTCCCGAATCTATTCATTCGCTGTGATCTTCCTCATCTGTAAATCCCTCCTTCTTTGTGTATCGATTGTCATCTTCTTCTCTTCGATATCGGCCATCTAAGAACCACAAAAAGTAATCCCGTACATTCATTTTCATTTTTCTTTACTTGACTTCCAATAATTCTTCATCCTTTCACTTTGCTGCTTCCTTCTTTCTTCCGTCCATATGTTACTACATTTCCTCTTCTCCTTCTCCTGGAAATCCTTGAAATTTTGAATCAGTCTCCTGAAAGTTGCTCTATCTTGTATTAAATCTCCTGTTATCCCGATTTCAGTCAAATCTTTCTTTGCTCCTTGGATCCACCGGTTGCTCTTCTTACTATTGTAAACATGGTTGAAAATTCTTTTTGTAAGTCTGTTGGATCGGTTGTCTGTTTTTGTTTTAAATCATATTTTCTCGTCTTTCATTTTTTTTTTTTTTTGCTTTATTTTGCAGATCATCCAGGGTTTTTTCTAGTTCTTCCACATCTTCTCTACCGTGATGGGCTGCAGTTCACTATACACCACCTCATTTGACACTATCTGCCATTGACCAACTTTTTAATATTTTTTATTTCTGCATTTTCTGGATATTCCACTTTCCACTTTTAAAACATTAATAGAAAATGTCGTTAACTAGTAGATAAGAACAGTGTTAAGCATAAGGAAACCTATTAGTTTGTTTCTAGTATCAAAAAAACTATTTTGGATTTAAATTAATTGTGATGTAGAGCACGCTCCCCACACAACCATTTTCCCCTCTCTTGTATTTGCCTACATTTTTCCCTTCACGAATTTTAAATTCTTTCAGCATTTCCGGTAAATTATTCAAGACTTCCCTTGGTAATATATTCCAATGACAATGAAAATACTATTAGGCAATGAAAATAAGAAAGTATAGCGAAATTAAACACGTCACTCACCGCAGATATAGTCAGGGGTGTCAGGAGGGACATAACAACACGAACACTCTTTAGGGGCATCCATACATTACGTGAGGTGTTTTTCCCCCCTCCACCCCCTCTGGTGAGATTACGTGAGATCTGGTCCGAGAGACCCCCACCCCTTAGAAATCGCCCTTGCAACTTTTTGAGACCTCTTTTTCTAGGTCTCACCCTTCCTAACTCGGTTACACCCACTTTTCGACGAAATTTCCCCCAAAAGTAGACTTTCCGCGTCATTTGTACACCTTTTTTTTTAGCTCTAAAGTCAAAAAAAAAAAATCCATAGCCTCACGTGTGATTTCCGCTGACCCCCTGTAGTATAACATCCAAAGAATAATTACTCTTAGAAAATCGGTTGTTATGGAGACGATAGGAGAAACAACGAGTTAAAGTTTTGGCTGGCGAGCGACTAGACGAGCTTAGCATCTTGCGAGGTGTTGAAATAACCGTTACTGATCAGAAAAATTGGAAAGACTATTATTATTATTGTTCGCTAAAAGAAATTTTTTTAAAAAATGATTCGGTACGATATTTCCATCCATGTTACTTATAAAACAAAAAGTCTTTAATAAATAAAATAACATCGACTGAAATAATAATATATGACACCCCCCCCCTCCACCTTGGTGAGATATCGCAGAAACCCCCCCCCCCTATTTCACCTCACGTAGTCATTATTATAGGAGGTCATAAGTTGGAAAAAGTGGTCTATATGATTCTAATTACACAGTGACTCTTTATGTTCACATCTGATCCACTTGTTGTACGTCAAACCTCTAACACGAATAATGTTCTTACCGAAATATTGTGAACAGTGTTTACGTTTTTGTGCTTGTCATGCCTCTCTTGCACTGATCTGTGGCGAGGGACTGCTTTACTTTCCTTATCATTCCTTATTTTATGTACTACTGTATATTCGGGAATAAAGTTCTATGCCATAAAGCATACCCAGGAATTGACATAGACTCTGATCGCATAAGTTGCAAGTTGAAAATCAAGAGAATAAGGAAGCAACTGCAAATGCAACTGGAGGGGACGAAACTGAAACAATTTTATGTGAAAAATTTGCAGAGATGGTAGAAGTGGGTCTATCACTGAAGAGAAACATTATCAAAGCTGGTAAAGAAACATCAGGTTTTAGGAAAAAAGGCGCCCGAAAATCTTGGATCATAGAAGAAATTTTGGTGTTCATTGATCAGAGGAGAATGTGTAAAAATGTTCAGGATGAAGCAGGAAGAGAACAGAACAGACATCTTAGAAATCAAATAAACAGGAAATGCAAGAAAGCAAAATAAAAGTGGTTGCAAGAAGAGTGGGAAGAAGCAGAAAAGGAAACGGTCGTAGGAAAAGTAGATGCAGCCGTGGGAGGGGTAAAGAAGCTGATGGGCAGCCTATTTTAAACGCAGTAGATAGAGCTAACCGATGGAATGATTGCATGGAGAATCTGTATGATGGGGATAACATGAACAAGAGTGTAACATCGTAACATCGTTCCTTAAATCCTGTGCAACAGTGTACAACAGACTGCAAAAGTTCGAAGTAAAAACAATCAGATGAAGCATATTATTTCACAGATTTTACCAATAAAATGGCGCCTACAAATAACTGTTGTGGGGACTTTTTTTTTCTGGACGATCAAAAACATTCACCATATCAATTGTTTGTAGTATGCTTTTTACTTTTAAAATCTAACATTATTTTTTCGTTCGACGATTGACAAATGATTTGTTTTACCAGAGATCGCAGAAAATCAGGTGGGCTTTATTTCTGTGATAAATTAAATCAGCGATTCGCATTTATGAATTGCCGGTGTACTATTAGTTCAACCTGTCTTCGCAAGGGACACCATAACGATCTTCACAAATCTGTGTCCAGTCTTCGTTACAACAAACAGTTTACAGCAGCAAGCCGTGTCGAAAACCTGAAAATATGGAACGTTCTTGCTTTACGTAAAACTACATTTGTACCTGGCTGCTCATGGTTCAGTCAAATAAGCAATTGGGCCATGGCCTTTTGAAGAGAACCATCTCGGAATTCGCATGAAATACTGAATACGAGACTAGAGCGTTACCACTCACCCATTACTTAAGGTAGTAAAATTAGAACGATGTTCAAGCAACTGTTTTGTGTTATTTCCTCTTAAATGCAATCAGAAAATTCCAGGCTTACAAATATGATACTTTTGCAAACAAAATGTCTATTGTTATGTTCGTGAGCTCGCAGACCTGCAGCAGGTGATTATACCATAATCTTTGTTCTGTTGGGCGGCGGAATGGAGGGAATAAGTTGAACAGGCTGCAGAGGGTACGGAAACCGTATGGATGTTGTTGTTGTTGTTGTTGTTGTTGTTGCTTTAGGACGCGTCGGCTGTGAGGTCATTAGCGCCCTAACAATTACCAGCTATTACTGTAGCTTAAGAATGTACTAAAATACTGTCTGCATGGTCGACTGAAAAAGGGGTAGGCCATACAGACAGCAAATAAAATAAATCACAAAAGTAAGATGTGGCTGTAATGGGGCCACCAGGACCTAAAACCATACAACGTCTGGATGGCTGTAAAGGGGCCAAACGGGTTCACAAACGAATTAAAAACACTACATGTCACGCTCGCTGTATAATGACCAGCGAGACAGGAGTTACAGAAATATAAAAAATAAAAACAATGCACTTGGATGGGTGACTGTAAAGATGTCACACACCCATCTTAAAACTTGTTCGATCTGCCTAAAATTTTAAGCAATAAATACACAAAATTTTAAAACACTCGCCACGTTGCTGGTCTCATTGTTTAAAATAAGTGACAGATTGTAGCCAGGGCAACTAAAAACAGGTCACAATCAATTAAAATGTGGCGTACCGTCAGAGGTATGCCACAGGCATCACATTCGGGTGGGTCCTCCCGGCGGAGAAGAAAGCTGTGTGTCAGAGGACAGTGCCCCATACGGAGGCGAGTAAGGAGAACCTCGTCCCTCCTCGCCTGCTCCACGGCTGAACGGTCGTTTTTAACAGTATGGACAAGCAACGCGAAGGAAGTGTGAGTGGAGACTTTCCCAGCCTTAATAATGCTGCACCGTAATCTTCACGGGCGTTCGGCCCGATTTTCTTCACCACCAACATTTTTCGCCAAAATTTTGGGGTCGGCTGCCTTCTTTGAGTTTTCCTATCTTGGCATGGCGAAATTTGGAGAGCTTTGGTTTTACGGCCACTTGCCCTTGCTGACGCCAAGCATTTTATACCAAGTGCCAGGTGGTACTATGTTCCTACTAATGGCGGAAGTGGAGTGTTGCCATCTGTCTCTTAAACCTGTAACTATGTTCTGCGTGTGATAAGTTTACTTTTTGTTTGTGCAATGTGTAGTTTCTGAGCCGGAGAATGGGGATCATCATGGCATTCGGCTTGATTGTTGAGGGAAAAAAGGACGCCTAATACCCGCAGTCAGGACGGCTGGTACGCGGGTGCCTGGACTCGTGCCCGGTCCCGTTACATCTCCCCTATACAGCGCGGTGAACCACAGTGTCCCATCCGGGCGTCCAGCTAGATGGTGTGGCAAGGGTACAAAGTTTCGACAGCTGGCTGTCACTACTGTCTTTCTCAGGTTTCTCATGGATTCTGGTGGTAATAAGGGGGCGTCCATTAATTACGTGAGCTCAAAATAGGGGGGGGCGGAAAAATCTCACCAAATCTTATTTAAGGGAGGGGGGATCGATAAAAATCTCATATCAACTTTTTATTTCAGATCACCAACCTTCAAACAGTGGAGCTGAAAAAAGAAGAAGAAAAAAGGGTCTTCAAAATTACGAGGTCAATCTCACTATGGGAGGGGGGCACCAGATCTCACCTAATCTCATCGAGGGGGAGTGGTGGTCCAAATTATAAAAAACACCCACGTAATTAATTGACGCCCCTAAGCTCTGCTGCTTACACCAGGAAGGAACTTGGACGTGGCGTTTTGAACGAACAATCCGCGATTTCGTCTGGATCAATTTCGAGAAACCATAATGCCGTTGGCAGTACCAGGATCGAACCTCTTTGGCAGGCCAGGGCGACGCCGTTCAGTCTGCAGAGTCGCTCGGTACCTGGGTAGCGCCTGCAGAGGAAGTGACGTAGCGCGCACTGTGCTAAACCGCGCGCTCCCCTCCTCGGCTGTTTCCGGCTGTCACTCAGTCCAGGCGACGTGACGCGACGTGCAGGCGATGAGTTCACCGCCCGTAACACACCGACTGCTAATCCGTGTAGCTGGAATTCACAATAAGCACAATCTGTAGTTCCAAGGTTCTTAGTGTCCGGAATAATTCAGAAACAGAGTTGCATCACTCGATAAAATTCCCCTACAAACTGATTGACTCAGAACAAGGTATAGTATTACCTTTAAACGCACGACACCCGACTTTACACTCACCGGAAAGGGCCTTCTTACAAGGTACCCGCGGAACTAACTCTTGCATACTCCATCACGTTACAAAACTATCTGCCACCAAGTGGGCAACGCCTAGACGGAACACCGAGCAAGTCCGATGGGGCTTTGGTTCTCTTGTTTGCAACGCTTCTTTCGCAACGTTTGCATTTAAGGTCCCTTGCTGTAACCCATGTCGCTCATCTCATGCAGTCGGCAATTCCCGTTACCGAGACAAGCAGCAGTTTACCGAAGTGAGGTCCGAGGTTCCCCAGGGTAGCGTCATAGGGCCTCTGTTGTTTCTCATATACATTAATGATTTGTGCGACATAAGAAGGGGGAAGAAAAGATTATTTGCCGATAATGCTATTATTTATCGTGAAATCAAAACCCAGGACGACTGCGCTTTGGTACAAGATGATATTATGAAAATAATAGCGTGGTGTAAAGACTAGAAGTTGGCGTTAAACGCTAAAAAGTCCCATGTCATGCGTCTAAGTAAAAAGGTGACACCATTTAGCTGTGAATATACAATTAATGCTACTGTCCTTAGAACGGTAAATTCAGCTAAATACATAAGGGTAACAATTCGTAATAATTTGTCGTGGAATGAACATATCGAAAAGGTAACTGGGAAAGCAAATCGTATGGCCCAATTTCTAGGTTGTAATTTAAAACAATGCACTCCGGAAGTTAAATCGATTACATGCAAGTCACTAGTGTGTCCCCACTTAGAATATTGTTGTTCTGTATGGGGTCCTCATAAAAAGGGGTTAATGGAGAGAAGGTCAAAGAAGAGTCGCCAGATTCGTGACAGGTATATACAGGGTGATTCAAAAAAAACGTAGACAACATGTCATGGTAGATCTGTCTTACAATAAGGATCAAAAATCGCATAGAAACAGAGGGTCGCAAACGCCTGTAGAGGGCGTTAGAGCCACGAGAGGGCGTTGCGATACAAACACGGTCCCTTGGATTTTTTCTTGTGGGGATTTTTAAAAGGACTTGTGTATGAAACACCTGTTGAAACGCCGGAAGACTTGGTAGGAAGAATCGTTGCGGCTGCCGGATGTGTTCGAGATACACCTGGTACCTTTGAGAAGGTGAGCCTTTCCATGCAACGGAGATGCCGGGCTTGTCTCGATGCATCTGGCAAAAGGTTCAACATTTGGCTTTCATTAGTCGCATATGAGTGAGTAATTATCAATAAAATGATCTGTAATGGTTTTGTTCCTTCTCTTTGTGTCAGTATCATTTTAGACGCCCTGTAGCGGATCCGAATCGCATTTGCGACCCTCTGTTCCTATGCGATTTTCGATTCTTATTGTATGACTGATCTAGCATGTCATTTTGTCCACGTTATTTTGAATCACCCTGTATAGTTCGAGGGAAAGCGTAAGTGCGATGCTGGAGGAGTTCGGTTGGGAATACCTGGAACACCGAAGGCGTTGCTCTCGACGGAAGCTAATTGAAAAATTCTCAACTGACGTATTTCGGAATGACAGCCAGCAAATATTGCTACCAGCAACATTCATATCTAGGAATGACCGCGAAAATAAGATAAAAGAAATCAGGGTCAGAACCGATTCATTTCTGAACTCATTATTTCCACGAGCGATTAGGAAATGGAATAGAAAGGGTTTACCGGGCGAATAAATTTAAAATCCGACAGGAGTAGTGCTCGATAAACCGCTCCGTCCATCCTGATCTGGGTTTTCCATGGTTTTCACAGATCACTCCGGGCGAATGCCGGGATGGTTCCTCACGATAGCCCATGGGCGCCTCCTGCCATATCCCGTATATCCCTTCCAAACTATTACCCTTTCGGATAGGTGCCATGCATCCTCCGCCACACACTTTTAGTGAATCTCGTAGTAATAATAATAGTAATAGTAAGCACCGTGTGTTCTGCCGAGGGCTTGTACTGGATACTAGGACCAGACACCTCAAGCGACTGCGCTCGCGAATATCCTATGAGATGGCCCAAATGTGCTTACGCCCCCAAAGTAATATCGCAATGCGGTAAAATTTGTCTTCTTGTTAGCAAGGTTTCCCTTGCAGCATTTGAAGAGTCACCGCCGAGGACACTTCCTGTACCGTACATCTTATGCATACTGGCAACCATTCGTTGCTCAAATCGCTCGACTGGGTAGATTGCCACTATCTTTGAAGGTGTCCGCTGTCAGCGGCCGTTAGGTACGGACGTGTTTGCAACAACATCCGTGTAGTCGGTCAACGCCGCAGCGATCAACAGTAGTGGGCAGTGTAGACGTTTTGTGTGAGTGTGATAGAAAACCATCTTCTCAGCCGCGTAGAAGCGAATACTACAGTTAAAGGTAAGAAATGGAAGCCACCGCTATAACAAGGAAAAACACCGTGAAATTCACATTCGATCGTGCTTTCGTAAGGCCAACGGCGTACGAGATACATTAGTGGCTTTTCGACAAAGTAAAATTAATAGACGAAGAAATATTGGGAATTCGAGTGAGGAATATTGTGTCAGCGTAATAGAAGAAAATACAGGCAATTTGAAATTCCACCATGCCGATGGAAATGTAAGTAATGTTCAAGTAACAAACGCAGGAATGGGCAAAATACAGATAAGAGTGTTAAATCTGCCATTTGAAATATCCAACGAACTGATTCTACAGGCGATCAAACCTTTCGGAAATGTGATAGAAATCACAGACGATAAAGGGGGAGGCAATATCCGATTTAAGAAAATAAACCGAGTGCGGCTAGTTAAAATGGAAATAGCAAAATACATACCATCATACATAAACGTAAGCGGATTCAGAGCACTTGTGGTATAAGACGGGCAGCCACGAACTTGTGCTATTTGCAACTCAATAGAACATATCAGAGCAAACTGCCCTCGTATGCAACCGACAATACTACCGTTAACATACGCCAAGCGCTCAGAAACAACAAAACAAAATGAAGAGGCCGCATTAGGAAACCAACAGCAGTTTCCACCACTGATGAAAACGGACTTGTGCCCCCCTGAGACGGTGATACAAAAAGAAATAAAGTCACAAAAAATGTACAATACAAAGAATACTGAAGAAAATATGAGCGACGAGGGACGCCACACCCAGAACAAAATGAGTGAAAACCTCCAAACTAAACAACAAGGAGACTTGAATGACAAAACAAAACAAACAAAAAGCAGAAAATAAATAAAAAAAACTCTCGAAAACACGATGGGAACTGACGACAACATCGAGTCAGATCACGGAAAGGAAGAACCGATGCTGACAACTGACCCACCATCCACAGCAGAAGAAACAGAGTAGACGAGACCAACGGTCACCAAACTCGGTAAGAAACGCCGTGCAAGGAAACAAACGGAGACCAATATTTTATATTAATAACTTATTGGTAATTATTTAATTATATATATATAACCTTTATTATAGTGTAAACAATTAAAGAATATTGTTATATAAAAATAATTTATATTAAGTAGGGAAACGTCAACAGAGAGAGAAAGTACAGAAGAAGTCAAAGGAAGTGGAAAAAATAAAGAAACAACCAATAGAGAAGAATCAGCCAACTAGCAACACAGAGACAACTCCAAACCCAAAGAGGTGCAGAGGCGCAGGGACCGAAGTAGGAAGTACGCTGTATAGTTGGGCGGACGACGAGCAGCAGGAAGATCCAATCGAAGACACGCACTTTGTCTGAATGCAACACACCGACAGTATGATGCAAACGTACACCGTGGCGACGTTAAATATAAACTCAATTATAAGCCCTCTTAAAGTGGAAATGCTGCAAGACTATATGAGAGCCGCAAACACTGACATTCTACTACTGCAAGAAGTCACAAACGTAATAAACCTGGACAGAATCTCCGGCTACAACTCTATAACGAACACAGGTGGCGATATAAGCCTTGGAACAGCAATTTTAACCAAGCTAGGTATTGAAACCTTAGATGTAACAAGATCAGAAGAAGGAAGAAATATAGCTTGCACAATAGCCAATACCAGAATAATAAATGTATATGCTCCCTCAGACAGCAACCAACGAGCCAAGAGGGCGTCATATTTTAAAAATAGTTTAACCTTACACATGGGTAAGAATACCCGACAAACTATTTTAGGAGGAGATTTCAACTGCGTCCTACATCAGAAAGACCAGTCGCCCAACTGCAACAAAAGCATAGAATTGGAATACATCATAAGCAATCTCAAACTACTAGACACATGGGAAGTATTAAACGGAAACACCATAGGATTTACATATACGACAGGGAAATCAGCTTCACGACTAGTCCGTATTTTCATCAGCCAAGAGCTGAAGAGCGAACTTCAAACAACAGAGCGTTGGCCGGTTGAATTTTTGGACCATGTAGCATACCAATGTAAAATAAACCTAGCGAAACAAAATATATACATTGCGCGGGGATACTGGAAACTAAATACCTATATTCTAGAGCAGCGCCAGCTACAACAGAACTTCTCAGATACATGGATACAGTGCTGCAGCCAAACTCGGAAATTTCCGTCAACCACAGAATGGTAGATCCAACGAATACTAAAGACTTATAGCATTGAAATAAAGAGGTGGCAACGGCAAAAAGAAGAATTTCACTATCTATGTTTGAGAGAGCTATTAAAAAAGGTGGAAACAGAAAGTAAATACATTCTTGAGATCAAGAAAACCAAAGCAAAAATAATTGCAATGAAGAGGAGACAACTTGAAGGAGTTAAAATTAGAAGCAGAGTACACAATGCTATATCCTCGGAAGATGCTTCAATCTATCATCTGGTCCAAGAAAAACGCAGAGCAAGAAGACATCTGATTACGGAGTTGACAACAGAAGAAGGAGCAATGATCAGAACATAAAATACAATAAAACAACAAGTTCACAATCATTATAAGCAGCTATTCGAAAAAGCAGATAGTTCCACAGTCCCAGACGGAATATTAGATTCGATAGAAAAACAATTGAACGACGAAGATCGAACAGAACTTAACAAGGAAATTGACGTGGAAGAAGCCTATCTAGCAATCCAAAGAAGACCCAAAAACAAATCGCCGGGACCAGATGGCATCGGGATAGAGTTTTACGCAACCTTTTGGAGTCAGTTAAAAGACAAACTTATACAAATATGTAATGAGATTATGGAACAAAAAACGTTACCTGAGGAATCTGTGAACGGCGTAACAGTATTAGTCCCCAAAAATACGAAAGCCAGAAATATGAAGAGCTTCAGACCTATAACCTTACTGAACAGTGATTATAAAATATTCGCTAGGGTGCACACAGAATAAAAGACAAAATACACAAGGTAATAAAAACCCACCAGGCTGCAGTTGGATATAACAGATCAATTATCCAACTACTGTCGGAATATCGCGTTGTCATAGGCAGTATGAACACAAGCAACTCAGAGGGTGCCATCTCGTCACTAGATTTTGACCGAGCCTTCGATAGAGTTAACCATAACTTTTTGAAACAAACGATGATAAAGATGGGATTCGGAGAAGAGATATCAAACATAGTACATAATTTACTAAACAAGGCCACAACGAAAATAATCGTCAACGGGACGATGAGTGGACCTATACGAATTAGGCGATCAGTAAGACAAGGTTGTCCCCTATCTATGATTCTATTTGCAATAGCACTAGAGCCACTGTTGTTAAAATTAACAGAAACAGTAACCGGAATAAACACAGGAATCGGAAAAGTGATCTGTCGGGCCTATGCGGATGATGTAGTTGTCTTTGCGAAAGATACAACAGACATTAAGCTTGCAAAACAAACCATCGAAAGTTACTGTCAATGCTCTGGAGCAGTACTAAACATAAAAAAATCAAAAATCATGGATATTGGAGCGGGTATGAGGCATAGTAAACCCTCCTGGCTAGAAGAAAACTCGGAAATCAACCTCCTGGGAATCAAATTCCAAAAATGCCTGCAAAAAAGTGCGACAACAAATTGGCGGAACCTATTAGCCAAAATTAGAGCTTGCCTCTAACAACACTCCGTGAGGAATCTTAATATGATACAGAGAGTGCAACTAATTAACACATTTGTCCTTGGGAAGCTATGTAGGTACCCGTCGCAAATACTCCCAGTTTCTACGCCCCTAGCACGAAGTATTATGTCTGCGGTCGGATTTTTTATATACAGAGGAGAAATCTTCAAAGTCGAAACACTGACACTAGAAAAGAAAAGAGGGGGACTTGGCCTTGTCGATGTATATAAGAAGAGCAAAGCTCTCTTCGTTAAACATATGCTGTATGCAAAAAGTAGGAATCCGCAAGGCATTACAGCACACCTGATAGACCTATATAAGCCACACAGCATGACACCACCCATCAGCATGGACGGAATACCAAATCAGATGAAATACTTACAACTCTTCTACTTGGAACTCAGCTACATGAAGCTCCAACACAAAAATAACCGGCCTTTGACAACCAAAATAATATACAATATTATGAAGGATAACACCCCTGGGAACAGACAGGAAATGAAGTATCCCAATATTTCATGGAAAAACCTTTGGACAAATATCCACAACCCAGTGTTACAGATATCAGTACATTCAATCTGGTACAAGGTAGTCAATGAGACAATAGCCACTAACACCAAACTAAATCGAATCCATCTCCTAGAAACAGATAGATGTAACCACTGTCAAATAGCAGACACTCTACCCCATAGGATTACCTGGCACCGTGTCAAAGACATTTGGAACTGGACAAGGCGCACCGCAGCACACATATTAGATAACACAACGAGAAGAATAACTCCTGAACTTTTACTGAAACCAGATATGACATCCACTTCACAACATAAAAGAGACGCCCTAATATACTATATATTCTCTCAAAAGAATGTAAATATAGAGGACTACTGGGTCCAACTTGTGGTAGACTACCACAGATTGAAAAAGAGTAGAAAAAATGAGCAAACTCGTCTCGCAAAATATTTAGAGAAAATTATACCGTTTAAATAAATAACAAATAAAATAAGAACGACTACATAAATCTGAACTAGAGGATAGAACTTAAATAATGTTCCTCGTGACTAAGTTGAAGTAACTGTTTCAATATTGAAATAAATGTAAGAAGTCTAGGAAAGGAATAAAAAGGTAAAGAAAAAAAAAGTGGCTTAGTAAACTTGTCAATATTTGCAAGTTGTATGTATGGAGCAATGCAATTTATGATGACGCCGCATGGGGGAATCTGAAAACAATTACTGTGAACTTGTGTCATGCTTTCGGTATTCACTTTGTGTGTAACAAATTACTACTATTTTAGGAAATTCACGGAATACGCAAAAAACGAATTTTGATTTTCCATGGTTTCCTCAAATCACTCCATTGAGACATTTAACTCGTGTGCAACCAGCTTTATTCACAAACGCATTTCGGTCTCCTCAAATGACTCCAGGCAAAAAACTTAGAAATTTTGATAAAAAAAATTATAACGTTTACTAGTTTACCTAGAGACTGCCATTACAGTAGAAACTTTTTTTTCTGTATTTCAATGCACAAACAATTATTGTGAACTTGTGGCATGTATTCGCTGTACCCACTCAAATATCTGTATTTCAAGAATTTTACAGTCACCCATCAACAAGAACGAGAAGTGGTAACTTAGGAGAGTCTATGAGTATACACCACTGACACAGGTATTACGAACAGATAAACCTGCAGAACTCCCGCCACACACATTGCGTTACCATCCCTGGCTACAGGAACAAACACCACTAAACGCGTTCCCCCCCCCCCCCCCCTTGTCGGAGTGTTCGCAGTGACTCTTGGCGATAAACGGCTATTTGTGTGTCTATACTACAACAGATACTAATTAACATCCGGACCGGGAATCGAACCCGCCATCTCCCACATGACAGCCCCGAACGTTAAAAACTCACCCACCAGGAATAAAAAAAATACCTCTGAAAGGAGGATGAATATACAGACCTGCAGTGAAATCGTCTACCTGGCTAAAAAGTTATATTTAAATGTATAAAAGCACATGCGATCCTGCCAGGAAACGAAGAAACAGGCTGCCTAGCAAAAGAGTGCTATGAAAAGCGGCGAGGAAGAGACAATGTGAATCACGAACTTCCTTAAGAAAAACTGCAGGGAAATATGGGATAAAAATGGTCCGAAACATCACAAGTTTGTGGCGTTAATCACATGTTCTTCAGCTGCAAGAAATACTGGAACATCGCAGACTTCATGAAAACACTTTCTCATGAGGGCATCCAGCTAAAAAAAATAGGGCAGACGCGAAACTAGTCTCGGATACTACAGCTGCCTTTACTTAAGACACCTCAAGCGACTGCTGCTCGCGCCTACCCACGAACCAGCAAACCGATTGACTCAAAACAAGAAACGGGAGGAAATCAGCCGTGACGTTTATGAAAGGAGTGATCCGGGCATTCGACTACAGTTAGTAGCCAGAGATCCATTAGTTCGCGCAGATGGGGCAAGTGTTCCGCAGATATCACATTATTTTTCATCTGTTTAATAAATGTTAACTGTGTTCAATTCATAACTCATTTGTAATAATTCCCTTCCGATTTCAAAACTGTGTTTCCGTAGGAATTAAAAAAAAAAAAAAAAAACTGTTATACATTTACTGTGATATTATGGTGCAATATAAAAAGTCCTAAATATTAATATTGCAGGCACTGGTGCCGTAATTTACAGTAGAATTTTCTTCGACGTAGCGTAGGGGCTAGAGTACTGGCTCCGCGTGCTGAAGGTCGCCGGTTCGAGTCCGGACGAGAACATGAGTGTTTAAATGTTGTGTGTCTGTGTGAATGTCCTGTCCGTCCTGTGGTGTCCATACTTACAAGCTACGATATATATACTGGATGACTGATTCACTGGAAGCTATGAGTTGGCTGAATGGCGTCAGTTGCCGAATGCCATTTAAAAAAATAAAAATTAAAAAAATTCTTCGACATATTATTTCATCTGATGATTACAGCGAAGAAAGCTGTTAAAACGATGTGCAAAGTAGAATTTATCCGGCCTAACCCACGTGAAATCTACAAAGTGATTCACGAAGAAATGTAAATATATTAATATGTTATTTTACAAGTAAAACTAAAGAAAAACGTTGATATAAACATAGGATCGCAAATTTTTAGTTACGGTGTTTCGGGTAATAAAAGATTTTGCCTGAAATTTAGCAACCTTGCTAATATGAAACCATCGCAAAACTGTACGAGGTTACAGTAAAGCACGATTTCCATTTATTTTGTTGTTACTGATCTGGTGAATGTAATAAAACAAGTCCCAGACGTGTATCTGCAGTAGTTTCCCAGAAATTCCATAGATTATACACGTAAATTCCAGATACTATACAGGTAAATTTGTTTATTGTGAATATATTGCGAAATTGTATGCACTCTTTACAAGTTCCGTAACACTGAGCTATGGTATTAATAAAAGCAGATTATCTGACACATTCATACTGTTTTAATTAACTTTATTACCTCCATTTTCCAAAATTAAATTCTCTACATCTTCTATTGAAAACTTTGTGCAATTGCCCGGAATTTTTTAAAAAAATTGGGCCGAGTAGTTAATAAATTACAAATATTTCCAAATTATTTCTTTGCTTCTCTGGAAAATCTGAAAAACTACTGCAGATGCACGTCTGAGACTTGTTTTATTACATTCCCCAGATCAATAACAACAAAATAAATGGAACTCGGGCTTTACTGTAACCTCGTACAGTTTTGCGATGGCTTCATATTAGCAAGGTTGCTAAATTTCAGGCAAAATCTTTTATTAGCCGTAACTTCGTAACTAAACATTTGCGGACCTATGTTTATATGAACGTTTTTCTTTAGTTTTACGTGTAGAATAACATATTAAAATACTTGCATATCTTTGTGAATCACCCTGTATATAGAAGCAGTAAATCGCGAAATACTGAATTCTCACAAAGTACACATAGGTAAAAGGATAAGCCTCATTTAAGTTAGTGGGCCGCGGAATTATTATTTTTTCCACTGGTTGAAGAAGGCATAGAAGCGGTGGTGTCTCTCAGTCGAGCCCCCGAAGCATAACGATCCTGTTACTGCCAGCTGTCTGTAGCCTTTATTGTTCTCTTGATTGCAGTTCCTCCTGCTAATTACCTGGAGTCCTACGTCAGCAAGTAAGCGTGGCAGCTACAAGTGGTGCGTCGACTGGTAGAACGACTTCTTAACTTACCAATGACTTGTTAAAACCCGTGTATCGAACAGTTTATGTATAAAGATAATAAATACAAGCTCAGATCTATCGTAAAGACTCCAAAATCTACATCTACAACTACATATATACTCTGCAATTCACAAAATTGTGGGTGGTAGAGGGTGCTCAGCACCAAATCTCTTTGTTGTGCATTCCAATCCCTAATGGTACGAGGGAAAAAGAATTCATATAAGAATCAGTGCAGCACCTTATTTCTCTAATCTTATCTTTCCTGTCCTTCCGGCTCAAATAGGTTGGTGGAAGAAGTATTTCACTACACTCGTAAGTGAAAGTGGGAGTACACATGTTTACCAATAAGTTTAAACGAAACGTGCGTCGTCTATCTACCAGAGACTCCCAGCCTAGTCTACTAATCAGTTCTGTGACGCTTTCATAAGGACTGTAGCAAGCGGTAACGAATCGAGCGGCTCTTCTCTGTACTTTCTCTATACTTTCGATCAACCCCTTACGAAACGGATCCCAAATGGCACAACAACAGTGCAAATGTTGACGCACAAGAGATTTGTACGCTATCTCTTTTGTTTGTTCATTACAATTTTTCAAGATTCGACCTATGAATCGCAGCCTAACGCAGCCTAACGCAGCCTAACGTATTAATATGTAAGTCCCATTTCATGTTCCTTTCAACTGTTACTCCCAAATATTTCATAGAATCCACCATATCAATAACTGAATTGTTTAACTCGTATTTCTGAACAATCGGATTCTTTTTGTTAGTTATGCTCATTGTCTTGCACTTTTTGCAATTTAGTGTAAGTTGTTACTCAGCGCACCATGCCAAAATAACATCCAGATCACGCTGAATTTCTCAGCAATCGGCCAAATTCCTTACTTCCCTATAAATAACCGCATCATCAGCAAACAATTTAAAAATGCTTTTCATTTTGTCTCCAAGATCGTTTATAAAAATTAAGAAAAGAAGTGGTCCTATTGCATTTCCTTGAGGTACACCCAATGTAACATCTAAATTAGAAGAACTTTCTCCTTCAACGACTACATACTGCGACCGACCATTTAGAAAATAGAACAGTCAGAGGCATAAATGACTTGTCTGCATAGTGATTACATTAATGTGTGGAGCCGGTTTATATATATATATATATATATATATATATATATATATATATATATATATATGATAAATCACACTTCTCCCTTGTCCTATCTTGTTGAGCACATCCTCATTACTTTTGCCATTTGAAAAAAATTGTAATACCTATGTATTCGAAACGTAAGCAGTGTTTAACTATAGATGTTCCAATGTTGAGACCACTCTGATGGTTTTCGTCCACTGCCATACATGCAGTCTTTTGCACGTTTACGATAAGTCCAAACTTTTCGAATTCCTCTTTAAGTTTTCTCAATATATAGTTTGCATCACCATCATCGCCAACCACTATGACGTGATCAACGGCCAAGAGCAGATAATATAGAGTCTCTTCCCCGATCACGATTCCAATTAAACTGCATTTTTGTTTACACTTTTTAAGCCCTTTTTGTATAGACGAGAGTGCCAGAGAGCATCCTTGCCTTAGTACTTTTGTCCATCGAACTTCTGGGAGATTTTCCCATCTATTTTAATGACAGTTCGATGTCGAATATACGGCTTCTTAATCACATTTGTGTAGGCTTCATAGATACCATTTCCTCTCATACTAGGGCTTAACTTATTTAATATCAGTGTATTA
The DNA here is from genome assembly GCA_031002005.1 of Vandiemenella viatica. Classification (NCBI taxonomy): domain Eukaryota; kingdom Metazoa; phylum Arthropoda; class Insecta; order Orthoptera; family Morabidae; genus Vandiemenella; species Vandiemenella viatica. The sequence goes on from JARYHS010008075.1 coordinate 189,915,576, forward strand.
TAAGCCTTCTGTAAATCAACAAAGACCAGATGTATAGGCCGCCCTCTTGCTATCCATTTTGCGATCAGGATTTTTAGCGTGAAAATGCCATCAATACAGGATCGTACTGCCCTGAAGCCATTTTTCTTTTCTTCCTCTGTAAACTATTCTTTAGTTCCCTGTTTAATCACTTTTCCAAATAATCTCTCCATTAAGCTTATGACTCTTTTTCCCCTATACTTTTCGCAGCTTTGCCTTCTCACCTATTTTAATATGTAGAACTAATAATTGCCTTTTTCCATTTGTCTGGCGGATTTTCGCCTCTTAAGCATTTTCATACCAGGGGTTGCCTTTGTGAGTTCGATGATAATGTTTCCAGGGCTAGGTGATTTCTTATTAATCATTTTTGCGAGCGAATCTTTAATTCCTTTGACTACCATCAACTAAACTGGTTGAGCGCCAAAAGGCGACTAATTTTTTTAATTTAATTTAATTGCGAAGGAGCGTGCGCTCCGATGGCAATTTCACTATTTTTCCCTTTTTGTATCCTTCTATTTTCGCCCACTACAAATTTCAGCATTAAATTCTTCTAGCATTTTTCGGTAAATTATTTATCATTTATCTTTGTAACTTATTCCTATCTCTGACACCCTTACCTATGAAAGAAAATCTTCCCAAGTGCTTCTGCCTGAAGTCGATATCCCGATTGTAATGGTCATCTTTCATGCATCACTCCTAATTCTTAAACCAATATCTTCCCACGGCTAATCAGCAATATACGTCGTGCACACTTCCATGACTCTCTTCACCTTCCTCCTATCTTCTAGTGAATTCCATTCCAGCTACTTTATCATCCTTTACTGATTTTGTTCCGCGATAATTCCCAGAGACAAATCTAGCATCTCTTCTTTGCATCCTCTCCAACTCCTGTGTTTGATACCCAAAATCTGGGTCCCATACTACACCGCCACATTCAAACAACGATCTGACCAAACTTTTGTAACCCAGTTCCATTATTACTCTTGTTCATGACTTAATGAAAGATATGGAACGTTCGAGAAGCACCAGAGAAATATTGACAATGCATAAAGCAGAAAGTATACAATATTTTAATTTGTTGCTTGGCAATCTATAGGTGCAAATACTGAACGAAAATCGCACAAAATTGGCTTAAAATGATTGCGGAAATAATTTAAAAGTATTTAAGATAACTATGAATAAAATTAACTGAAACATATCAATTAAAGTGAAATAACGTCTAGTGGTACTACTCATGCTGCTGATTTCGCGAAACCGTGGATAAGCGAAATCTGCATGGCCGCACCGTGTATCGAATAAGCGTCCTTCCGAATGCCAAATCCCACCTAATCTGGTCACACACCAGGCTCACTCACATATGGTCTGCCAGTCTGTAACGTTTTAATTCATTTCTTTCACGTTGCTGCTAAAAACAGATGATTTATGCATTATTAAACGGTCGAAACTGCTCCAGACGTATTATCTATACTGTTGAGTGGTCTGATGACTCAGTGGTTAAGGCGCATGACTGGATGATACAAAGACCAAGTTTATCCGAAAGCAAAGTTAGTTTAGGTATAAAAAGGAGGCACTTGAATTTACAAAAAGAAAAAGAAACTGAGTTCGAAATAGAGGATAATATGGCGCAGCCTGGTAATATTTCTTGTCGTATTGGTTACCTAGCGTAGTGATTGAGCAGTAACGCTCTGGTCTCCCATTTGAGAGTACGCGAGTTCGAATCGCCGTCCGGCCATCAAGATTTGAATTTTTACACTGTTTCCTTGTCTCGAGACCTTTCCCGCCTCTAAAGGCCTCGAATTCGACGAATTGTAAGACTACACTGTCGAAATACGTCATCACGCCGGAGTAGACTTGTACCCCCGCGCTGAAAACCGTTTCCACTTGCTGTCGGAAAGGCATGGTCAACTCCCGCTACCGTCGTATCTTCAGACGTGGTCAGGTTTTAAGTAGTCACCGATTATCTCCTCGGAATTCTCCAAACTTCCTCGAGTCTGTGTCAGTAGCTCGCCGTCGCTGCCAGGTTTACAACTCATAATATTTCATTTGTGTGATGCATATCAGTTGCAGGATCTTCTGGAATATTGATATTTGTCATCTCATAGACATCTCATAATTCCGTGTCCGTCCACGGTCGCCATGTTTATTTCTAGAAGACATCAGACTCCAAAGTTACTGGTTGCACATGTAAACACAAGCACCATCGATTACATTCAATACTACTTTCAAAGACAATACTGCTATACACTCTCACAGCACTGCACTGAACTGTTCCCTTTGCCCACATAAAACTGTTTCAAAACTCGTCTCTGCTGTTTGCTTATATGAGTTCCATAGAAAGTCCCAGAATATTACAAAGGCTTAGACACATGGTTCTCGAACTCTAACAATACTTAAACAATTAAAAACATATTAAAAACAATCAAAATCAATTACAATCATTACGAAATGCACAGAAATGAAAATTAAAGATATTTACACACAAAATTATCCACATATATCAGTTTAAACTGTCGCAAATTGTTCTTTAAACATCGTAGTTCACTTTAATACGGGGAATTACAAACATTTGATTAATTTTTCTTGCATAGTTCTGTCTTGAAACATATTAAATAGTATTTACATAATTTCTTTTCAAACAACAAAGTCCATTTATACCAATTTACAATAAGTTGCAAGAAAAACATACAAAATCATATTTACTTAACCCCTAACTTGCTACAAATAATTCGTAAAATACAATTTCACTTCAAGTCAGGGTTTGACGGCTTTCACAATATGCTACTACTTTGCACATAAAAGGTCGCATTATTGTAAACAAGTGTTGAAACTTTAATTTAAGCGGGCCGAGTTTACATCGGTATACAGTGAAGATGGTATTCTGCATGCTTTAGTCCAGTTTCAGTTTACACTGATAGTGTGCGATGAAATCAATTGTGATAATTTGTGCTGTGCGAACTACGAAACGTGATGAAACAAACGTTGTTACCCGAAATGTAATTCGCGACGCATTTCATGTATTTAGGTGTGTCTACATAGTTTGATTTGTTGCGGCAATATTAATGGAAATGTGGGTAGGTTGAACACAGCCTGTACCAGAAGGGACGAACAATTTATTTATTATTAGTTGTTAGTAATTTCATGACACAACGTGTATCGCGGATCGCGATATAAATTACTCCCATTTAAGCTTCTGACTTTTGGAGACAGTATACCTCTAGAACTAAGCGAGTTATAGATAATTTTTAATCTTTACTTTCGATTTGTCTCGTCGTGTTACATAAGAATCTATGATCAAATTTGACTTTTGGAAAATTTTTCTTCTGAATTTAAACTCAAAAACACCTCACGTTTGAGACAATATATCTGGGGAACTAGGCGAGATATCGAAAAATCTTATTCTTTATTTTAGATTTGTCTCGTCGAGTTACATAATAATCCATCATCATATTGCGGTCGTATGATTCCCTTGAGGTGTTTGTGCATATTCCCCGTGTTTCTAGGGATATCCAATATGGCGAACTCCCCACCCCATTTCTCTCCGCCCGACTTAAGTGCGTAGTGAAGGTCCCTTGCGTCGCCACCACTCTATTCCTTCCTCCTTGCCTCGCGTTGTCTCCACTCTTTCCTTTGCTCCGTGGGCTGAGTAAGGCCTAGCCTCATGCAGGGCGGGTGGGTGATAGTGCTGGTGACATCACGGCCGCAGTTGGCAGGTAGTATTTTTAGCGGACTCTCTCTGTGCTGTGACGCCAGGCCGGCTGGGCGCTATGCCCGGGACCGCGCTGTTTACATCACAACTGGGTCGACTTCAAGGCACAGACCGCTCTTCCGCACGAATATGCACCATGCTTAGCAGGGCCGCATTTAAGCATAGGCTACATAGGCTGTAGCCTAGGGACCCGCACCACAAAGGGGGACCTGCACCATAAAGAGGGGGCCCGCACCACAACCCTGGGTCTCCCGTCTGGGCCAGTAGTAGAAATATTTCAAAATTTAAGCGACAGGGGGGCTCGCACCACCTGTTTGTGCTAGGGAACCAGAGAGCCTAAATGCGGCCGTGATGCTTAGCGCAGACCATGTCAACTGTAGCTCAATAATTTACACAACTCGAAATAAAGTATGTCAAGTTCTTCACTCTGTCCCAGTTTCATATTGGTATCCTGTTCCTGATGACTTTGTTCCAGACTTGCCCTTGCTTCCTCCAGTTCCTCTACAGTTCCTTTCTCCAACAAGTCTTCAGTTACTATTCTTTCTTTTCGCCTTCGGACCTACCATGCCAATTCCCCATTTAATATTCATTTGCAATCCGGCTTTCAATTATTTATTATTTTTGTTTCATTTTGTTGTTGTTCTATTCCTATTGTTTTTTGTTTGTGTCTTTTTTTTTAATTTAACTTAATTGCAATGGAACGCATGCTCTGGTGGCAATTTCCCTACTCACCCATATTCCCTCCCTTTCCTGCACCCACCTACTTAGGCCCTCTACAAATTTAAATTCTTTCAACCTTTTTGGTAAATTATTCATCATTTCCCTTCGTAACTTAATCCAATCCCTGACACCCTTACCTAAAAAAGAGAATCTTCCTACACCATTGTGCCTGAAATCGAGTGCCAGCTTGTTGTCATGGTCATCTTTTCCCTTCCATGCATTACTTTTAATTCTTACACCAATCTCTTTCCACGCCTCATCGCCAATATACGCCTTGTAAACTCACATGACCATCTTCATCCTCCCCCTGTCTTCCAATGAATCCTATTCCAGATCTTTTATCATCTTTTCTGCGGTAATCTCCAGATACAAATCTAATAGCCTTTCCTTTCACCCCCTCCAACTCCTGTATTTGAAACCTAAAATGTTGATCCCATTTCACACCACCATATTCAAGCAATGGTCCAACCAAAATTTTTTAACTCAATTCATTTACCTTTCTGCTACATCCCCTCATCACTCTCTCCTACAAGTGAAGGATTTTGAAACCTCTACCTACTAGCTATCCTGCCCAGTTGAGCTCATTATCAAAAGTTATGCCAAGATATTTACAACAAGCAATTCTTTCCCCAATCAGCCTTTAGTTTTTTTTATCTGTGTATCTAATAAGCTGACACTTCTTTGCATTTATCTTCATCTTATGTTTACTAACTCAGCTAGTCATCCTGTCCAGATCACCCTGAGGCCTAATTAACGTCGAAGTCGTCAGAGACGGGGAAGGACTAGGGGTAAAGAACGAGAAGCAAATCGACCAAGGCCTTTTTAAAGGAGCGATCTCTTCAGTCGCCTGGTGTGACTTCGGGAAACCATGCAAAGCCGAGATGAGGATGGCCGGCAGGGATTCGAACCCTCCTCCTTTTGAATGTAAGTTCCGAGCGTTACCGTTCACCCACCACGCTCCTTCCGTAAATAGTTTGCCTCTCTTCTCATCACGTGTCCATTGGGTCTGTAGTAATGAACTTTTCCTCTTGTATCGATCACTTTATATTTTCATTATGTATATTGCGTTCCATTACTATTGTAAGTGGTACCTCCATTTTCTCCGCCAATTACACTATATTAAATGTAACAATTCGATTTTGGGGATATGTCGCGTTATTTATTTCATAATCTAAGCTTTAGTCTGTCATTCCACAGTCTTCGTCAGAGATAATGTTTTATGTTGGCACAGCAACGAGCGCCAAGCATAGCAGAGTAACAGCCCTCTATCTTCATTGAAGTTATTGGATTTCTCCAAAGTTTCTGCTACCTCCTTCACTCGTCGACGCCACCACTGATCTTCTCCCCACAGCAGTCTCGTTACTGTGTCAACATAAATAGTATCTCTGACGACGGCTGTAGAATGGCAACCGAAAGCTTAGATCGTGAAATAAATAACGCGGCCTTCCAGAAAAATCGAGTTGTTAATAACAAAGACGGCTGCAGGAGCCAGATTCATTAGATTAGATATGTTCGCATTGAACTCATGTTAGAACAGTCTTGGTGATGTTGAACAATACATGTTATAAACTATCAACCACTGATTACCGGTTAGTCACCTAACATCTCAACAGTATATTATTTCATGACAGGATCGGCCAAATCAACCATCAGCCACGTAAATAAGTGTTTGCAACTGAGAAACGTAAACTCGGAAATGAGTATTGGTCGGCATGAAAATCCAGTTACCAGATAATGTAATTGCTGCATTAGTAACGATTTAATAGTTTCAACAGAAAGGAAAAACTATTAACCATATTAGTGATTGTAAACAACTTTGTCACCTTCCACTTCCACACACCAAATATATAGAATTTTCTCAGATATCCTTGATTACCAAATCCAAAGACGAAAATCTTACACAGAGTAAAATTGGTTCTGAAGAAAAAACTCTTTCAGATTGGATTTAAAGTTTTTAGGGTTTCTTAGATAATATTTTATTTGATATAAATATGTGTGTATGTTCGTTTGGGCGAAATAGGTCCACGTTAAGCATTTGTTTGGCTTGAATTTGCTGTGGATGTGTACATTGCAATGTTACAACTAGGTCTGTTAGCCCTAGAAGGGAACTGCAGAAAAATGGCTGCTATATTTGTTTCTGGAAATTATCGCAGAATGCAATCAGTAACAGATATTATAAAAGAGCTGGAATGGGATTCATTGCAAGACAGGAGGAGGGTGAAGAGGGTCATGGGAGTGTACAAGGCGTATATTGGTGATGAGGCATGTAAAGATATTGGTGTAAGAATTAAAAGTAATGCGTGGAAGGGTACAGATAATCATGATCATAAGATGGCTCGATTTCAGACGCAAGGGTGTAGGAAGATTCTCTTTTTTAGGTAAGGGTGTCACGGATTGGAATAAGTTACCAAGGGAAATGGTGAATAATTTACCAAAAACGCTGAAAGAAGTTAAACTCTGTAGATGGCAAATGTAGGTGGGTGCAGGAAAGAGCGAAGATGGGTGTTTAGGGAAATTGCCACCGGAGCATGCGCTCCATTGCAATTTAAAGAAATGTTAACGTGGAATCCGAACCACGGAAGCGTTCTGACGTAACCATTACACAGCAAGCTGTGCCAGAGGTGAACGTCGGATTAAGGGTCTGTGAAATTCCCCGCCGAGACAGGGACTCGAACCGGGAAGCTTTCGATCTCCAGTCAGATGCTTAGCCACTGAGCCACCAGACCGCGTTTCATTTCATAATAGTACAAAGAAGATCATTGAATGATATCCCTTTCACTCGTAATCTTTATGAATGTTGTATTTATTCCTAGTACTAGCGGTGTTCCCGGCGTTGCCCAGTATAGTTGGCGTAGATTTAACCGTACCCTATTTTTATTCCCGCAAAACATTTGTACAAAGTTTCATAAAACACGCGCAAACTCTTTCGGAATTAAAGCAAACTTACATTCACCCGCCCCCTACCAAGAAACTGGTGGGATGAAGTTTATTTGCACGTATACTATTTTCATTCGTCCGAAAAGATTCATGTATATCAAGCTTCAATAATTTGGTTAAGAAATTTCATTACTACTTTACTGAACAACCCTAGATTATGTTAAAAACTCACATTTGAACCATTGCGAAGTGAATGGATATAATTGTGGCTTGAAACGCCAGATCCTTTAACTCTGCAGATAAAATATCAAAAGTCAATCCGGAATAATATTACCGTAAACAGAAGTCTAATGCTGAAGGCCAGAGATATTGTCCAGAGATCGTGCTTAAAGAAAATCTCTGTTGTTTTTACGGCTATCTATGTCATTTAAAAATTAATATCCCGAATTAAAGGAAAGAAAACTTCAAGCTATGGCTTTAAAAAATTGAATATATCGAATTAAAAGAAAGAATACTTAAAGTTTTGTTTAGTGTGCAAAATAGTTATTACTATAAGTTATCTTATTGCTTTAATTAAAGGCTATGTGTTGTGTGTTTAGTGCGGAGTATGCGGCATCTAGTGATTCGTCCTGTGGAATTTCTCACCATACGTTCGGAATTTCATTTAATGCTCCTACATTATTTAACGTTGAAACATAAGACATGCTAGACAAGTGAATTAAGATTCTAAGCCTTAAAACGGTGAAAGCTCCATCGAAATCTGCCCCGTAGTTTCCGAGTTTTTATACGACCAATATGTCCGGTTTTCGTTTTATACAGATATAGATTATGTCTGGGTATGTCAGCTTTGAGTAATCGTTAATACTCTTTTCTTTCCACACGGCACTGTTGATGTTTTGAAACGAGATTCATTGTCTCCTTCTCGGCCAATTGCGCACGCGCTGTCACTCGTTCCGAGAACACCAATCAGCAGTCAGAGTTCAGAAGCGGTCAGCTGAGTCACCGTTTCACGCCGTTCGGCTCTCTACACCGAGTTGCGGCGACTTCACATTACAACACCCGCGAGACCCTCCAAGTACAGTGAACCGGATATAAACAAAGGGCCAGCAACACTGAAATATCTACTTGCGCTGCTGACCTTTATGCAATGCAATACTGTACAAAACGTTCATTTTCCATAGATCCCTATATAAGAGACTAACTATATGGGATATGTAAATAAATCAATATACAGCAAATCAATTACAGAACAAAACACACTAAAAGATGCACTATCATACACACACACACACCAGAGCATTTACTGCTTGTTTCATTGTTAAGCATTTTGAAATCGAAAGTTTTGTCGAAGACATTTCCTCCGGCTTTGTGTTAGGGAAATCTTTACTTTTAGTATGTCATTTCTTTTGCTCTGTGTTTTATTCAATTACTTGTCAGTATTGAGAGGGGTCTTTTATGTTTGTCCTGTGAGTTGTCATACTGCCCTAGGTTGGATATGAGCGGGTTTGTTGACGTGCGTGCGGCCCTGTAGAACGATTTAGTTATTTGAACAATCCTGTTGCAAGCTCACAGTCGTCTTGGCGTAGTACTTGTTGGGGCTTTAGATTAATTATCACTTATCAATTATAATAAAAATGTTCGGTCAGCCGTGCGGTCGCCAATCTGCTGATCTTTACTAGTTAGATAAACTAGAATTGTAGTCAGAGAAAACAAGTAAGCAAGCACTGAGAAATACACCGCATTTCAGCTTTCACAGTTCACTCACATTTATTCCTCTGAAACTACAAATATCTAAGCAAGCCAGCAGATACTTAAAAACTAAACTTCTTCTCCAAAGAATGCAGGTTCGAGGATAATCAAGGATTGTAACATTCAGTACAAGCCCCGTAATTAACTATTACACAATCGATGTGATCCAAATCAATAGCAGTTCAACATACACAGTTTATGGGAAACCAGTTCATTCAAAATAACCTTCATAGTCCACAAAAATACCTTCAGAATGTCCACACAATGTCTTACAACTCTGAGCCTCGGTTAAGCGACACGCACACACACATGCTCCCGGCCGCGGCATATAAGCTCTCGCTGACCGTAGCTTTAACGTCGCCAATACAAGACTGTTTCAAAGCGCGCTAAGTAATCGCTCAACACCAAAGACATTACATTTACTTCTCAGATCACAATTTATACTAAAATTATATCCGTAATTTCAACGGTTATGTTACACTCCCTAACTAACAACCTTGTGATAATTGATCTGGTTTCAGATAAAATTGATCAATTATCAAAAAAAACTGTTATGTCACACTCCCCCGGTTGGAATGTGGCGAAAGTTGGCATTGAAAAAGGTATCAACTTTCGTCATTACAGACCACTTCTGTTAACATTTACATAGAAACATGGGGTACATACCAATACATAGTGTCAAACATAACGCTAAGTCTGCGTGGCTGCTTGCTTACACTTACAATACAGAAGCAAATACATATTCAGTTCAACAAACATACAAGAAAAATATTACACACCAGACATATCAGGAACAGTAAACATAAGAAAAGAAAAAAACCCACAGAACACAAAATAGAAAAAAGGACATGAATTAGTATTCAATAGCAAGTTGACAGCTTGCTGTCAGAAACATTGCCTTCAATGTAAACACCAGCTACACACAGGTCAATGACCTGTACACTTTTCTGCTTTAAGCATCACGTCACACGCGTCACTTCACTCACTTTACCACACTTCTTCGTGCTACTACATTACTGCTCGCGTCTTCGAAGGTAAGGGAAAAGTAGGGTTTATAGTGGTACAGAGATTTTCTCTCAGAAAAAGGACTGATAATTGAAAAAAAACATAAGAAATAAAATATGAAAATAACAGGACAGGATTACTTGTTTTCTTAGTCTGGTCACAATCGGGTGAATTGATACTTGTCCGACCACCTTCCTCCGTCTTCCACCTTATAGACTTTCTGTCAATTTTATTTTCTTCATTTATTTTCCACCGTATAGATTTTCTGTCGACTTTAATTTCTTCATCTACAAATTGAAAAGGTTTTTGTCTACCAGTTACTTCTTCATATCTTCCGCTATCGAGAATGACTGATTCAGCTAAATTATTGCTTCCGAGTGAGTGACCTAACTCGCTCGCTTGTTTTTCCGCGCTCGCCAGTGTTGCGGCCGTCAAAACTTTTTTGGCACAGGTTCCAACAGTGCTCCGGTATATGCTAGTACGCGCCGACGGTCGGCCACTGCTCCCGCTCCAGTCACTATTGTCATAGCCATATGGCTGTCGTACTGTTTTGATTCTATCCAACTTTACTTCTCCCGTATTTACAGATAGAAATCCCTCCACTTCAATCTTTATAACCTCATTCTCCCGTAATCTTGACTTCTCCTCTGTAAGAGCATCATAGAAAAATTCATCCGCTACTTCAAAAAATTTCTCTTTTATATCGTCTTCCACAAATTTCTCCTGACACCCTTGAACGTCTGTTACCGCAGCCATAATACTTTTACAATTTACTTCAACTTCATCCTTTAAAATATTACCTAATATAGTGTCAAAAATAAAAACTTCTTCCGGAATTTTCTTCTTCCTTAATCCTCCGCTCCCAGTCTGTGAAATTACTTCTGCATTTGGCCTCTTAATCCGTTCTGTTCCCTCGGAAATTTGAGAGGACACCTTATCCAACTGCCCGATCCACAAATTACCATAATCGTCAAATTTTCTTCCTAACTCTTCCATGTGCAATTTCTGCATTTTAACTAAGCTATCGTGACGAACTTCTGCGTTCTTTTCCATCATGTCGAGCTTACCATTAAGAGATTCAAATTTAGAATGAAGTTTATCAGAATTATTAATTAGGGAATCAAATTTGGAATCAAGTTTATTAGCAAGGGAATCAAATTTGGAATCAAGTTTAGAATTAAGTTTATCATAAGAGTCCTTAAGGGTTTCAAATTGGACATCAAATTTATTATTTAGTGTTTGAAATTTGGAAATAAGTTCATCATAAGAGTCCCTAAGGGTTTCCTCAAACCTGGCCAACATTTCAACCAATTTTGGCTTCGTCTCTTCCCCCATTTCAGTAAGTTTATATTACAAATACGACGGGAAAATCCAATTATGACAATAACTCAGTTGCTTTACTTCACCCCCCTTTCAATTCACAGCAAACAAAACCAATACCACGCCGCTATTCATGAAACTCAGTCAACATATCAGAATTAAATGCATGCAAACTGAAACCAACTACTTGTGCTGCGTCAACATGCGGTAAGTGTCACCAGAATGACAAAGGAATGGGCAAAAAGGAGAGAAAAACTCAACTCGGTTTTCCTTCCTATGCGTGACTCGAAATTATGGAAAAATATTAACGGAACGGAACAGATAGGAAAAGACGCTTCGCAGCAGCTCGCTAGCAGCAACACGCGCACTTAGCTTTGGTGTCTTCACTCGGGTCTGCTCGGCTCAGCTCGGCTGGTGGCAGGTTGGCTCGAATCAGCTGCTCCGGCTCGGATTCCTTCGGCTGCTCTCGGCTCCGCTCGGAAATGCTCGTCGAGTTCATGCGCCACCTCCCTGGTCTCAGAGTAGATTATCTTCGCTCGCCGTCTTTGACTCACTGCCTCGTGTCGTCGTAGTGTTATATCTTCCACTTTGGCTATTGTCGTCTTCGCGCCTAATTGTCACTTTATTCTCACTTCGCCGTAATTTATCCTTTGTCCTCTTTATCCTCGTGTGTATGCTCTGGAATTGAAGGTTAATTTCTCCTCCAGATGCCTATTTAACCACACGTCCTGTCACTGAGGCGCCATGCAAGCTCACAGTCGTCTTGGCGTAGTACTTGTTGGGGCTTTAGATTAATTATCACTTATCAATTATAATAAAAATGTTCGGTCAGCCGTGCGGTCGCCAATCTGCTGATCTTTACTAGTTAGATAAACTAGAATTGTAGTCAGAGAAAACAAGTAAGCAAGCACTGAGAAATACACCGCATTTCAGCTTTCACAGTTCACTCACATTTATTCCTCTGAAACTACAAATATCTAAGCAAGCCAGCAGATACTTAAAAACTAAACTTCTTCTCCAAAGAATGCAGGTTCGAGGATAATCAAGGATTGTAACATTCAGTACAAGCCCCGTAATTAACTATTACACAATCGATGTGATCCAAATCAATAGCAGTTCAACATACACAGTTTATGGGAAACCAGTTCATTCAAAATAACCTTCATAGTCCACAAAAATACCTTCAGAATGTCCACACAATGTCTTACAACTCTGAGCCTCGGTTAAGCGACACGCACACACACATGCTCCCGGCCGCGGCATATAAGCTCTCGCTGACCGTAGCTTTAACGTCGCCAATACAAGACTGTTTCAAAGCGCGCTAAGTAATCGCTCAACACCAAAGACATTACATTTACTTCTCAGATCACAATTTATACTAAAATTATATCCGTAATTTCAACGGTTATGTTACACTGTCCTTCAGGGGTGGAACACCTGCGGCTTCGTGCAGGTCGACTGTGGGGAATCGATTATACACGTAGAGTGCACTATCATAGATTAATATAACATCCTCTTATATAAAATGCGTTATATGGAGACTGCGCACGTCATCGATAGCTATTGGCTAGAGAACGGTCACGTGCCAGCCGTCACTCGTGAATCAACAGCCGCTAAAAAGATACTTTCGTTCCTTCATGTTTCTTTTTGTTTATTTACAAAACTAGATGCAGAAATTCATGTAAGGAAAAGGTTATTAGATATTTACGCTGTATTACCTGTTATAATAACTAGGTTAAACCATAATCTAAGAATTTCTCTTTTTTGGCAGAAGATCAGAAACAATGAAGTTTGATAAAAACCCAGATAAAGTTTACACGAAACGTACGTAATCGCCAAATGTATCAGTCAAATAAATAACAGTTATCCGCTTTCTAAATTATAGTCTCCGTCATTTAAAGTAAAATGCATTTATTTAAATAAAATCCTAACCAAATACTCTTATAACCTAAGCAGAGTAAGGTAAACATATCACGAAAGATATCATTAAAAATGATTCTTATTCGTTTTTCCTTACAA
>JARYHS010008076.1:0-38338 GCA_031002005.1 Vandiemenella viatica
ATATTTCTCTGCAATTTGTTGTGTGATGTTCTTGAATGCTATATATGTTTTGTTTCTCCGTAAATCTGAGTCCACATAAACTGATCCAAGTGTTGTTCTACTATTTGAGACCACATGACGTCCCACTGACGTAAATGTCGCTTCAACCGTGACCAGTAGGATTCGACGTAGTTTGTACAAGTTTTACTTATCGGGTCAACAAAATATTTTTTGTGATTGACTGTACGATGTGAATAGGGTGATACTCCACCTAAAGTTTTCAGTGAACTGTATCCACGCCAACTATCAGTCCATATTTCAGTGCCTGGCTTCACATATTGTAATATAATTCTGACCAATGTGTTTTTTTTTTCCTGTTTGGGATTAAACGTACAATTCCTCTTTTTTCTTTCACGCCATAAATACCTATTCCCACTTTAACCTTGTCACTCGACCAACATTATATTTTCTCTTATAAATCACACTTTCGTCAATTTGTACTACTCCTCCTGGTCCTCCAAACGTGAACAAATCTGGCTTCTGTAATAATTGCCAAGAACATATGTCTCTAATAAAAGAATACTGCTGATTCACTGTGTTCTGGAACGCATGAAAGTGTTGCATCTGTTGATACCCTTGCCTTAGAGCACCACATCTATATTAACATCAGAACTTTTTTAGGTAAAATTTTCATATTCTCAAAGTACGTTCCTTTCATGATACTATATATAGATTTACATTTTGGACACACAAATGCAAATTTCAAGGCACATTTTTCTCTTCGAACCAAATGACATTTTCGACGACAATTTTTTTTTGCTAAATTTCTGTGTGTTAGGTAGAAGATGGTGCTCTTGTAAAATCCTGATTGTAGCTTCCTCTCCCCCAGAAAAAAGATTAATTAAATTTTCAATGCCTCGCACTTCCATCTTTAGCTTGATCTAACTTGAACTGTCCCGCCAATGTAGCCTCTTACATATGTATCTTTGCGTCCCAATTATGATTGGAGGATGAACGACTGGAAACACTGTGTTCGACTCTTATTGTAGGAACCAATTTTACGCCGTTTTCTTTTAGCACAAATACATCATATATAAATAGTACTGAATTTTAGAACGATATGATACTTGTGGGATTACTTCACGCCAAGCGAAGAATTACTCTAAAAATACTGCGTTAGTCAATTGCGTTCTATATTCAAATACTCATTCCCTACTATTGGGGTAATACTTTTCATGTGTCGGAATAATTTTTCAGCATAAACTGTTTTATGACTCTGTAACAGTGTCTTATTGGTTACAAATATGCGAATCGGTCGTAATGCAGCCTGGACCATAGTGTAACGTAACCATAGCACTTCATATTGGGGATATTCAATTTTTAAATCGTATCTAACGCTGTAACTGTGGTCCAGGCTTCATGACACCCTACTTTATAAATTTTTTATTTGGTATGCATGATTTTAATAACCATTTTAGAAACGCAGGGAAATTCTCAAGAATGGAATAAAATTTAACTAAATGGATGTCGTATTAATAGACTCGAGAATAGTTTCTACGACCTGTCTCATTAAACTGAGAGCGTTTCCAAGGCAATTTCATTACTCAGTATAGTATTAATAACTACAATACGCGGATAATACATATATTAATTTACTGAATGCTAGTGATCACGACCAATCCGAAGCGTCCATTAACCGCGAATACTACTACGCACCACTAAATAGTGCCAACTAATATTACTTCTGCTGCCTTTGTTTATGGACGGTTCACCCAAAAGAAAAAACTAGTTTCTCTGCGTGATGCCTGCTATCTACTGCTAGCGAAATAAATTCTCAATTCACATGTACCTCTCCTTGTCTCTGCCCCGTGTTGTAAACTTGAATAATTTTTGTTACTTTACATTAGCTTTTATGCTAAGAATGATATAATGTTTTTTCCCGCCGTAAAATTATTATTTTTTGTCAGTTTTTGGTATTACATTTCATTTGTGGAAAAAAGTATACAAATGTGTTGTTTGCTCTCTGTTTTGAAATGAGCTAGTTGATTTTTAGTACAGCGTACGATTGTATTGGAAGCCAGGTGAATTGAGTAATAGTACATGACTACGAGAAAGCGTTCCAAACATGTTCACCGCTCGTTGGTTTCTAATTTGTCGCAAATTTCGCCGGAAGCCATCGCGATATTAATAACTAGCAGTTACCCGCGACTTCGTCCGCGTGGAAGAGTGTTGTATTATAAGATTTTGTTGAGAAGTCTGGTCGCTCAGTGGTTAGGGCGTCCAACAGGACATGGAAAAGTCCCCAGCTTGAATCCCAGTCTCACAGAGGATTTTCATAGGTCCTTAGCTCGACCTTCACCTCGGGCACAGGTTGTTGTGTGATGTGAAGTGCGCCAGAATGCTCACGTGGTTCTGATTTCACGTTGAACTGTAGGTCCTCTATTCCCAGTAGGATTACTGCGTTAGTTTAAGCGGCTACGAAAGGGGCTGATTGCGTAGACGTAATGAAGCCTTGCCACCAGGTCAATACGACCATACAATTAATTTTAAAACTATTTTTATTGGTGATAGTAGTAATAAATACTGCAATAAAATAACAAAAATGTATTTGTTCCAAACAACTTCATCAAACTTTTAAAACAAAAAAAAAATATTCTGTATGTTAGTAGTATTTTTAGTTTAATACATCGGTATATATATTGTAGGACTTGTTATTTTTTAAAAACATGTCAATTTTTTGCACTCGGTACCCGCGAGCAGGCAACATATAGTTGACCAAAGGAGAAGCAGTGAGTATCCAAGTGTATTCCCACCAATTTCAACGTTTGACCCTGCGATTTATTAATTGTCATTGAAAATGAAATTTTTAATGGGAACTGTAATGTTTTAAATTCAAAGGGAATATTACTGGGAATAATTGGGATACGCGGAATTATAACGGCTTCCCCTTTAGATGCACCGGTAAGAATTGTCGCCTTCACAATGTTTCTTCCTAGTTCTGTGATGTGTAATCTGGTGCCATTGCAATACCTAGAGGGGAGGGGGGGGTCGAGATTACGCATCAGGAGAACTCGAGTGCCAACCTTAAGCTCGAGTTTATGGGACGATAGCCCAGATAACTCGAAGGAATTTGAAAACTCGACGGGGTAGGTAGCAGTATCGTCAGTTAACATTACTGTATCGATGGAAGAGTGTGTTGTCACTTCCCCAACTATTTCCTCTAATATATATATATATATATATATTTGCTCCAGAATCATTTTTTGGGGCAAGTATTGTCCTCTCACATAACCAGTTTTCGTCATTGATAATATTTAGTTGAATCCTCGGGAAAACATTAGAAATGAGCTCGCGTTTGTTCAGGTGTTTCAGCAACTCGTTGCAATGCCAAATATGTGGCGTATTGTTATTGCCGTCTTTTTGTTTGCTTCGGTGTTTCAGAAGCTTTTGAGATCGATTGCCAATCCGCTTGCTCTTAGCACCGAGCTCGCGATTTTCCCGGTGTGATCTTCCAGACACCAAGTGTTCATTTTGGTGTTGTCGCCCAACTTGTGACTGCTGTGCAGCTCTGCTAGAGGATTTGTTCCTGGGTTTTGGCTTTTTTCACAGCCATAGTTTTCTTACATTTCATTGAAAGATTTGAATTTCGTTTACCCAGCATCTCTTAAAATTACTAATTTCAAGACTTGCGAATAAAAATTAATATAGTTTTAATTAATGGAAACTCAAAACGTCAAAATATGATGGAAGCGACTAAACATCCAAAAAATTTACCAACATTCAAAGAGCAAATAAGTACCTAAGTGGCCCAAGGACGTTGATCTCGTTAAAAAATTGTGAAACTAAAAATGTATATTTTGATTTGCGCTGAGTATCTGAAAATTACATTTATAAATTTCAAAAAATTTACTTCGCACAATGCCGTGTGTTTTGCTAAATCATCCAAGCTTATTATATATCTTTTGATACAATACCATTATAAAGCGATACATGGCGTCACTAAAATGGTGCTCGTGAAAGAAGCTCAAGCTATTAATAATGTTTCAGTTCACATTTTAGTCCAGGCTGCATTTCAACAAAGTACCGCTAGAAAATCAAAGCTTCTATAACTCGGGCATTAATACATTAGTAACGTGAATTGTTATTTCAGATCGCAGGAAAATAAATCCTGAATACATATGAAACTACATTCATTATTGCAGTTACGTAATTAAAAAATTTATACGTACTAAAATGCTTGTAAATTACAGTTTACAACGGAAAGTTCATAATTCTCTACAACTCTAAGACAATTTTTGTTAATATTGGTTGTTAAGCGTACATCGCGATAAAGTGACTGTTACTGCTCGTGATGTAGTAAGGCGTATTATGAAATTAATTGTGATAGTAATTTATGCTACACTAATTAGGAATCTTGATATAGAAAAGTCTGTTACTATTCGAAATCCAGTTCCAATGCATTTAATGTGTTTAGGTGTGTTCATAACGTTTGATTTTGTAGCGGCAATGTTAGCAGAGATAGTGGTTATGTTGAAATGCTTCCTGGACCAGAATGTTTTTGTTACAGTATAAGGCAGAAGTCATTTAGTTATTATTAGTAATAAATAAGCAGCTTTCATAAGTTCCGTGTAAATGAGGTGTATCGCGTTGTAAACGACTTGCAATATTGCTTCATGAAACATTAAGTCTCTACGTTAGGCCATTGAATACATTCGTTTTAAGTGAAGGATTTACTGGAGTAGTTTACGTGGCGATACATAACGTCACAACGTGACATAGTGCTTATGATATTTGCTTAAATAACTGATAACTAAATTTCTCATGCCATTGGCTGTGACAAAAAGATTCAGTTTTCATTATGGTCCAGGCTGAATATCAATGTAACCACAATCTCCGCTAATATTGGCGCTACAAATTCAAAACCTCAACCACACGCGCATTGAAACAATTATTTTATCCTAAGGTAGCATCGTCGTGTATCGCGACATAAACTTGAAGCGGATTTATTAGGTATTTGTAGAAATTGAACAGTAACTAAAAAGCACTGTTTCCTAAATCATAGTCTACTATTTGTACTGATTTATAGAAAAAATTTTAACAAAAAAGGGTTAGTTAATAATTTGTAATATTACAGAGAATGTATAGTGGAAAAAAAAGAAGACAGACAGGAAATAAATTAAACCGAGATAGAATGGAATCCGTAACATTTTTATAAATACGACATTTGGAGCACCGGCATTTTGCACTTTTAATAAATCGACTTTCGTGCTGGTATAATCATAGCATTTTACGTTATGTTTTTTTTCCCAAAGCTCTGATTTTTCACAATTTGTATGACGCAAATGTTAAGATCGAAATTATGGTGCAATATTTGAGATGTCATACTATTTTATGTACGCAAATGAAAAAATCTCTTAACGAACTTAACAACAGTACCTACCTTTTTAATTTAAGGTTAAGTACATATTTATAATTCCTGCTTCCAAACTATTGTTTGTCAAGTGCATCGGTTTTATGGCTTTTAAACTAAACACAAACTTGCATATGTAAGGTTTTCACTATTATTTCTGAAAAGCAGTGTTTACGATTTATGTAAAAAGCAAAGAGTAAACGTTGCACGGCTGTCTATGAAGTAGGAAACTCTTTGTTGTTTGCGAATTGCTATTAATGGCAATTTCTAAAAGAACTATGCGTTTTTGCGGGATAAAATCTATCCTATTGCACTTCGCACGCAATTAACTGACTTCATGCCAAATTTCATTTAAATATGTTGAGTTATTAAGGCGTGATTGATTGCCAACGTACATCCAAACACACATCCGAACTTTCTCATTTTCTCATATATAGATATATAGATTTATCATGGCTGCCAACGTTGTTGGTGAAACACAAGCATGGTATCGTTAGAATCACTACAAATTAGAAATATGAACAATTGTTAAAAATTTAAATAGTTGTCATTATTTGCATAAAATTGGAGGCAGGTATGTTTAGTTGAAATACTCCATCCACCAGAAACCTCCTTGATATCGATATGGTCTTTGCAACAAATACTTATCGAGATAAAAATGGTAAGATTACGCGAAAAGCTGTGATGTTTGATCGAACACAGTAAAGATTGGAATGATTCCCTGCACGATAATATTCGTGCAAGGGTATTAATACAGCTTTACAATTTTTTTTCGTTTACGGGTTTGGCAAACTTGTCTCGGCTATAACAGTTTTGACTGTGGCGCAATGGTGTATGTTAAAATATATTTCTTTCTATCCTGTATAATTGGTTAGTAAATGGAAACAGAAGGTTTTTAACTTTAATTGTATGTAATTCAGATAATTATACTCTCAGGAACAGAGCGCTGATTTCCACGATGAACGGTTAGACTGCTTTTTAACTGATGCTGTTGTGAGTTTGATAATTGTGCGTGCGGTAGAAATTGATGTTCTATCAACATCAGCGGAGATCTGGTTTTGTTGAATTTCCTCATCTCCAAAACGGTACAACAGCGGGATTACTGAAGATCGCAATTCCGCGAGGAATTGGCGCCATAAGTAGAGCTGTATGTATTCGTTACGAGTAAATATTACATCGCCTGATTCAAAGTAACGAAACGTTACTCACAAATTCTTTACTCGCGTTTTTGATATAGTTAGCAGTTCGATTTGATAAACGGACAATACGACGCATCTTCCGGGAACTGAAATTGTTCCACCAGCGAATGGGGGGAAAAAAACACAGATTTTGAATGAGGTAATGAACACTTGAACATCGTGTATTGTACACACGCCCACGTACTTTTGGGAGTTTTGATTTGAATTCGTCTCGTTACTTGGAAAATGTGGCAGCACTGTAATAACCTTGGCGCCGCAGTATGATGATGGTTTCGTATGTAGCTCGACGAAACAAATTGAAAGTAAAGAATATATATTTTTTAATATCTCGCTTAGTTTTCGAGGAATAAAAACTCAAAAACCAATTGTGCTTTTGAAACGTTTTTCTTCTGCTTCAGGCTGTATTTCAACCTAACCTCAACAACTAGGAAGAAAAGAAAACATCTATTGTTCGTGTTAACTGTGTAGCTTCGGGTCTTTTGGAGACCGCGATTCCGTAATAACAACATTAAATAATATAGCTGCAATATTGCTGCAGTCAGTAGCAAAACGTATGATTTGCAAGCAATACTTCCGTTGTGATACAGTCAGGACAGTTATTTTTAACCAGAAATTAGGTTGTAATGCAGCCTGGACCAGCATGAAACAGTTAAATGTACTTCGGAAAGAATTTCTAGCAGAGTCTTGCGTTTGACCACTGCAGTATTATGATGCCAACAGTAGGCGGAATCGCGATCTCCAGTAATCCCGTAGCTTCTTGCGAATTTATTTCTGATCCAAGTCGCATTTTGACCTAGCCACCTCGTTGTTTAGATACAATATATCGAGAACAAAATGAGATATAAATAAAAATTTGTTCTTTACTTTCGAGTTACATAAGAATCCTTCATTAAATTGCGGTTCCAAAATCGTCGTAAAATCCTCAAAAATGTTTGTAAGCTAGTGCAAAAAAATAAAATAAAATAAATAAATAAATAAAAAAAATTCTTATTCAAATTTTCGAATGAATAAAATATCACAAGGCATGATTGTATGGAGGAAACTGAAGCCGTGCATTATATAAAGCCTCCTACTCAAAGCTTGCAGTCCCAAATTCATAATATGCTCACATTTTTTTTAACAAATCGATCACAAAAAAATGAAAAACTTACAAAAATAAGGGAGACAATGGTGAAAACTCTTATTTTGAAACTAAATACTTTGGTAAGATTAGAATATTTGTGAGTGAGAGATTTGTTAAAATACATTTAGCCAAACTCAAATTGTGCGTGTAGGCAGGTCTTTAAGAGTAGCCTGCTTAAAGAATAACTGTTATTTGTCAATGTTACTATTCAGATGACAGGCCAGTGGCTATTGTGTATGTAACCACTTGTTTAGTTTGAAATTATTTGGTTTTAGTGCAGTGTGGTTGTGATATTAGAGATTATTTTTAAGTATTTAATATTCGGTGTAGTAAATCAAGTCTACATTCAGGTTTCTGTAAGGTCCATATACTTGTTACTTTACTAAATGAACAGTTTAAGTGAACTTTGGAAAGTATGAATGAAGTTATCTTGTACTCAATGCAATGCTTCATGCTAGTGCTCAAACAATTAAGAAAAACAGCCTTGACCTTGGTTTACTCCACAGCTGAATACTGCTCTAGCATCTGGCTCAATAGCTGTCACACCCAGTCGGTGGAAGTTCAGCATCGCCGAACAATGCATATTTGCTTGCTGAAGACTTGAAATGTAAATATCTTGGAATTACTTTTGATAACAAGCATAACTGGGCAGGACACATAGGACAGGTGGTAGGAAAAGGTTTCAAAGTTCTGCACTTGTTGGAGAGAGTGATGAGGGGATGTACGAGAGAAGTAAACGAATTGGGTTACAAAACTTTGGTCAGACCATTGCTTGAATATGGTACTGTAGTATGGGACCCTCATTTTATGTATCAAATACAAAGAAACAAAGAAGGGCTGCTAGATTTGTTTCTGGAAATTATCGCAGAATGCAATCAGTGACAGATATGATAAAGGAGCTGGAATGGGATTCATTGCAAGACAGGAGGAGGATGAGGAGGGTCATGGGAGTGTACAGGGCATATACTGGCGATGAGGCATGGAAAGATATTGCAATAGGTATGAAAAGTAGTGGATGGAAGGGAAAAGATGACCATGACCACAAGCTGGCACTCGATTTCAGGCACAAGGGTGTGGGAAGATTCTCTTTTTTTAGGTAAGGGTGTCAGGGATTGGAATGAGTTACCAAGAGAAATGATGAATAATTTACCGAAAAATTTGAAAGAATTTAAAGATAAAATTTGTGAGGGCAAATGTAGGTAGGTGCAGGATAGGGGGAAGATGGGTGTGTAGGGAAATTGCCATCGGAGCCTGTGCTCCATTGCAATTAAATTAAATAAAATAACTGGCAAGCTTATTACAGCTGTGTCATTCGCGAGTGAGCCAGTTCTTATGAATAGTTCTTCTGAAAGAGCGAGTGAGCTGTCGCTCACTAAAAGTGAACAGTAGTTCTTCTTTGAGCCCCTGAGCCGTTTGTTTGGCTGAGTGTCGAATGGCATGCGGTCTTGTCTGAACTAACTACAATCAAATGGATGCCAACAGTAAGTCAGTTTCGGCCTTTTCACTGTCCGCCACGCACCGCCCGACTGCTGACTGACGTACCGCTCCACTTCTCTCTCTTGTATTGTGCTATATGGTCAGTTACATTTTTTATCTAAATTACGACTCAGATGTATCTAAATGACCACACTATACATATTTAAACATAATCGTGATGTGATCGTTTTTGATATTTTTTCATTGTTTTGCTTTAAAGATGTGTCCTTTGTGAATGAACCAGTCTTCCAAAGCTGGTCAAATTTACAGAGAGAAAGCCTCAAATATTATTTGTGAACAATCAGTTGCATTTGATTTAAGGCAAAAAGATTTGTGAAAGTGGCAGTACTTTGTGTTTGTTCCTATAAATAAATGAATGAATATATAATTAACCATTCTTTATTATTATCAAATTACCAGCAATCAAAACAATATTTCATTGACACTTTGAAACCGCCTATTCTATTTGATAATAATATGGCAGTATTCAATGGAAAAACGGTGGGGGAGGAATATTTAAGGATTAATAGAAAAATAAATGAACCTAATTCCCTGTGAGATTAACACACAAAATCAATCTACATGTATATAAAATGAACAGATAATACTCTCAGAATGGAAATAACCATTATTTTTATATACAGTGAGCTAGTGAAGTAGTGAACAGTTCAAAAGAACTAGTTCTTTTCACTGATTGATCAAATGAGCGCCGCTCTTTTTAGTGAATCACTTTGCCCACCTCTAACGCTTCTACAGGGTGTGGCAAAAAGATCTGGCGGTTTTAAAGTAAAAACAACACGAAAAATAAAAGTGATACAAAATATTTTATTTCTTATTACAGAAGGGTGTTCATGTAAATTAATGATATTAACATCAGAACAACCAATTTCATCTGTTTAAAATGTGAAGATAACGTTCTTTAAAAAGACGCCTGTCTTTGACCAAGCATTCTTCCAGCCTTGCACAGAAGCTGTTAAACACCTGCTCTAACATTGCACGAGGCAGTTTGGTGATTTCTTGGCGTATGGCTTCTTTCAGTTCGTCCAACGTGTGGGATTTGCGTGTGTAAACTCTTGCTTTAAGGAGCCCCCACAAGAAAAAAATCACAAACGCTAAGGTCTGGAGAGCGAGCTGGCCATTCAATGTCCTCAAAATGCGAGATCACTCAACCACGAAACTTGCTTCTCAAAATGTCCATAACCTCATTGGCTGTGTGGGCAGTTGCCCTATCCTGCTGGAACCATATCCTCCTGCGCAATAAACGATTTCTCTTAAGCTCAGGGATCAGGAAGTTTTTCAACATCAACAAATAACGTTGAGAATTGACCGTAATGGTTCGACCACCCTCTTCGAAGAAGTATGGCCCAATGACACACCTTTTCCTTACACCACACGGTAGGTAACCTTAGGACTATGCAGAGAACGTTCATCCAGTTGTACCTGATTTGTAGCCAACGAATAACGAAAGTTCTGTTTGTTCACATAACCATCCAGATGGAAATGTGCCTCGTCGCTCATCATTAAAATTAATTCATCAGTCATCATTGCAGTCATTTATTCTGCAAATGTTTTACGCTTTGCATAGTCATTAGGCTTTAACTGCTGGACAATAACCATTTTGTACGGGTGGGAGTGCAGATCAAAACGCAAAATTCGTCTTTCTGAGTGGTCAGACATGTGCAAAGCAGCATTTTGTTTGCGGGCCGACCACCGAGGACTGGCTTCCACAGCTTCTCTTACTCGATCATTATTCTCTGGCGTCCTAGATGACGTTGGTCGACCTGTTGACTTCTTTTTTTAACGCTGAACCCGTAGCTCTGAAGGTGCTCACCCGTAGCATAAAGGTGTTACGAGTTGGGACTCTTCCTCTTGGACCCACATTAAAACGTTTACGGAACTGCCGCTGAATAGCAACGCAGGAATCGCCACTTTTAAAAAATGCCTTGACAACAAACGCACGGTGCTCACCCGACCACTGCTCCATGGCTACTACAAAAGTCCAAGTGTGGGCTCTGGAATGCACCTACCCCCCCCACCCTCCCACCATCTACTCGGTCGACAATACGGTGGCGAAAACCGTCAGATCATTTTGCCGCACCCTGTACCTACTCCTACCCAATGGCTGCCGGTGCTCAGCAACATCCCACCATCTCACATCAGATGACAAAAGGTCTTAATCAAACTATGTCTGAAAATTCTGAACAACAAGACACTTCCCATCGATGGAGATATTAGGGAATACAAAACACTGCTGAAGTCACGTCGCCCTCCCAGGAAGACGGCTGTCAGTCTAACATCTAACTCCTTCAGCCCTACAGATAGCTGGACATCAAAATGGGCATCATCAACACCACAGGGCTCAGTGCAAATTACCAATCCCTGCTCAAAACTGCCAGGATTCGACTTACCACAGTCAATTTGGTGAATATTAAGCAATCTTAGATGTGGTATGGGAAGAACTGCTTCAACTCTCCACACCTGGGGCTGGGCACATTCTCCATGCTGTGACTGCAGTCACAAACTGTTGAACATTGTGCAGGATTGCCCATGCGTGCCTTTCCTGGAAGTCTTGAAAATTTAAATTTGGCGATAGGCACTAGCCTGATTGGAGCACCTCGACGACATGTTATCGTGGTTATGGTTGGCGATCCTGTCTTACTAGCTTCATCACCTGCCAGCTGTTGGCCTTGTCATCCCAAATGTGTGTCTTCTTCTTCTTCCTGTCCAGTGTTAGGCCTGGTGGCCTGTTACGGTCTCATTTCATCTTCTTGGTGGTCTCCCTACATCTCTCCTGCCTCTGGGATGGTATTCGAGAATTTTTCGTGAGATCCGATCCGTCTTCTACCTCAGTACATGGTCTGTCCTAGATGTTCTGTAGGTTTGAACTGGTTTGACTTTGACTTCCTTAAGGATTTCATCAGTTCTCTTTCTGTACCCAACTACGTATATATATATATATATATATATTTTAAAATAATGTTGTTTCATAATTACAGTATAAATGTTGTTGAATTTTATAAATATCATGTAGCATCAAACACCTAATAAATAAATAAGCGCTCGATTGTATCAAAAGTAACAATACGATAGTAATGATTGGTTTAGAAACAATTACACAATTTCTCGTTACTTTTACAGCTCTAGCCATAATACAGCAGTAGTCAACTTTGGTAGACACGCTTTCCGAAGTAATTGCAGTGGTGCAATGCTGGTCCAGAGTGTATCACAACCTAATTATGGCTTGAAAATAATATATCTTGCAATTGACTCAGTGCATTGCTGCTACGAGAAATTTCATATTTATTTTACTTTTCTTTCATGAGAGCCATGTACTCGAATAATTTACTTTTGCGAATGAAGGTAATCCCACACGTATTGCAAACTATGAAGCCTTGACCAGAAAAAAGAACAATATATGGTAAAGAGTAATGTAGAAATGTTTTAGTATATATTTCTATCTAATATTGGTGATTTCTTGTAAGTACCTATGTTGTGATCTGGTATTACAGTTATAGATACATTTAGTGCCATGTGTAGTGTGCTTGAATTTTTGCTTAACTGAAGATTCTGATACCACTGTAGCTACGTTTCTCCATGCGGAATGATATTGAAGTTGTGAATTGCAAGACCTATTATAAGTAGTACTTGGCTTTTAATACATTCTGAACTGCTAGAATGGTCCAAAGTGGGTAACAACCTGTATATGCTGTTTTAGTACAGTGTGTATTACGACCTGATTACTGCCTGAAAGTAATATTCTTGCGATTGACACAGCGACAGGCAATATGACTCCCTTCCTCCAGTCTTCTGCCACTTTTACTATTTCTGCTGCCAGTTCGTGTATTCCTGGCAGTTTCCCAATTGGTGTTTCTTCTACTGCAAATTTTAGCTCCAGAATGCTGAATTCTTATATTTTACTTTCTAAAACTGTTTTTTCGCTCTCCTTCTTTTGGTACTTTCTTTGGTTCCTCCCTGGTTTCATTCCGTTCCTTTCAACAGTATTCTTTCTCCCTCTTTCCATTACACTTCACCTGATTTGCCCAGTACTTTGGTCAGCATATCCATTTTGTCTCTTGCTACCCCATACAGTATTTTCTTATTTCCATGATAGATTGTATTAAATTTCTCTGTGAATTCCTCCCAAGCTTTTACCTTTGCTATTGTTATCATTTTTTTCTGAGGCTTTTGCTAATTTTTTCCATCTAGCTCTTTTCCATCTTGAAACCAATCCCTGCTTGCCCTTTCCTTCCTTTTTACAGCTTCTCCAATATACTCATTCTATCATGGTGTTTCTGTCTTCTTCCTCCTATTTGATGTTCTTCATGTCTTTCCTGCTGCCTTTTCTGTAGTTGTTCTTCTGCTGTCCCCCCCCCCCTCCCTTTCCATTGGGAAAATTGTCCTTCACCTCTTCCTGAGATGCTTCCTTTGGATTCTTTCGCTTTCTGCTTTGCTCTGCCTGAGTTTCCTAAAGTCTTCTACTACCAGCCAGTGATGTCATCCTAGGTTTACCCTTGGCATGACTTTTACATCTGTTACTTTGGGTGAAGACATTTGCTTATCATTGAGAAATCTATTAGCCTTGTTTTATGTGTGGTCGTAATGACCTGGTGACAGGGTTTCTATTGGCTGCGCATTCCACCCCTGTGTTAGCCGCCTTAACCTAACCCGGTAGTGCTACCAGGTACAGGGAACCTACAGATATACTAAAAAATAATAATTCCATGTGGTCGTAATGACCTGGTGACAGGGTTTCTATTGGCTGCGCATTCCTTCCCTGTCTTAGCCGCCTTAACCTAACCCTGTAGTACTACCAGGTACAGGGGACCTACAGATATACTAAATAATAATAATTCCGTGTGGTCGTAGTGACCTGGTGACAGGGTTTCTATTGGCTGCGCATTCCGCCCCTTTCTTAGCCGCCTTAACCTAACCCAGTAGTCCTACCAGGTACAAGGGACCTACAGATATACTAAATAATAATAATTCCGTGTGGTCGTAATGACCTGGTGACAGGGTTTCTATTGGCTGCGCATTCCGCCCGTCTTAGCTGCCTTAACCTAACCTTGTAGTGCTGCCAGGTACAGGGGACCTACAGATATACTAAATAATAATAATTCCGTGTGGTCGTAATGACCTGGTGACAGGGTTTCTATTGGCTGCGCATTCCGCCCCTGTCTTAGCCGCCTTAACCTAACCCAGTAGTCCTACCAGGTACAAGGGACCTACAGATATACTAAATAATAATAATTCCGTGTGGTCGTAATGACCTGGTGACAGGGTTTCTATTGGCTGCGCATTCCGCCCCTTTCTTAGCTGCCTTAACCTAACCCAGTAGTGCTACCAGGTACAGGAGACCTACAGATATACTAAATAATTCTGTGTGGTCGTAATGACCTGGTGACAGGGTTTCTATTGGCTGCACATTCTGCCCCTGTGTTAGCCACCTTAACCTAACCTGGTAGTGCTACCAGGTACAGGGGACTACATTTTAATGTGGAATCCCAACCACAGAAGTGTTCTGGCATACTACACATTACACACTAAGCTAAGGTGAAGGTCGGGTTAAGAACCCCATCTCTAAAGACCTCGCTGTTGAGAGGCGTAAAGCAGTTAGAAAAAAAGGGGTTAAGGACCTTTGAAAATCCCCGCCGAGGCAGGTATTTGAACCGGGGACCTTTTGATCTCCAGTCAGACGCCTTAACCACTGATAGGCTTCTACTCTGACCATCCCAGCTGTATTGGGTGAACTTGTGGCTATCTCTTTTCACATATCAGGTGTTGCCAACAACTATTATTTCTGTAGGCACAAATCTAGATGTTCTAGCTCTTTATTTTTGGTTCTACACTATAGCTTCCCCTAATATCTTCATACCCTGCTCTTTCTTTACCTACTCTAATATTTAAATCTCCTGACTTGATTTCAGCTTTCAGATCTTGAATAAATTCTTCTTTCTTCTTCTGTGCACTCAACTTGGGAACCATATACTTGTCTGGTATCTGG
This sequence comes from Vandiemenella viatica, assembly GCA_031002005.1. Classification (NCBI taxonomy): domain Eukaryota; kingdom Metazoa; phylum Arthropoda; class Insecta; order Orthoptera; family Morabidae; genus Vandiemenella; species Vandiemenella viatica. Next base: position 15,189 of record JARYHS010008076.1, read on the forward strand.
GTTACCTTTCCATTTAGCTCAGTTGGCGATTTCTGTATCCTTCCATCGGTATAGTGAGCGTTGATGACTTGTCTGAAACAATTGCTACACCATTATGCTGCTTGTCTAGTTATCCTGGCCACCAGAGTAGGAACACTTTTCTTATTTCCTTACTTCCACATCCCTTCGATTTTGTTTCACTTAATCTTAGTATACTTATATTACCTACTTTTTTCCATTGCACTGATCACTCCCTGTTCTTTCTGCTTTAGCGATAAGATCTTGATTGTTCCAACTCAAAGTCCAGTCCCTTGCTGTATAAAATATCCATCATTTCCGAGGCTTTGCTTAGTTTCGAAAGCAACCTCTGTCCACTACCGGCTTGCTCAGTGTGTCGTAGCTTCATCATTGTGTCCCCCTTTTTTATTAATTTCTTTGGATGATTGGGTTGTCCTTGGGTGCCCGTGTAGTTAAGGCGCATGTTTCTATTTTATTGCGGAAGGGCATAGCCAAAAATATTGTATTTTTTGTTGCTGCTGCCCTACTGCCTTCAACTTCTGTTAGTGGTGGGTTTATTTTTTACCTTTCTTTCCCATCGTATAGACAGATGTAAGTCCATCCTTCTAATTCTATATCACAATACCCGAAATTATCAAATAGCTCCTGCGCAAGTTATGTATGTTGCACCTGTAAAAATAGAGATGTCATGCATAGCTGTGGCAGAAAGTTGTTTGAGTGGTTTTGCGATATAGACCTAAACCGGAGTCACTTGATGGTGATGCTGCATGCGCTGATCAGCGAGAACATTATGGCCGCCTACCTAATAGCCGGTATGTCCGCCTTTGGCACGGATAACAGCGGCGATGCGTCTTGGCAGGGAAGCAATGAAGCCTTGGCAGGTCGCTGGAGGGAGTTCGTACCACATCTGCACACACAAGTCACCTGATTCCCGTAAATTCCAGGGGAGAGGGGGCAATGAGCTCTGACGCCACGTTCAATCACATCCCAGATGTGATCTATTGGTTTCAAATCTGGTGAGTTGGGGATCCAGCACATCAATTGCAACTCGCCACTGTGTTCCTCGAACTACTCCATCACATTCTTGGCCTTGTGACATGGCGCATTATCTCGTTGAAAAATGCCACCGCCATTGTGAAAAATGGTCATTGTAAAGGGGTGTACATGGTCTGCCACTAGTGCACGATACTTATCGGCCGTCATGGTGCCTTGCACGAGCTCCACTGGACCCATGGGTGCCCACGTGAATGTTCCCCAGAGCATAACTGAGCCGTGGCCAGCTTGTCTCCATCTTGCAGTACACGTGTCAAGAAGATGTTCCCCTGGAAAACAACGGATTTGTACCCTCCCATCGGCATGATGAAGAAGGTATCGGGATTCATGAGACCATGAAATGCCCTGTCACTGCGCTAGACACACTTGTACTCTGCCCTGCATTAAAGTCTGATGTTAGTTCATCATCGCCTGTGCTATTTTACCAGTCTGCCCAGCCTATATAAGGCACCTCGGCTGTCTCAGTATCCGACGGTCAGCCGACCTGTGCAGATGTCTCGACACCTGATGAAGACGACGGAGCTAGTCGTCGAAATATCGTGTTTTCAAAACACTATCCGGTGGTACACCCGTGAAGACTTCATTTCAGTTTCTGTATTCATTTCTTCAAGGGTAGTTCTGTGTAAGTTTTGATTGTTTTTTACTATTGCCAATGTTTGAAGCGATTGTTAATGTTCAAGATGCGTCTGTCAATTAGTAAGTGCTTTAAAATCTTTGGTATAAGTTGATTCTTAAGGGTATAAATGTTTATGAGTACTTCAGTGGAATAAAAAGTGTATCAACATAAAAAAAAAATGTAAATCTAAGGGCTGATCATTATTTTGGTACCAAAATTTATTTCTTTGTTCAGTACTTGGAGACACCTGGTATAATGTAGTAAGGTTTTTCGTTACCTTTCAAACAAAAGAAAGGAGTTTTAGTATCAGGTTTTGAACAGTAGAAAGTTTGTATCGGGTAATGCCTTTTAATGATATTAGTTATTTAAATTATTTAAGAAAGATTAGTTAAGGGAGATCAAGTATAACACCTGGCATTTGCTAATGCTGATAATGAAAATCAGAATACTGAAAGATTTGAGGTTCATTCAGTTAAATAATGAGCAAATACTAATTGCTGATGCTAAAATATCCCTAATTGCAAAAACGAACTATAAATAAGGATTCTTATTAATGAAAGAAAAATTAGGCCTAATATTGTAACATAAATTGTTGATAGCACTAACTGTTCATTTATTTTCTACCTCTCCTTTGTTAACTCAATTTATATTTTTATGTACATACTCATTTACTTAAACATTTCATCACCACAAATAAGATTTGGGCAGGAGAATTAACCACCCCTTACCAAAGTTGAAGATTGCTGTAGTGTCAAAACACAGAAATATATGTACACTCAAAGGGCATTGAAATTTCAAGGCACACATTCCTTCTTCAACAACAGTGTTAGGTAGCAGCCTGATTGAGGATGTAGTCCAATATTAATCCTGTAATACAATTGGTACTGGCACTGGTAACTGCATGAAACAAGTGTTTTCCAAATTTAGTGAACTTTGTTATTTTTCATAAAGTATCCTATCATCATTTGTAAACAATTAATAGAATGCTTATAATTTATCCCTTTGTAAGGTATGGGGGGGGGGGACATGTAACAGTCTGCATACCTGTTTGTGGATCTGTTGATAAAAATATTATTATCAAACTTTCAATTACATGTGAATAAGTCTACAGTATCACGACTATCGTGATAATCACAGTCAGAATTGCAGACCAATTGTCTTACTGATATGATATCTGGTGATAGTTTGCAGGCTATAGGTGATAGTAAATCAGAACAAATCACATCATTTGCACTACAACCAACATAATCACAACACAGTGGTTAATCACAACATCATCTTATTCCACACGTTTCATTTAATTGGTAATGCCACTTTGGGGAAAGATGGGTGAGTGATCGCCGATGGCAATAACAACACCTACTATCAACACCAGAAATGAACGAATGGACTCAAAGTCCCTTACAAATACCAGAGAATGAACAACAATGTTATTACATGATAAATTTACTTTACTGAGTGTTGCACAATCATCATAACACTGCACTTTCTCATGATGTTAAAATGTTTGTATTACATGACAATAACAGTCCCAGGTTTGACATGTGTCCATTTCTATCCTGTAACACTAGATAACATCACAATATAAATTTTCTTTGAGCTTACAATACTCATTTATAACTATCATTTATTTAAAGTCTGTCTGTAGTAAGTTTTTCCAGAAGGCATACAGCCAACTCTCGCATGTAACACCGGAACCCTGCTGGCAACACAATGTCTTCCTAATTACTGTCCGACTGTGTCTCATGGTTCTCACTTTAACCTCCAGCCCCGGCATCTGCTGCCTCAGCTGATCCAGTACTCTCCCGTCTACCGAGACTCCCTTCACGTCCAGGACCCTGCAGTAAACACACTATATGCACATGTTCCTCTGTTGTTCTCATAACAAAGTTTGGTCAGTAAAATTTAAATATTGTAACAAAAGATATAAAGTAATTAATAATCACATATTTAAATCAAATATAAGCTTGGAAATAGGAAAAAATTACCATTAATCACTGACTATGACTCAAATTTTAAAAATAGAACATAAAACCGCAAAGGAATGGCCAGGATTAAATGTTTTTATAACAGTAATCTATGATAGGTAATGTCTGGGATAAAATTCTTTACTGGTGGTTGCCTGACAGAAAACATTGTGGCAGGTAAATATACAAGAGAGTAGAACTAATCAGTAAGATGAAAATATATTTTTCAGTAAGCTGAGACATATGCTACGGCAACGTAGCTAAATGGGAGGCATTATTTGGCCGAATAGATCAACAGTGTAGGAGAAATGGGGCTGTATCAGTATCATATGTTACTGATGAGAAGAGAATTAAGCCATTTGCTGAATATTATCTCTGACCATTACCACCCTATTCCAAGAAATACTCCCTTTACCTATAGTCTATATTCTTTTTCCACTGTATGAAACCCTTACATACTCTATCTCCCTTGTTTTGAACTGATTTAACCTGAGACTATTTCTTACAAATATTGGATCCTTAGCTTTCTAAACCTATTTTATCTACAGATATGTCAGATGATATATCTAAAACACTGCATTCAGACTAATGTAACCAATTCAGTGGATTCTAGTTAGGAAATACCAGTCACACAATCATTACTCCATAATTCTCAAAAATGCCATATGAGCCATTGGCAATAACTTCCCCCCAGGGCCAGACATATTGGAATCTCCACTACAATCACATCACACCCTCAGTTGGCCATATCAAGCAAGTACCACCAACAGGGGGTGTGAAAGTTTGGGACAGCAAATATTGGCGTCTTCCAACCAAATGTCATCCTCACCCTTATATGGTAGACCCTATTTACATGGACAGGGGTCTGACAACTGATCGGCTTCCAGTATAAGGAGTCACCCACTACTTGCCAACGGCTTTCTGAAGTAGGGTGGAAAAGTGGGGAGCGCTCCAGGGCACCCTCTAATACTTGGGGTTGGAAACGGCCCTTAAAGACAGATGAATAAAAAATAATCAACAGCATGGGGATACAGAAGGCAACGGGAAATCACTGTATTTAAGACCAAAGGGCATCCCGAGTCCACATAATCCTCACAAATTACGTATAGTACAATGGCTTCTTCCTGGGTAAAATATTCTGGAGGTAGAATAATCCCCCAGTTTGATCCCTGCGTGGGGACTGCTCAGGGAGAAGTCATAGGAACATTCTACAAGTCAGAGCGTGCAATGTTACAAATCTGAACAGGAAAGGTAGATTAGAAAACTTTATAAAAGAGATGGAACAAATTAAGTTAGACGTCAGGATTAGTACGATTAAGTGGAAGGATGCATAGGATTACTGGTCTGCGAACACAGAACAATTAACACATAAGCTGTCAGTAGAGTCACTGGTGTAGGATTTGTAATGAACAAGAAAATAAGGAAACAGGTGAGTGATTATGAACAGTTTAGTGACAGGATTATTTTGATAAGGTAAGAAACTAAGCCATCCTTAAAAAAAAGAAAGAAAGAAAGAAAATAACTCTGTGTAGCTGAGAAAAGTTACCATGTCAAGACATATAACCAAAGTTGTAGTATACAGCTTCAGCGTTAAAATATTATACCGTTTGTCTGTATGCAGCAAGCAGCATCAAGATATGCGTCTAAACAACTACAAATTAATCAGCGCTGGGCTGAGAGCACTCCACAGGCATTACAGGTACAAACCTAAGAAAGAGACAATGTAGAGCTGAAAATCAGCAGAGATGTTACTTAGTACCTAAGAAACAAGTCTCTGAGGTGTCTGCATCACAGTTTTTTTCCCCATTCAGAATGGCGTAAGTAGGGCTTAAATGCTATAATCGGAATAAAGCACTATAAGCCTTAGTACCATTTCATTGCACTCCAAGTAATTTAGAGAGACTAACAATTGAATGAATGTGCAGTTTTTGGCGTGATTAATGTATAAAAGTAAAACCAAACTGACATTTTATCGTGAAGTAGGTACAAATCGTCACTTATTTTATAATTAACGCAGGTTTGCTGAAAAACTATCAAAATTATCATGTCAACGCCTATTATAACAGTTGTTGAAAGCATCTTCAGCATTATAATGGTACATGCTTCATGTTTTTGCGATGCCCGATTCTGGGAACAAAACACACAGCAACACAATACAACACGTCACGCACCTGAGATTGACGAGCCTGCCGGGAATCTTCTCGAAAGGAAAAAGGCTCACACAGTGCCCACAGGAAAGCCTGAGGACCTCCAGAGAGGTCACGTCTAGGACGCTCTCTAGGTCACGGTCTAGGTTCCGCCCGCTGACGTAGGCCAGATTCAGTTCACGTAGTTTCGGCAGCTGGGTGACGCACCGTATTGCATCTTCACTCAAGTCGAAACATCCGGCCAAATGCAACCTGCGTCAACAACGACAAACAAGTATTACTTGCATTTCATCGAGGATAGTCATATAAAGCAACCATTACACTAAATATTACATCATTCAATACAAGACATACACATAACCATTATATGTGGTCGTACGGTCCTAGAGTCCAGATACTTTTCTCTCTCACTTAAATGTCAGGTATATTGCAAATTATTGCCCAATCTTATCAAATGGCAGCGTGATCTATGCGATAGGGTGTTAGTTTCATAATTTTCTGACCCAAGTTCAAATCCCCACAGAGTCAAATATTTTTATTTGTTTTTATCTTCAAAAATTGTCAAGCTTGGCTTATGTATTTTGTTAAAACTTCATTTACACACTTTTATCGCGCAAAATAAATTTTGAAACAAATCCCATTGCTTATAACACCAAACATAATTTTGGCCCATATATCAACGATGGCTTCCCGATATGATTCGCCCATACCCAATGAAATTAAGTCAGGAGGCGAATCTACTAGTAAACTGGAATCTGACACAAGAATTTTTCACTGTTTATAAGCGTTTCTCACGTGTTCTTCCATTTTCTTGTTGAGCTCCATTTTTCGTCATGGAGAGGCCTACTATTTATTTTCAACCACTTACAAGCAACGGTTCTTGGAATAAATCAAGTGTAGAAGAGAGAAAGAAAAAACTATCTTCCCAATGATACGTATTTAGTTTAAAATACCTCTTGATGATATATGTACAAGTAAAGAAACGACGAAGATGAAATTAACCAACATGATCAGGGCCGCCGTAAGCAGGCGTGCACCGCACGCGGGCGTCACGTCGAGGGGGGCGGCAAAATTAGCGATCGACAGTCGCTGCCCCGCAATAGTTGGTTGCCACTCCATTGTCACCGTGACGTAACTTGCAGGCGGCCTTTTTTTTTTTACCTCAACAGCTGCTTCGGGCGGCCGGCAACACTTGGAATGGCAACAATGGGGGCGGCAAATAATGTTCGAAGGGGAGGCAAATAATGTTCGAAGGGTGGGTATTGCACGCGGGCGCTGAAACAGCTGGCGGCGGGCCTGAACATGATAATAACTATTTCAATTGAAAACGCACTGAAAGAACTTATTAACAATAAGTGAAATAATAATGTAAGAATGGAGACTTTCCAGACGTATCATTGCAATTAAGTTTTCGAGGGTGTGCGGCCGATTTGTGTTGTGAAAAGACAATCCGTCGGTAGACTCGTACGAAAAAAAGAATTTCAGGAAAAAAAAATGATGTTGAATTGTAGGTTATATGACTTGTTTTAAATATTATTTCACTCAATAAAAGCGTTCAAATGAAGTTTTAATGAAATAAAAAGGTCAAGCTTGACAATTTGTGAAGATAAAAACAAATAAAAATATTTGGTTTTGCGGGAATTTGAACTTGAGTCAGAAAACTATGAAGCCAACACGCCAGCGCATAGACCACGCTGCCATTTGATATGATCGGGCAGTAATTTACTACATACCTGACATTTCGAATTTTTTGTTTCTATGCATGCGATTATCTTAAAAACTAGCGCGCATTTTGAGAAACAACTACACCACAGACATATATGCTGTGTACCCTTCAATATATACGAAGGAGATCGAAATCTGTTCTTAACAAGTCTGATGGTTCCCAAGTCAGAGCAAATATGCCTTCAAAGACAAAACTACAGAAAAAAAACAACAGTTTTTCACATTGAGTTAACAAGGTACGTACGTCTGAAGCTCACTGAGGCGGTACAACTGGTCGAGATTCTCACGAGTGAGGTTACTGCAGTCACTGAGGTACAGCTCTTTCAGCTCTGGACAGTGCATGCACACGGCCTTTACCACGCCTCCCAGCATATCACACTCAGTTATACGAAGCACCTGCAGGCACGAGAGTCCACCAGACCTACAAGACAGAAAAATGACAGTAAGACGCATCAGAAAATTGAATCAGTTCGATGAAGTTTCACTCGCACACATACAAACGATAGAATGACACATATATACAGATGAGCCACACGATTTCCGTTAAGTTCCATTCCAGGCAGAGTTATTTAACTAAAGATTTCAGCACTTCTACAACTTTAAAGAGCTTACTCGAAAGCCAGTGCAGCTGCTTGAGGTGCACATCTCTGTAGTTTGTTTAGGACGAGTGTGCGGAGGGTCGACAGACGGCCCAGCACGGTGAGGGCCAGGGACTCGTCATCAGTCACGACGCAGTAATCGAGTTGCAAGTGAATCAGTGAAGTGCAGTCTCTGAGCACGGTAGCTATGCACCTGTCAAATCACGACAAAAAAACAATTAGCGAGGTTAAAACCCCGTCCACAGTCCGTTGGTTGGTTTGATGCAATTCTCCATCCCTTCCTACGCTAACAATGTACCTATTACTTTTTTTTGCTTATAGTTTTATCCCTTGTTAGTGTCAAGGTACAAGATTGTTCATGGTTTAATTAAGATGATAATTAATTAGTCCAAAATGTGTTTCAGTTTAGACGTGTTTTTTATTTTTTTAATTTTCAAACACGATGTCCACGATACAGGTTACATGCATTCATACAGTCCAGAGATTGCACACAACACTTCTACTAACGCAGTCCTTGGCAGTCGCAAATTCAATATGTATTAACTACTCCTGTCCTTCTGCTGATTTCTTTATACAGGCTCTATCGAAATTTCTAGAACACTTCAAAAGCTTCCGCCAGATTTTTTTCGAACATTAACAATTACTTAAACAATTGAAACATATTAAAAACAGTCAGAATTAATACATAATCACTTGCAATCATTACAAAATGTTCAGAAATGGAAGTTAAAGATACTTAAACACAAAATTATTCACAGAAATCATTTTAAACAGTGGAAAATTGTCTTTTAGACATACTTGGAATTATGAACATTTAAGCAATTCTCTTGCACACTTCTGTTCTTAAACATATTAAATGGTATTTACATAATTTCCTATTCATAAAACAAAGTCTATTTACACTGATTTACAGAAAATTGCCAAACAAACATGCAAGATCATATTCAAGCAAACTTTAGCTCAGTACAAATACTTCATAAAATAAAATTCTATTTCAGGTATGAGGGCTGTTACAAAGGTCTTAGAGGTGGGAAAGAAATTAGAGGCAAGGAACAGGAAGGAATTCTGTCGTACTGCTTTGAAGGAAGCATCCCAAAGTTCACACAGAGTGATGGACATCCATAGTGAGCCGTTCTTACACTAAGCATCAGTGGAGCAACTTTTACCCTTAGAGCTTCTCAGATCATTGTGTCACACTTTAAATTACCCAAACACATCCCAAAAACGCTCAAATCCCTAACTGAAATGTGTGCAGAATTTTTTCCCAACAAAAAATTCTAAACACTTGTCCTACTCAGTTTTCAGTATGGCTCTAAGCTCTTTCAGCAACTGTTTCTCTCGTTAGTATCGGAAAAACGTCATACTTTCATGGATACTTTCATTTTTGGCAACAGGAAGAAAACATAGGAAACCACATCTGGTAAATATGGCAGCTGAGGCATCATCACTGTATTGCTGTTTTTGGAAGAAAAAAAGGGGGGGGGGGAAACCGTAGACAAGCTGTGAATTATGAGCAGATACTACACTACGTTGCAATTGTCATAAAATATTTTACCAAAATTCCAGGAATTTTCTTTGAATAGCTTCAAGCAAACAGCGTAGAACTTCCAGGGAACACTCCCTGTCAATCACACGACTGAAATGAACATACGGTGAGCTGGGCCTCCACATTCTATCAAACTCGGTGTGGCTTTCTGAATTGTTGCTCTTCAGGAAGCTTCTAGTGGGACTATTCATAAGTAACTTCAGTGTTATACCTATACACCCATACTTCATCAACGGTCATGACCAGGGTTGCAACCTTTACGACAAGTCCTATGTTTTTTCCGGCCTTCTCTTTGAGCCGAATTAAACACCAATTCAACATTTCTGATTGAATTTAAATATATTTTATACAGCATATAAATGCATACTCAGACCATTTCCCTAGTTTTGGTCATATTTCGATAATATTTATGGTCATACGGTCATATTTTGAGTAAAAATCTGGTAGTTTCTTTAATAGTACTGGGAATTCACAAGATATAAATGAGAGGAAATTAAGATAATTATTCACAGAACTGTTCTTTTGTTATATAGGTGGCGGGGGTAAAAAACTAATTTTCACTGTGGTCAAAATTCACCAGTCAAGAATTAAAGTTATGCATTATTGTCACTCTCTAAACGTAATGTTCCACCCGCCTTTTAATCTCAGCAGCATGTCTGTGTCGATCCGCGTCAATCAATATCTCAGTGAAATATCCTCAGTGATCGTTAAATTTTCAGTGGATCAGTGAGTAGACCTACCAACATGCCGAAAATAAAATTTTCTGAAAGTGCGAAGTTACGTAAAGAAATTTAGAGAGGAGAGTTTTAGTACAGATGAAAGAGTTGAATTCTGTAAACTATCTGAAATTAAAGTAACTTCAACAAAATGATGTAAAATGTAATTACTCAATGGTGCAGCGAGTGCACAGAAGCAAATTATGCTGTCTACATGAAAGCGACACTACTGGATAAAATAATTAATGTATAATTGAGCAAGCTATGATGTGTAGTAAATTTAAATGGTTGGTCATATTTTGTCATTTTTAGGTCATATTTACCCATTTTAAGGTAATATTTCTCTATTTTTTTGGTCATAAAGATCCAAACCCCGGTCATGACTCATTTAAATGGTTCCGGAATGTCACCGACTTTAATCAGCAACTGAGGAGCAAAGTTCATTTATTGCTAGTTTTGGTCAAAATTGAATAACTTCTAAAAAACTGCCACCAAACATGTAATACCAATAATTATCTGAAAAAGTTGCTTGATGTGAGCCAAATGTTAAGCCATCACCAGAAACATTTCTGTCAGCAAGTCGGCAACAGTCTACAATTATTTTCCCCATTTTTACAATGTTATTGATTTTCAATATGCTGTGATGTATTAAATGTCTTCAAAGCTCCATTTGAAATGTTGGATCCACTTATAAACATCTCCAATGTGGTGCTGCAGTTTTTTTCCATTCTTAAAGCAAAAGTTAATATAAAGTAAAAAATCGCCAAGCGTACCCAAACACACGTATGTATCTTGACAGCCAACAACAGAACAAGTATCTGACACAGCTACCTACATCAATATATGTTCAAGTGTACCATGCAACAAAAAACTATGATATATTTTCCTTATTTACAAAAACAATTCAGCACTAACTACAGCAGTTGCTCCCAACTAATAACCAACCAAAATTAAAAAATTTCAGAATGGAGAATTCTCAAGTGCAATCAAATTACAAACCTATAAATGTCACATATTAGTCTAGCATCTAGTTGATGGATAGCAGTTAAATGTCACCGAGCGAACTTACCTTCGACCGAACGAATCCCAGGGCAACGTGACATGTGTAAGTGCCTTGCCCTTTTTGTTAAAGAAATACTTCATATCTTCCATACCTCGAATGGACAGCAACAACATATTGAATATTTTGAACTTGGTAAGCTTAGGGCATCCATCTCCAAATGGCCGCAAATGAATAGTTGTGAAGATTGATGTTATTTCCAGGGACTCCAGCTGATGCAGCCGGGCCAGAGTTCGTGCCTTGCTTTTGTCTTTAAGAAGCTCGTGCGAGATGACTAGAGACTGAATATTAGCACAGTTCTCCACCAACTTCTCCGCAACTGCAAGAAAAAATAAAGTTCCAGATATTATGGTAACAAAACAATGTTCTGCTTCGTACTAATCATCTAATAGATAATCAGCCAACAGACATCTAATCATGTGTCAGCAAGTATATAGCAACAAGTTCTGTCCAGTGTGTCAAATCAAATTATAAAAGAAAATTTTTAAAAAAGGGGGTAATAGATGACTGGGGAAATTGCCACTGGACCATTAGCTCCATCACAATTTAATTAATAGTAATAATAAATTAACATATAAAACTATTATACAATTACATACTTTTCGCAGCTGTCATTATGGAAACAATGCCCTTCTCGTCTTTTTTTTTTTTGGTGAGAGGTGGGAGGGGTATCTCTTACGCAGCTTTTTTTTTAATTTTAATTTTTAATAATGCCTGTGTTTCAGCATCAATCTGGAGCCTTCATCAGGGGTTCTCTCTATCTATCCTTCTGGTTTTTTTGGGTAACCCTGATCAATGTTTATTTTTCACCGGCAAAGGGTATTTTTGTTTCTTTGCCAAAGAATATTTACTGTTCCAAAGAGGTCCTCCTTCTACATGATGTTTGTTCTAGTATCATGTGACGAAGATGCTCTTTCACCCTAACGGATGTACACCTGACCACAATCACAGGGAATCTGATACACACCGCTCGATTGCAAAGGAGCCCTGCGATCTTTCACTGATCTTAAAATGCTCTGAACCTTGTTTTTGTTGGTGAAGATAGACTGAACATCGATTTTGGCCACACGGCTGAATGCACGGAAACAACTTTAACTAATTCAGACGTAGATAACGAATGAAAACCTGCACGGGAAAGTGAAGCCCAAAGCATGTCCGTAACACTGGATAAGTCCACTTACTGAAGTGTTTATTGGATACAATGATCTCAAAAAAGTGCAGAAAGTTGTCAAGTGTTGCAAAAGTTCTTTTATTTAAAAGCATTTCAATCAAACCAGTGAGTGAGGATGTACAAATGTATTCTTTGCTGTTGGCTATACATCCAATTCTTTGCAAATAAAGCAATAGTTTTGCTCCTTAGTAGAGAGAATGATTATTTTGCAAACTTGTGTGATTTACTGTAAGTCATGTAATGTGATCTAAAGCCAAATACTTTCCATATTTGATTATTTAATAACTAAAACTGATTTAATACAAAAGTATTAAAGAGAAAAGTATCCTTACAGAAAGGTAGAAATTTTTAATTAATGTTATTTAACACTGAAGCTGAATTATTAATTCAAAGCATTTATTACTCAACTTCATAACACTTTAAAAGGTTTGCTGGACCCCGCAGGACTGACACCAAATTTGGGATTGAAAACACTGCAGGATTCAAATCCTTAGTCATATGCCCCCTCACTGTGTATGTTTGGGATTTAGGCCGGGTCTCTGATGAACTACCTGGAGATTAGAAATATTGAACCACCCCCTCTACTACTATGCCATGTAAAATACTAAATATTAATGTAAATTGTGTTTAATAAATACATAGTATAGACAGAAGCCAGAGGCCTCGGGCGGTGTTTGTATTTATTTATCTCCAGGTGATGTTATTGCTCGTGATTGACAGCAAGGACTTCTTATCAGGCGAGCGGAGCTTATGAACAATACCTATATATTCTTTTGGAGGTGGAACTGCTACAACTCACTGCCAGATAAGATTTGCTGATCAATTAAAGCTAGCTAAATTTGGAACAACCAGAACAGAAGGCGGTTGGGGTAGCTTTACCACCGTAGTCACACTACCCGACATTAGGAGACAGTAACTTCGTCTTCCAATGCCTAACCAACCTAACAACTTTGGATATACATTTATAACGTCCTTATATCAAATGGTATGTCGAACAGTTTGTTTCATTAAACTCCTGTATCACTGACTTGTATTGTTTATGGTGCAAGTTTCCAATTGCCTATTCCCAACGAATCCTCAGGTTGTAGCGAAAAATAAAGTCTAATCGACAAAAGAAACAAAATAGATAAAATGTTCATTCACAAATTGTAGAATAGAAACAACTTTTCAGACTGAAATGGAACGCAAGAATTAGTTTTTATTCTTTCAATGTTAAAAATCAGTGTATTTGCCAAGAAAACATTCAAACGGCATACCACAAAAGGATCAAAATTACTGATAATGTATTAGTACTATTTCCTGTTTTGTCAAACAAACAAATTGAGGGGGGGGGGGAGGAAAATGCCAAACAGTCTAGTAAGCATGCACCAAAACAAACTAGTACATGGCGTCCAACATGAACCTGACACATTTGAAACTGCTGTATGTTTCATACTACTTTAGGGTAAAAACAAAATAATGCATGCAAGGTCAAGAGTAACTGACCAAGTTTTATTAAAAAAAAATCAGTACACCTCTACATGAGATCCTCTCATCGCACGAAGAACATCTAGCCTGAATTCAAGTTCGCGCCAGGTTTTTTGTAGCATCTCGGGCGTAATGGAAGTGACAGCATCTCGTATGCAGCCGCGAAGCTCTTGAAGATCACAAATTTTGCGGCCTGTATACACTTTGTCCTACACATATCCCCACAAGAAGTAGTCTAGAGGGGTAACATCCGGTGATCGAGGCGGCCAACTTGTCGGTCCATCACGCCCAATCCAGCGACCGGGAAATTGGGTGTCGAGAAATACTTGAACGATCAGGCTCCAATGAGGAGGGGCGCCGTTCTATCGAAAGATGACGTTCAGCTGCAAATGCATTAACTGAGGCACAACAAATTTTTCCGACATTTCGAGGTACATACTGTCCTTCACTGTTTTTTTCTACAAAGAAAAAGGGGCCAATGATGATTGTGCATCAATCCACACCACCAATTTAATTTCAGGCTGTCACAGATGTGTTCCACAATGCAGTGTGGGTTTTGTGATCTCCAAATACATGCATTGTGTATGTTGACTTTGCCCGACAAATGAAATGTGGCCCCATCAAAGAAAGCATGAGAGTTAAAAATGAAGGGTCTTCAACAATGTGATGTAACATGTCAACAGAAAATGCCTGCCTCGTATCTCCGTCATCTGTTTTCAGTTCATGAAGCAACTGCAATTTGTATGCATGAAACCGAAGAGAGTGATGCAGCACCTTATGAACAGTGCACTTCGGCACCTGCAGTTCTCGTGCCGCCTGTCGAATGGACTTTGTTCGGACACCTGTCTCACTGCTGATGCATGCTCCTCTGATGCGCGCTCGTTACCGCCACCGTGCAATTTCTTCACACTTCCTGTTGCCAAAAAGTGCTGTTTCCATTTCTTAATGGTGTTTCATGATGGTGGTTCCTTGAACACGTTGCATTGCAACCACTGAATTTGTTTCCGCGTACCACCAAATAGAGCACTGTGGTAGCTCAGTGCCTAAGCGCTTGCTTTCAAAACTTTCGCTACTCCTGCCCCGAGCACGAATCCCGGCAGGCGCAGGAATTTTGAGAGTTTTGTTTAATCATATGAGCTATGCCAGGACGCTCCGTGGTTCGGATTCCACGTTAAACTGTATGTCCCAGAGGAAAGGAACTGCCCATCTTACCTCTGACAAAATGGCTCAGTACGCCTCCTTCGGGAGGATCCAACCAACCTTCGGGTTGTGGACTAACTTAAGTTTTACCTTTACCACCAAATAACTTGTGCTCGCTCTTGCAGTGACGCCATCTTCAGTTAAGCTACTACAGCGCCACCTACAACCTCTTGCGCGGGTTTTGAAAAATAGTCAACAGTACTTCCACAGTTTTTCTACATATTGCAATGCATGTTACCAACTTCCTTCCATTCGTTGATTTTTGGAAGCCAAATGAAAGGTGTCAGATTCATGTGGACACCCTGTAGTATACTGCATAAATTCTAACTGTACTTCAACTTTTAATAACAGCAGTAATATTTAAGAGTAAAATGAGTCACTTTGTTTCATAATAGTAAAATTCTGCAAATGAGGTGCCTATTCCTATTAGATTATTAAATCCTTTCTAATATAGAACCAATGAAATGATTACTTGGTGTTTTGTATTATATTAGACATAAAATTAAACAATTACTTCATGCACAAACAAAAGAAGTTGACAATTTCTTTCCATGTTTTTTTTTTTTATATATATATATATATTTATTTCAAAACCAGTAATGCAAAAAATGTAACTTACCTGTTTGAGTAATTTTGTTTAAAAAGTATTCTCTCAATTGTTTGATATTTTTTCCCAACACCACGAAAACACTAAATCTGGTCTTAACTCAACCTCGAAGGCATAGTCACGCAGCAGTGGAAGTAAAAAACAGATAAATACAAAAATTACTTTGTAATATGTCTTTTAAAGGAGAATACAGTTTAAGGCTGCAATGAGTAAAAACATATGAGATGAACAAAAACATGTAATGAAACAAAGGAAAAAGGAAATGGCTATAGGCAATATAAATGACAAAGAAAGGGAAAATGACTCATCACTCACCAAAGTTGAAGACTCCGACGAGTGAAGAACATACATGATGAACATTAAAATACACAATATCTTGATTTTACACCTTATTCATGTGGTAGGAAAAGTTTTCAATCGATTCATACGTTTTTTACTTGTTGCAGCCTTCAATATCGATGAGTGATCCGTTGTTTTCCTTATGCTATGTTAATTATATTTCCTAAAAGCCATTCCCTTTTTCCTTAGTATCATTACTTTGATTTCTGACT
Source organism: Vandiemenella viatica (assembly GCA_031002005.1). NCBI lineage: Eukaryota > Metazoa > Arthropoda > Insecta > Orthoptera > Morabidae > Vandiemenella > Vandiemenella viatica. Next base: position 31,611 of record JARYHS010008076.1, read on the forward strand.
TGCGTTCTATGCAGAAAAACAATACTGAATGTTAGAATTTCATAGTATAACACCACAACCCATCAACTTACGGAGATATTAATCTGCCGAGAGCGATGAACTTACGGGGATACTAATGTCCTGAGAGTGATTAATTTCCAGAGTGGTGAGGTGTCTGCAGTGGTCACACACGGCTTCAATCACCGACGAGTCGACGACGCGTCGCATTACCAGGGTACGCAGCTGTGGTATCTGCTTCAGCACGGCCACTGCTTCGTCGTCAGAATAATCAGAGCTGCAAGAAACAGTCGGTGAGGAGGGAGGCAACGCCACAGTTTGAATAAGAGTGGAGGGTAGCTAGTCTGAAGAAACGAGTTCAGAACAATATTCCCGAAAAACCAATTTGAGAGAAGTGCGATGCTACTACAGTACACAGCAGTGGCATTTAAAACTTTAATGGCGGTGCTTCAAGAGATGGACATAAGAAAACAAGAAAATAATAAACTCAGTGACACTCTAAATTCGTCGACAATTTGAGTAATTAGCGAGCACACAATTTCTATACAACCTAACAGGTCCATATTTTTCTCAGTCAGTTGAATGGCAACAGTCTTAATTGAACCGAATCAGTAACCTCTCACTATAATTCATTTATACGAGGGTGAGTCAAATGAAAACCTTAAATATTTTATTAAATATTGTTTATTGTGTAGAAGTGATACAAAGCTGTATCACTTTTCAACATAATCTCCCCCACACTCAATGCAAGTCCTCCAGTGCTTACAAAGTACGTAAATTCCTTTAGACAAAAAATCTTTTGGTAGTCCGCGCAACCACTCATGCACCACGTGGCGTACCTCTTCATCAGAACGGAACTTCTTTCCTCCCATTGCTTCTTTGAGTGGTCCAAACATATGAAAATCACTTGGGGCAAGGTCTGGTGAGTATGGTGGATGAGGAAGACACTCAAAATGCAGGTCTGTGATTGTTGCAACTGTTGTACGGTCAGTGTGGGGCCTTGCATTGTCATGTTGCAAAAGGACACCTGATGACAGCAATCCACGTCACTTTGATTTGATTGCAGGCCGAAGATGATTTTTTTTAGGAGATTTGTGTGTGATGCACTGGTGACAGTGGTCCCTCTAGGCATGTAATGCTCCAAAATGACGCCTTTTTCGTCCCAAAAGAGAGTCAGCATAACCTTCCCTGCTGATGGTTCTGTTCGAAACTTCTTTGGTTTTGGTGATGAGGAATGGCGCCATTCCTTGCTCGCTCTCTTCGTTTCCGGTTGGTGAAAGTGAACGCAGGTTTCGTCCCAGTAACGATTCTTGCAAGGAAGCCATCACCTTCTCATTCAAAGCGACGAAGAAGTTCTTCACAAGCACAACACGTCGTTCTCTCATTTCAGGAGTCAGCTGCCGTGGCACCCATCTTGCAGACACTTTGTGAAACTGGAGCATATCATGCACAATGTGGTGTGCTGAACCATGACTAATCTTTAAAAATGCTGCAATGTCATTCAGGGTCACTCGGCGGTTTTCCATCACTATAACTTCAACTGCTGCAATGTTCTGTGGAGTCACAACTCGTTGTGCCTGATCTGGACGAGGAGCATCTTCCACTGAAGTCACACCATTTGCGAACTTCCTACTCCATTCGTAGACTTGCTGCTGTGACAAATATGCATCACCGTACTGAACCTTCATTCTTCGATGAATTTCAATAGGTTTCACACCTTCACTACTCGAAAACTGAATAACAGAACGCTGTTCTTACCTGCTGGAAGTCTCAAGTGGGGCAGCCATCTTTATACTGATACTGCGACGGTATTTGTGCATCTGCACTATGCTGCCTCCGACAGGCCATTCTGCACGCTGCTTGTAGCACGCTTACCAACTTACAGGACAACGGCGCGAAATTTCGTTTTTTTATTACAAATTTAAGTTTTTCATTTGACTCACCCTGGTATAATTACCAACTGGTGGCTAACGACTTTGAATGATTTTGAAGTTTTTTTTATGATTCTGCACAGAACCTTAAATATATCCAGGATTAGAAGTAACCTACGTTATTACCTGTCAAATCAGAAACCAAACAGTGAAAGTCCCATCAAAATAAACTCGTACACTAAATATCTTGCATATAAATCATTTACATTTGTTTATAAAGTTAGTCGTATTCTAGAAGATTATTCAAGGACATTCTTGAAGATTCAAAAAAATGTTAGGAACACTTTGGTCGAAATATGAAAATGCCCTAGGATGGCCACTTTCAAACACCATATTTCTCACACCACCACAGAAACTGACATACTACCATTATAATGCATGGTGGGAGACTTGAAACTACTAGCACACACAAACACCAGTGGTCTGCGCTGGGTAGTTGTGGCTACACACATGTGGCAGTCTCCCACATCACCCACCTCCCATAAAGTTCTCCTGTTGACAAAGGACTTGACCCGAAAATTTCTTTTTCAGTTGTATTTTTGTCTTTTCTGTGTGTTCGCACCTCGCATCCATCATCCAAAGGTAAGTGGTGGCTCATTTGCTTATCCTAATTTAATTCCTTTTCACTACCTAGCGCCTTTTATTTAATTGTTTACTATATATATGTATATATAGTAATCAGGAAATAATAGGAGCTAAGTAGCTAATTGATTTGCAAAAAAAAAAAAAAAAAAAAAAAAGGATACCGAAATAAACCACCACTTACCTTAGATGATGGTTTTGCAGTGTGAACACACACACACAAAACATAAATACAGGAAAAACAATGAATATTTCGGGTCTTGGCTCTTTGTCAACAGAAGAACATTACAGGAAGTGGGTGATGTACTGGCGATTGAGCGTAACATGTCGCAGTCTATAGAGCTGCAATGTCATCTTTTGTGCTAGGAAAATAAATCCTATTACTAATGTCTGAATACAGTTTTTGGGGTCGTCTTTCTACTTTTATCTTAAATTGTTAACCTAACTATTTAATTTGTTCATGCTGTTACATTTTTTAGTTAAATCTAAGGGAGGAACTATTGGAGGTTTGTTGTATGTGCAATCCTGGGGACCTAGCTTTATGGGATCCTAGTTACTCTATTGGTGCACAGCTCTATTCTTACTACACACGAGGGACCTAAACATGTGATGATTGGTCCTACTACTACTTATAGCTATTGGCAGGTTGGAGGATGGGAGGATGGTGGGGGGAGTTGAGATTATTTCAGAAGGAGAATGTCCTGGTGAGAATGGTTTTGGGATGCCTTCCAGGAAGCATTTCCTCGTTGATATTCCCTATTTCTTCATATGGTGAGTTTCCGCATCTGGCGTAGAAATGTTCTGATGCTTCCTTTAGTGTTTCTGTGAGTGATGGAAAGAGGAGGTTTTGTCTAATTATCCAGTTTGGCATACAGCAGGGAGCATCAACAATAGCTCGCAGGGCTTGGTTTTCCAACACCTGCAGCTTTTTGATGTGGCAGTCGGCAGACATGCTCCGTATCTCTGAGCCGTACATGCGTGATGTCTGTGCTATTGCACGATAGATCGACTGATGAGCAATTTTGTCTCTACTTTTAATCTGTTGCCTCTAAGTATTAGATAGAGGCCGGTGAGTTTTGCTTTCACTTTATTCTTTGCTTTATCTATGTGCGATCCGCACATCAGGTGCTTATCTAATCACAGACCGAGGTACTTTATTTCTTTTTGCCATTCAATGTCTGTCTCTTCTGTGTGGATTTTGTATTTTGATAGCTTTATTTTCTTATTAAACATAATTGCTTGGGACTTGATGTAGGAGACTGACTCGTTTATATATACTGTTAGGAAACAAAGGAGCTAAAGATCAGATACATTAAATATGCAGAGAGGAGAAAAACCACTTACAATAGAGGAAGATTCCTGCACCATCATGATATGGAAAAAATTCGCACACACAAAGGGAATGGAATTTTCAGACTTATTGCCCTTCTTCGCCAATTTAATGAGGTGTCATTCTGATCGAAGCTAGCAGCCAACTGAGTTTGCAAGCCAGGCTGGTAGCTGATGGTGGGGGAAAAGCAACATAGCGGGAAGTGAGGAAGGCATAAACCCAAAAATAATTTACATAATGTATGAAATGCTCTCAGGTGACTAGCCAAATCAAGAATGCGTTGTCACACGATATTTCGGCAACTAAATTCATTGTCACCATCTTCTAGTCATCCGAGAGCATTTCATACATTCTCAACACCTAGAAAGACTTCGTTCTTAAATTTACATGATCATAGAAACCAGTCGGGGAAATGCGGTAGATGTAAGGTGAAAACATACAACATATATACATATGCACAAATATTGGAAATTAAAAAAAAAGGTAGGGTGCAGGGAATGGGTGGAAGAGATCTGATCAGTCAGAACAATTTGACTACCTACCTACTATTGATTTAAACCTGTCCAGGCGACACGAGGAATGACTGCTAGTCAGACACACGCACGGTGCATGTAGTATCAGTGAGCGTGCTATCCGTGTTTAGAATGGGGAAGGCGCGCAATTTATCCGATTTTGATCGAGGGCCGATTGTGATGGCTCAGAGGCTCGGCACGAGCATTTCGGAAACTGCACGACTTGTCGGTGTTCGAGGAGTGCTGTGGTGAGTGTCTTCAACAAGTGGTGAAACCACGTGCAAATGTCGAGGGGTTGGGCAGCCACCCCTCATTACTGATATTGGAAGTTCTAGGCTGGGCAGAGTACAAGTGTGTCTGAACACACAGTGCACCAAAAACTCCTAACGATGGGCCTCCGCAGCCGACGATCCGTGCATGTGCCAATGTTAACACCACGACATCGGCAACTGAAATGGGCACGTGACCATCGTCACTGGACGTTGGCGCAGTGGCAGAGTATTGCATGGTCCGATACCTTCTCCATCATGCCGATGGGAGGGTGCGAATCCGTCGTTTCTCAGGGAACAGCTTCTTGACACCTGTACTGTGGGACGGAGACAAGCTGGCGGCGGCTCAATTATGCTGTGGGGAACATTCACGTGGACCAAGTTTGCGTCTTGAAAAGGTTGACTTAGCTTGTTACTCTCGTCAACGTTGGTAGCCGTAGAATTCTGCGATGTTATTTCGCTTGCCGAGTCTGTTAACCTCCAAAGTTCAGTCGGCGTCAATCAGTATTTTCAGGTTCTTTTTCGTCGCTATTTTGCTTCCTTACTTCCATGCATATGTATGTTGTAGAGCAAAACTGTCTCGAGTCGCCATGTGGTGATATATTCTTGGTTACTTATGTGTGTAGTTACCACTTTTCACCTTCATCTTATATTTTCATATAGCAAGCATCTACATATGAACCGATGCATAAGTCATTTATTGTTCTGGTAAAACTTTTATTTATTCAGTTATGGTTTAACAGCTTCCACCAACACCAGTTGTAAATATGACCGTTAATCTTTAATAATTAATATTTCTCAATCAACATATCCAACTTGCGAACTTAATATGTCACCTCTACCATATAGGCTTTCAACATGTCACTCCTGGCAACCAACATCATCAAAAACAAAAGGAATACGGATGTAACCCAATCTCAAGGAGTATGCATATTAATATACTTGCATACTACATAATAGTCCATAATATAACCATATGATCATCACAAACAGCTTCTTGACACCTGTACTGTGGGACGCAGACAAGCTGGTGGTGGCTCAATTATGCTGTGGGGAACATTCACGTGGGCATCCCAGGGTCCAGTGGAGCTCATGCAATTGTACACTACTGTATTGTACACTGGTTGCCGACCACGTTTCCCAACGGCAGTGGCATTTTTCAATGAGATAATGCGCCATGCCAGAAGACCAGGAGTGTGGTGGAGTGGTTCGAAGCACACAGTGGCGAGTTGTAATCGATGCACTGGCTCTCCAACTCACCAGACCAGAAACCGATTGAACACATCTGGGATGTGATTGAACAATGCGTCAGAGCTCATCGCCCCTCTCCCCAGTATTAGATGACTTGTGTGTGCAGATGTGGTGCCAACTCCCTCCAGCGACCTACCGAGGCCTCACTGCTTCCATGCCAAGTCGCGTCGCTGCTATTATCCGTGGCAAAGATGGACATACCGGCCATTAGGTAGGTGGCCATAATGTTCTGACTGATCAGTGTAAGTGGTGGTTCATTTCACTATGGCATAAATAAATAAGATTTACAAACGTACCAATACATAGAGACAGCACAGAAATATTCTTCATATATTCAGTATTTTCAAACAATGCACCACCGACATGATTGCCACACCTGCTCCAAACAATTAGCTTCAAAATATGATCTTATGCCGTGCTGAGAGAATTGTATGTAATGAGTATACCTTAAAAACGAATTCTTGTAAATTGAGCTGGAGGGAAAAAAAACATTCAAAACCACCAGTTCGACACTCAATATTAAATCCAGATACTCAACTAGTCCACAGTAAGCTAGTCTACAGGCCACTCCTTACAGATCAGTGTTTATCACCACAAAGCAGAGAAAACAGTGCATTTGTCGCAGCGTGACAGAAGACCAACAGACTGCACAACTTTGACATAGTTACAGATAGATATACCTCTTTATTTCCTTTACTTAACTTCTGAGACAAATCTACAGCACAAGTTAAAGGGAACTGGAATAGTTATACTGATAGCAGTGACAACATTGCAGAAGTCTTATAACTGCTATTAACGGTAACAATGAAAAGAAAAAACTGCTTGCGAGGCAATATTTATATGGAAAGGACAGAGT
>JARYHS010008076.1:39338-54986 GCA_031002005.1 Vandiemenella viatica
AGTTTAATTCTGTGATTCATTCTTCTTTCGTATTGCTGTATCGCAATGCTACTGCATGTGAAATCACTTTGTTCAAATCACTTTTATTTAACATAATTTACACAAAAGATCTCTTTTGCCTGTACTAAAATACTCCCCACCAAATTCGTTCATGCAGCTCCGTAACTTTCAGAAAATTTTGTCTCCGGCATGGTGGTACTCGCTGATCCACTGCAGATTTAACACTCACTGAGGATTATTTCCTAAAGTATTGGCGACAGTGAGACATTGATTGACGCGGCTCGACACAGGCATGCTGCTGCTGCATTGTCGACATTAAAAGGCGAGTGGAAATGTTTATTGTGTGACAATGTACAACTTTAATTCTTGACTGCTGAATTCTGACCAATTTGTTTTTTTCCCTCCAATGTATAATTGGAGTAGAATATCTTAATTTCTAATACTCGATACTATTCCCAGGTTTTTTCTGCAAAATGTGACCATAAATTTTATATTATTATGACCAAAATGGGAAAATGGCCTGAATATGCATTTATATGCAACATAAAATACATTTAAATACAATTAGAAACAACCTATCAGTGTTCAATTCAGCATTAAAGCTCAAAAAGAAGGCAGGAAAAAATGCGACTTGTCAAAGATCTGAAACCTAATGATCAAGAACAAGGCTGCTCAACCTTTTCAACAGTCAGGCCAAATGGACGGTCCAAAATCCTCTGGCGGGCCACAGTTCCCATTTTTGTTTCTTTTAATGAACGAGTTTAAAAGTACAATACTCAAATTTAATTCTCGTTTATTTAAATAATACAATAAATAGCATCTTGTGCCAAATAAAAAAAACAAATTCTATATAACAAAATTCAAAATTAAAAAAAAATATATATATATATATATATATATCGTATGGTAATTAGCACAATCAATATGCTTTCCGACATTGTTTTTCTTTTATTAATTTTCCTATGTTAGGTGCCAGATCAGATGTTGACAGTAACAAGTCAGAAATATGTTGCTCAGTTAGAAGCGTGCATTATTTATTTTTTTACATAGTTAAGATCTGAAAAAAAATAAACACATGTTGATCCGAAACTACTTAAGAACTGAAGGACCAGGTCAGTTACTGCAGGGAATTCTTCTTTTGGCGATAGTTTCTGGAAAAGTCGTCTGAAGAATTTTGTAACCTTGGAGATACTCTTTGAGCAAAAATGTTTTTAGGACAGTGTTTTTCCAATTCAGTGAGTTGCAACTGAATATTGGCGGGATAACTGATTATTTCAGTCAAACTGATTATGAAAGGATTCACAAATATTTTTACATTTTTTTTTACTTTCAAAATCCTGCAATCTGCTCTGAAACAACTGTAATAAGCTCCAAATTTTAAATCCGAACTTGGAACAATTGACGGTGACGATATTGAGCTTCTCTTTCAAATCTTTGAGTAAGGGAAAAAGATCAATATTTTCTTTGGCTAAATTAATTAAAAACTGGTTCTTGAAGCACAAAGGGCCCGTGACCCTGCCGGTGTTTGACCTTGCAAGCAGAAGAGTCAATCGCTTGACCGTGCGCATCACTTGGTCGTCTGAACATTTTTTCAACTAGATGGAAATTTTCAAACACAATCGTGTGGGCCATTTAAAATTCATCTGCGGGCCACATTGTGGGTTAAGCAGCCTTGATCTAGAATGATATGTGGGCTTATCTTCAGGAAATTTAACAGTTATCATTTCTGCTACGCTACTAGAGGAACAAGTAAGTTATACTCACGGCATTATCTCTGGATTGCGCTTCACAATGAGACGGAACCCGGTGGGGTACTCGAAGCCGTGCAGCCGTTCCAGGGCGTACGTCGCTGCCTGCGCACAGTTGTACACAGCTGTTGCGTGTCGCTTACCCTGCACAGTACACCAAGCAATGCACCCTGATAAGAACAGAATAATGCTGATAGATTAAATAATAACACAATAAACTTGCACTGTACAAGACTTCCAATTACAATACTTTTCCATTATTATTATTTGTTCACATCATAATTTTCCTAGGATCATTCTCATTAAAGTGAGGCACAAGAGTCCAGAAAAAGATCCCCTGAAATGCAGAAACAATTTCATGGAATAATAAATAGCACCCTCAGAACATCTCTTGTCTAACGGCATACAAGAATGAGGCTATATAACATCCTGGCTAAACCTACACTACTATATGGCAGCGAGGCCTAGATGCTACACAAAGGTGATGAGCCGAGACTAGCGGCGGCTGAAATACGATTCATGAGGAGAACAGATGGCTCACATTACGAGACAGAAAGAGATCTGATGAAATTCTCAAAACCAAACCAGTTCTCCAAACAGTGCAGACCTACAGAACATCTTGGAAAAACCACATACTAAGGACAAAGACGGACCGGATCCCACGAGAAATTCTCAAATACCACCCCAGAGGCAAGAGAGATGTAGGGAGACCACCAAGAAGATGGCTGCTAGGCCTAACACTGGATAGGAAGAAGAAGGCAATTTTACATCAGTTCAATTTTTAATATCAAGGTGTATTTTGTCGCAGGGTATTATCTCCCTTGATCCCAAACCGAAATCAATAAATGAGGTATCATTTTAGGGAGCATCCATAAACCACATAGCTCCAATTTGGCCTCTTTGTGTACTCCCCCTCCCCCCATGTAGCTTTTGCATCTTACCCCCCCCCCCCCCACACACACACACAGCTTTTTTCCTATTGACCCCAGAAGACATTTTGCACCATTTTCTCTTGTCAGACTATTAGATACGGGGATAATTAAATGATGGAAATAAATATTTACATGTTTCTGTGTGTTCTGTATCTCATTTTAACTGTGACAAATAATATGAAATAAAAGCTACATGGCCTGGCTCGGAAACCCCCCCCCCCCTCTCCCCAGACTGAGCCACGTAGTTTGTGCACAATCCCTTAAAGATTAAGGTGTACGATTGGGTACAATAATAAATCAAGAAGTAATTTTTCTGGAATTTTTCCCTTAAAGGGCAAAAGTAAGAACTACAGCGATCACACACGAGACAGTTTAACCAGCAGCACATATCACAGAGCTACTAATAAACTGCTGCGGTGGCATCTACCAGGATTGAGCACATTACTGATAGATAGAAGCACCACATGCCACAGAAATATCAATCAACTACTTTTATATGGAAAGAACAGATAAAATACACCCAACACTCACCAAAGATAAACGGAGGAGGGCAGCAGCAACACAAAACACAGAAAATACAATATATTTGGTAAACGCTTTGTCAAGTTAAAAGAAATAAGTGGCTAAGCTCGCGCAAGCCTTGCATTAGGGTTTACCCAAATATATTGTATTTTCTTTGTTTTTGTATTGTTTTGTATTGCTGCTGTCCTCCTCCCTTCACTTTGGTGAGTGTTGGGTGTATTTTATGTATCTTTTCCACGTAAATATTGCCATGCGGCAGTTCTTTCCTTCATTGTTACCAATAAACTATTTTTTGTGTGCAGTAAGTAGCTTTTTGCATATTGTTTCCCACTGTGGCAACACTTCTGTTTTGCTATACAATTCCTATGCAAACATTTTGCTGCAAAAATGTTCTCATGGCCTATGATCACGGTACCAGATATGAAAGAGATATGGACACGCTACATCTATTTTGTTCAGGTTAGTTGTATTCTGTTAAGATCACTGATAGTTTGTCATACATATATTTTACATGCCCAAAAGTTTCCTTATTGTTTCATAATCACCATGGGAAACTGCAAACAGTGGTGTCCCCCAGGGCTCAGTCCTGGGGCCACTTCTTTTTTCTATATATATCAACGATGTGACTAGTATCTAACGTTACTGTTTTTACCATCTGTACGCTGACGACCTACAACTATATCTTAGTGCATCACCAAATGATATACTCACTATAATACAGCAAATAAATTCAGACCTTAAGAATCTTTGTGATTGGGCAAAGAGACTTGGATTGAAAATAAATCCCTCTAAAACTCAGGCTGTTGTTATTGCAAGTCCAATACTGATAGGCAGCAACTTCACATCAAATCTCCCAAAAATAAAGCTTCAGGGAACAGAGTTAAACTACAGTGACTCTGTAAAGGATCTTGGAGTCCTAGTAGATAGTAATTTAAACTGGTCTGAAAACACTGTTTCAGTATGTCGCAAAGCCTTCTCTTCTCTTCATGCTCTGTGTAAATGTAAAGAATTCTTCCCCACTCATTTGAAAAAGCAATTGGTGCAGACTCTGGTGCTACCACATCTCGATTACTGCGACGTTGTTCAGCAAAATTTGAGTTCGGCAGACATAAGGAAACATGAACTTGTTATGAACTCCTGTGTAAGGTTCATCTGTGACCTACAACTGTACGACCACGTCTCACCTTCATACGACCGCTTGCAGTGGTTGCGCGTTTGGGATCGACGACGATTCCACACTCTATGTCTTCTTCACCGCCTCATACATCTGAAAACTCCCACCTACCTTTGTTCCAATATCTCATACCTAGGACTTTCTCATAATACCAGATCCCTGAACTCAAACATACTAACCATCCACTCCCACAGCTCAGAAACCCTAGCCAATTCCTTCTTCATTTCAGCGGCTAGACTGTGGAATGATCTTCCTCTAAAAATTAGAACTACCCAAAAAATTGGCCCATTTAAAACTCTTTTGAGAAAGCATTATTTATTGGAGCACTAGCTAAAAGATATCTCCTTCCATACATGACCTAATTTTTAGATTTGAATAATATTGATGTATACAGTGTCCACCTCTTTATTCTGCCTTCCCTATTATTAGTTTGTGTCTTGTCTCTTCATCCTACTAGTATTAAGTTTGTACTGTTTACTTTTTTAACTTCCACTTGCATTAGTTTATACCATTAAATTATTAACTACTAAAACACGAATACTATTAAGTTCTAAGTTAGTATTTTATTCATAAATATTATTAAGTTTTTTTTTGTTAGTATTACTCTTGAATTTGATTTATGCCAAATGTTACATTAGTGTTGTATACTGTTAGTTTGTGTAAGGTGTATATTATTTATTGTAAACACCTGGTATGATGTAAGAGAGGGCTTGACAGCCCTAATCTTGCCAGGCTAAATAAACCTTTAAATAAATAAATAATATGTTGTAAGTATTTTGTTACATACCTATAATATTAAACAAATAAATAATTGTTACAAACTGGCCAGTTCTTTTTTCAGCCAATTAAAAACCATCAGCCTCACTATACATTGTATTTTACCTGCAAAATTTTCACACGGGTCATCTAATTACAACAGACAGCAGAAGAGACAAGAAGAACTAAAAGGAAGCTGTGATAAATTTGATACCAATGCTTATGGCACAAGATAGGGCTGCACAATTTCTATGCCTGTCTGTTATTTGATTGAATTGTAATTTTTATGTGTAATCATTAGTAGCAAAATACAATTAAGTTAGGCTGCCTATCCAAATATAGCCGCAAGTGTTCTTAAATAAATTTAAAAAAAAAATCCCCAAAATATTTTGTTCACTTATTTTATAAATAAATTACAATTCATTTCAAAGAGAGATAAGTAAAGAACATAAAAAGTTTGAGTTGCCTATGTAAATGTGGCTGCAAGTAGGGATAGCCAGCTGTTAAAGATACAGGGTAACATCTGGATTGTGATACCACTGCTACTACTTAACACCTCGTGATGTAAACACTTGCGGACGAGAGAGTATGGCGTCACTATGTTGCTGAATATAACGCATACGTTCCGTGCACAGCTTTAATTGTCACTAGCGGGGCCTTACACGGAAAGTAGTCCATCACTAATATGTCTCGTATTGTGAAATTGTTCCAATTTACGCCAGTAGTATAGGAATAAATTCATTAGTGACCAGGTTTTGATGCTACCTGGACCACACTGAAACCTAACAATCGAACACCTTATTGTGGATACCTAATTTCTGTGTCGTACCTATTGCGGTTACTGTCGTTTACGTCTTAATGCAGCCTGGACCATAATGGAATGTAACCGTCGCACACGATGTTGCTGATACCCAATTTCCAAATCACATTTGTCTCCGTTAGTATGGTCCAGGCTACGTTACAACCAAAACGCTAACGGTTATTGAGGAAAACATTTTTATAAATATTTTATTTCGTATGAATGATTTTAACAGCAATTTCAGCCGCGCGACGAAATATAGAAGAACGAAATCAAATACAAATCAATGGAATTGTGACTAATAACATTACAGAAATTGGCGTTATGGAACGTAACTAATGAATGATAGCAATTATGAGTTTGGAATGTTGTTGATAGTTTAATAGTATTATTAATGGCGCAAGTAATAATTTTCTTTAACTTTTTCAATTCGTAAATTTTTTTTATCGTTATTACTCCTGGTTATGTCATATGGCCTAACGTGTTTTCACAAATCGATTAAAGGCTGAACACGTCACATACAGAAACACACATGTAGGAGCGAGAGAGATATAGACAGTATGGCAACCCCTACTTTTACATAGGCAACTCCCTTTGTAATAAATTACGATTTATATTACCTACAAAACAAAACTTGTCGAAACGGATAAAAAAAATCGCAACTGTTCTGTCACCATGACTCGGCAGGAAAATTCATTATAGCAGCTAAAAAGTATGGTGGAAGGTATGCAGAAACGTGTGGAACAAGCTAATGTGTAACTTGCCAGTCTGTAGCAAGAGAATCAGTGTTTGCATAATGCTGAAGTACGGAGGATAGCTCGGCAAGAAATGCTCGATGAAGCCAAAGCTGAAAAACAAATGTTCTCTGCTCGAACTGATAACTGCAAGACTGTTTAGAGAAATCGGAAGCAGAAGGCATGTTACATCCCAGACAGTGTCTAGCCAAATCAGCTGCCAAATGTGCAGACTTAAAACAGGAACTTCGGCCATTTGGAAATAGCAGTCCAATATTAAACAGAATGCTCACAAGTACTCCCAACGTTTATGATTCACAGGTAGATGAAAATACCTCAGCAGTTCATAAGTGGATTAAGGAGTTGCACGAAGAGCTCAGAAACCAAAAGCATATAAAAGTAAAGGGTATGGCAATACAGACTGATGAACTCAATGATGAAATAATAGCGAAGTTGCACGAAAAAATCGCAGACAGGGAAGCCGCTTTACAAGAACTGCAGTCAAAACTTGGCCATGAAGTCCATCTTTGCCAACAGGTTGAGGAAATGAGGACCCACGCAGCAACCCTCGGCGCACAGCTGCGTGTGGCACAAGAAAGTTTAAAAATCGCACAGGCAAATGCTACTACCTACCTACAAAAAGCAAAAGAATGAAACTGTTTGTATATCTTTTTTAAATTTGCAACCATATCTGGATAGGTAACCTGACAGAATCATTACTAATTACACATAAACATTGCATTTCAATCAAATAGCAGACGGACATAGAAGTAGTACTGGACGGCTGAGCATTACTGACCATCCAGGGCTTAGGGTCGCACTGCAGGTAGTCAAGGCCGGGCACGAGGTCGAACAGTCGCCACAGCTGGTCCTGCGTCAGCGTCCCCGCGGCGATCACGCGCAGCATCGTCGAGCTCGACGACTCATGCACGCTGCCACCTGCGGAGAATCGACAGCACACGTCATCCTCAAAGTAAACACATACGCCTGGTAGGGCCTCTGTTGTTTCTCATATACATTAATTATTTGTGCGACGTAATAAGGGGGACGAAAAGATTATTTGCCAATGATGCTATTATTTATCGTGAAACCACACAAGACAATATTACTAAAATAATTCCGTGGTGCAAAGACTGGCAGTTGGTGTTAAACACCAAAAACTGAAAAGTCATGCGTGTAAATAGAAAGGTGACACCATTTAGCTCTGAATATACAATTGATGGTACTGTCCTTAGAACAGTAGATTCCGATATATACCTACGGGTAACAATTCCTAATAACTTGTAGTGGAATGAGCATATCGACAATGTAATTGGGAAAGCAAACTGTATGCTCCGATTTCTAGGTCGTAATTTAAAACAGTGCACTCCGGAAGTTAAATCGATTGCATATAAGTCACTAGTGCGGCCTCACTTAGAATATTGTTGTTCTGTATGGGGTTCCCATCAAAAGGGGTTAATGGAGGCATTAGAGAAGGTCCAAAGAAGAGCCGCCAGATTCATGACAGGTGTATATAGTTGGAGGGAAAGCGTAAGTGCGATGTTGAAGGAGTTTGGTTGGGAAGACCTGGAACACCGAAGGCGTTATCTCGGCGGAAGCTAATTGAAAAATTCATGACGGACTTATTACGGAATGACGGCAAACAAATATTGCTACCAGCAACATTCATATCTCGGAAAGACCGTGAAAACAAGATAAGAGAAATCAGGGCCAGAACCGATTCATTTCTGTACTCATTTTTTCCACGAGCGACTAGAGAATGGAATAGAAAGGATTTACCGGGCGAGTAAACTTAAAATCCGACAGGAGTAGCTATCAATAAAGCACTCCGGCCATCCTGATCCTGGGATGGTTCCTCCCTATAGCCCATGGGCGCCTCCTGCCATATCCCGTATATCCCTTCCAAACCATTACCATTTTGGATAGGTGCAATGCATCCTGCACCACACACATTTAGTGAATCGCGAAATAATAATAATCAGGGAGAGAAAAAAAAAATCAAGAGAAACAATTTTAATGGATGATGAGTAATAAAATTGGGATGCCAATTGAAACCCTTCAGGCAGTAACCTAATCCTATAATCTATATATGTAAAAAGTAATGATTGTATGTTTGTCCTCTATTGACTAAAAAGCTACCGGACTGCTCTGCAGTTTTTTTGCAAGATGGTCTGCGATGCCAGGAGAAGCTTTAAGAGTTCTACATCTACATCTACATATATACTCTGCAAATCACAAAACTGTAGGTGGCAGAGGGTACTCAGCACCAAACCTAATCTCTTTGTTGTGCATTCCAATCTCTAATGGTACGAGGAAAAAAGGAATTCATATAAGAATCAGTGCGGCACCTTATTTCTCTAATTTTATCTTTCCAGTCATGCCGACCCAAATAGGTTGGTGGACGAAGTATTTCACTACACTCGTAAGTGAAAGTGGGAGTACGCATGTTTACCAATAAGTTTATACGAAACGTGCGTCGTCTATCTACCAGAGACTCCCAGCCTAGTTTACTAATCAGTTCTGTAACGCTTTCATAAGGACTGTAGCAAGCGGTCACGAATCGAGCGGCCCTTCTCTGTACTCTCAATCAGCCCCTTACGAAACGGATCCCAAATGGCACAACAATAGTCCAAATGTGGACGCACAAGAGATTTGTACGCTATCTCCTTTGTTTGTTCATTACAATTTTTCAAGATTCTACCTATGAATCGCAGCCTAGAATTTGCTCTACCTACTAAAGAATTAATATGTATGTCCCATTTCATGTTCCTTCGTACTGTTACTCCAAAATATTTCACAGAATCGACCATATCAATAACTGTATTGTTTAACTCGTATTTCTGAACAATTGGATTCTTTTTGTTAGTTATGCTCATTGTCTTGCACTTTTTACAATTTAGAGTAAGTCGCCACTCAGCACACCAAGCCAAAATAACATCCAGATCGCGCTGAATTTCTAAGCAATTGGCCAAATTTCTTACTTCCCTATAAATAACCGCATCATCAGCAAACAATCTAAAAAGGCTTTTCACTTTGTCTCCGAGATCGTTTATAAAAATTAAGAAAAGAAGTGGTCCTATTACACTTCCTTGAGGTACACCTGATGAAACATCTAGATTAGAAGAACTTTCTCCTTCAATGACAACATACTGCGACCGACCGGTTAGAAAATCCTTTATCCATTCACAAAGCTGATCCGATATACTGTATGCTCGAAGCTTCGCTAAAAGGCGGTTGTGTGGCACAGAGTCAAAGGCTTTATGGAAATCTAAAAAAATTTCATCTACTTGTGAACCTGCATCAATAACTTTCATTACGTCGTGTGTAAATAGAGCCAGCTGTTTTTCACATGATCTTTTCTTCTGAAATCCGTGTTGATTTGTTGTAAGCAAATTATTAACATCTAGAAAATTTATAATGTTCGAGCATATAATATGCTCCATAACTCTACTACAAACAGATGTTATAGATATGGGACGATAGTTTCCAGGATCACTTCGATCACCTTTTTTGAAAATCGGAGTTACTTGCCCGATTTTCCAGTCTGAAGGTACTTTTCGCTCTTCTAATGATTTACTGAATATATCAGACAGAAATGGCCCGATTTCCGTTGGATACTCTGAAAATACTCTTACTGGATTTCCATCCGTCCCCGGTGCTTTCCCCCACTTCAGGAGCTCTAATTGCTTTATGACACCTGCAGTATCTATTCGTAATGATTCCATCACCGACTCGCCATGGCGTGGGAAAACGGGAATACTATCCTTATGTTCATTTGTAAATGAATTTTTGAATACAGTATTTAGTACGTTAGCTTTATCGCGGCTTTCATTAACCTCGGAACCTTCACGAATTAGTGCTGGAATATTGCTGTTGGTACAATTAACTTTTCGTACATACGACCAAAATTTCTTTGGGTTTTCTGAGAGACTCTTAGAGAGAGAGAGAGTTGGAGTGAAAATCGTTAAAGGCCTCGCACATTACATTCTTAATACGTCCTTTTAAATCAGCTAAGGTTTCTAAATCGCTGTGACACCCCTTCCTTCTTGAGCGCGCGTGTATTTTCCTTCGTTTTTTCAGTAATCTTTTGACTTCGCATGTGTACCACGGTGGATCATTCTCCCCCTTTATTGTCCGCTTTGGTATATGTATTTCCATACCTTCCCTGACTATACGTATAAAACGATGCCACATCTCTTCAACGGTGTCCTTTGTTGACTTGAAGTTATGGTAATTATTCCTCAGGTAGGTTCTAAAACACTCCTTTGAGGCCTTACTGAATCTGTATACAATCCGCCCTTTTTTCCTTTTTCGCTTGGTCATTAATTTGATAGTCGCAATTACCGCTTTGTGATCGCTTATTGCTGTGGTCGTTGAAACGTCTGTGAATAATTCTGGCCTGTTAGTAACTAGCAAATCTAAAATGTTTTCGCTACCGTTATGAAGCCGCGTAGGTTCATTCACTAGCTGCTCGAGATGATTATCGGAGAATGAATCGAGAATTACTTCAGAAGCTGCCTTATCCCTGCTACCAGTAATGTGAACATAATTTCGCCAGTCGATATAAGGCAGATTGAAGTCGCCTCCCAGAATCATAGCATGATCCTGAAAACGGCTAGCTATACTGTTAACATTACTTCTTAATTCCTCGGCGATAGCTATGCCAGAATCCGGTGGACGGTAGAAGGCGCCTATGACGAGTTTTGACCCAGCAACATTGAGTTTAATCCATTTAATTTCACAGATAGTATCGACTTCTATTTCACTACATGGGAGGAATTTACTCACAGCTATAAATACCCCACCTCCATGAGAATGTTATTGAAAGCCTCAATCTCATCCGAAGAAAAAGTCGCTCACTCACAAGAATAATTGGTTGTTTGCGCAAGTCTTGTGGCACAGGAAAATCCTTTCTTAATTCAGTAGCAAACACGCACGCACAGTATAATATCACATTGGCAATCGCATGATCTGGAATTGAGACGACTCTGTTGGATGGTTGCCAAACAGCAAATTCATTACTTTAATTGGCATTGAATCACAAAACAGTCAAATACCAACCGGCAACACAATAATACTGGATGAATGCACAATGGCGCATAAAAAATCATTGGAAACATTGCAGGATTTACATCGAAATGAACAGCGATTCAGTGGTGCTCTAATATTATTGGCGGGTGATTTTCGACAGACATTATCCATTATTTCATGTTCAACATCAGCTGATGAACTAAATAAGCATTTGAAAACTTCACATTAGTGGAGATATGTTCACAAATTTTTATTGACGGAAAATGTGTTAAATTACAAAACAATCTTATTTAGAACATTTTGCAATAAAATTATTAGATACTAAAAATGGAGAAAATTACCTCATACACAATTAATTATAAATTGGGCACTTCCAAGAGATTTTTTTCTGCATATATGCCGCATGGAATCTCCAAAAACATTGTATATCCAAGACCATTTTAATAAACTTGAAATTGAATGAAACAGTAATTAAAACTTATGCAATATAATTGCAAGGAAAGGGAAAATGACTCATCACTCACCAAAATTTTCTATGCAGCAGGTATATTATG
Organism: Vandiemenella viatica; assembly: GCA_031002005.1. Lineage (NCBI taxonomy): Eukaryota > Metazoa > Arthropoda > Insecta > Orthoptera > Morabidae > Vandiemenella > Vandiemenella viatica. The sequence continues at coordinate 51,589 of JARYHS010008076.1, forward strand.
TTCTATCTTATCAATCAATTAACAGTAATGAATAACACAGGGAGAATGTTTTTAGTAATAACTCAAGAAGATAAAGGATCCTGACCGTACCTGACTTGGGAACCATCAGACCTGTTCAGAACGGATTTTGATCCCCCGAGTATATGTTGAAGGGTATTTACTCCATATGTCTGTGTAACAATTATTTCTTCAAAATGAGCCCTGGGTATTGAGAAATTAACGCGGAAACATATGTAAATATATTTTAAATATTATAATTTTAATACATTGTTTAAAAGGTTCAGCGTGGTGTATGCCGTAAGGCGCTAACTTCCCATTTTGCGAACCCGTGTTCAAATCCCCATATTGCACAAATATTTTTATTTCTTTTTTATATGCAGTAATCATTGAGCATTGATTTTATTTCATTTAAAATTCATTTACGAACTTTTATTATGCGAAATAACAGACATTTTATTAGTTTCAAACATTTACATGCTACCTCCATTGAACGGAAATAAGTATAACTGTGGTAGGGCGGAAAAACCCCGACCTTATGACTGTAATATATTTACTTTACGATATTAATTGTAGAAATACAAGTATAGAAACGATGAACATGAAATATACCTGTTTCATTTTTAAAAAAAAAAACAACACATAAACAATAAAATAATGATTTTCTAAAAAAATAAAAAAAGTTGGGGTCCTATATTCTGTAATATTTTGTTTTAGAAGTTATTTTCCATAATAAAAATACGTAAATGAATTTTAAATGAAATAAAATCAATGCTCAATGATTACTGAAAATAAAAAAAGAAATAAAAATATTTGGCAGTATGGGGATTTGAACCCGGGTTCGCAAAATGGGAAGTTAGCACCTCACTACATAGACCACGCTGAAGCTTTTAAACAATGTACCAAAATTATAGTATTTAAAAAATATTCACATATGTTTCCGCGTTAATTTCTCGATACCTAGGGCTCATTTTGAAGAAATAATTGTAACACATACATATGGAGTAATTACCCTTCGACATATACTCGGGGGATCGAAATCTGTTCTGAACAGATCTGATGGTCTCCAAGTGAGAAAAAGGTTTTCCCCAATACCGTAACATTTTCTGGAATGGCTAGAATACAGAACTGCCGTGTACTTCTGCTAACTTGAAAAAGGGTGTTTACCCAAAATATTGTATTTTCTTTGTTTTTGTTTGTGTATTGTTTTGTGTTGCTGCTGCCCTCCTCCCTTCAACTTTGGTGAGTGTAGGGTGTTTTTTATCTGTCCTCTCCATATAATTATAGAAAATTACATAACGTAAATATCAATTGTGTTCAGTAAATATGCAATAATTTTAATGATAGTTAGTCAAGAGTAAATAAATGTCTTCTGGAATTAATGGGGGGAAAAGCTACGTGCCGCACACAAGGGGAGAGTGGGGAGGTAAAAGCCATAAGAGGTTACACGGGGAGAGGGGGGGGGGTTCCAAGGGAAGCTAAAATGGAGCAATGTAGTTCAAGAACAAACCCTTACAGGCTTAGCTCACAGTTTGACTGGACACAGCAATGAGCAGTTTTGTGGCATCACATTGAATATGTATCGGCAGAATACTCACGTGGAGTAAACGGAGAGTACACGGACTCTGACGCAGGGCTGGGAGACCCTACGAGGGCCCGGTCCCTCACCACCGGTCGCTTGGGCTCGGCGAACACCGCCCTGAACGAACGGTCACAGCCCTCAAATGCTTTGGCGGCATGCGAAACCCTGCAACACAACACATATCATATGCATTAGTTCTAAAAGTTTTTTTGTCACAAGGCATTATCTCCTTTCATAACAAACAGAAATCAATAAATGAGGTGTCACTTTAAAGATTAAGATCTCCCCTTTGGTCACATTATATTTTAAGAAAGGAATTTTTCGGAATTACACCCTTAAGGGGCATAAATATTATTATAGTTAAAAACTTTTTTTTTTTTTTTTGTCACAATCCATTTGTCTCCGTTAATACCAAACGGAAATCAATAAATGAGGCATCATTTAAAAGATTAAGGTCTCTCTGCAATCAGGCTACATTATAAATTAATAAACAATTTTTTTTGTAATTTGAGCCTTTAAGGCCAAAAGTAATATTTGTGAATGTCACGTGTATGAGACAGTTATGAGCCAAGCCACTAGATAGCAGTAGTACATATCATTGATATATTGCAAAGTACCTATTACACTAAACAAATAAACAATTGCTACCCATTAAGTGGTTCTTTTTTTCATCCCATTACAGACCACCATCCTTAAGGGGGTACCATACAGTTATCAGGTTTCAAAAAAAAATGATTTTTTTTATTCGAAAAATAGTATTTACTTTTGACTTTATGGTGAGGAAAAAATTATTTAAATATCTTTGACAGTGTGGGGATTATGCATGATTAAGCAAAGTCCTGAACGACTAACAGCCACTTAAATCTCACTGTACTTGAAGGTAAACTAAATCTTTAACCTTAAATATCTCAAAACAGCAGTTCATCAATTGATTTTAAAGATAACTTTTTTCCACATGCAATAGATCTTTTCAAATTTGCAGGACATGTTCTACATACTAATTACTACAGTCCAGTGTCATTTGGTTGAGAATGGAGGCAGAGATGGACGCCTTCGAAACATCCCGCAAATATGATATATTAACACGGCTGGAAGCCCGAGAAAAATATATTAATATTCAACGCCGTGAAAAATTACGATCCTACAACAAATATAAAGTTAAATGCATTATATTAATGGTATAACTAATTGCCTGGATATTAGTTTACAAGATTAAAAAATATTTCTGCAAAATTTTAAATATGCTTGCTATCACTAAAGATCTTAATTATGGCATATTTTTAACTGTCAGTTTGGATGGTACTTTAAGATATTGTTAAATAATATTTTTATTTTAAAAATCAATTTTTATGGGTAACTATAACAGTTTTATAGATCTACGAATTTGAACCCTCAAATTTAAATAGATTTAGAGAAAATGAAATCATAAATATTTTTGTGTGTTAGCTGTACCTGCTCCCTTAACACTCATCATATTCCCAAAATTTTCGCACGTGTCACCTAGTAGTCGTGTGCCTTACTTGTGGAACTTGACGTACGCGAAGCCCTTTGACTCGCGCGTCTCGCGGTCCTTGACGATGGACAGGTAGTCGATGTCTCCGAACTGCTTGAAGTGGTCGTGCAGCTCCTGGTCCGTCATCGTCTTGGGCACCACGCAGAACAGACGCAGCAGTCGCTCCGACTCGTTGCTCTCCCGCTTCGAGCCCTGCTCGCGGCTGCAAACAGTCACGACACAATAACAACAAATACAGCAACCACACACCTACATTTTTCAAAAGTTTTTGGCTTTACGCCTCGTCAACATTGAGGTCATTAGAGG
>JARYHS010008077.1:0-29458 GCA_031002005.1 Vandiemenella viatica
TTAATACAGAGATGCACTTCTGAACATGGAGGAAGGAATATATGGAGACGAGATAACGCGAAATCCGTGAAACCTCGTGAAAAAACTGTGCCTGCGCGGCGGACATCGTAGGAGTACCAAAACATTGGGCTGTTTGCACTGTGTCAGCTGCTGAGAATATTTCATTTTCTAATATTCTAAAGTTTTCTATAATGCCAAGTTGTGATGCATATGGTTGCACAAACAGACGAGATAGGAAAAAACCTGGAATAGCGTTTCATAAGTAAGTCACATTGTAATTATCGTTCTTGAAGTATCTGACAGGCAACCGCAACATTAGTGCCATTCGCTATAAATTTATTCATTGCTCTCAATAGGATCATATTATTCTCAAATTTTTGTTGGTGTAGTGTAGACAATTAGCATATGTTACTATTTTGCACCTGAAAAGCTAGCCTTATTGTAGACAAATGTTGGAAATTTAATTTAAACGGGTCATGTTTACATCGCGACACAGTGAATATGGTATTCTGCATGCATTACTCACGTTTAAGTTTACACTGAAATTGCACGATGAAATTAATTCGTGATAATTTGTGCTGTGCGAACTACTAAACGTGATGAAATAAACTTTGTTGACGGAAATGTAGTTCGCGATGCATTTCTTGTGTTTAGATGTGTCTACATAGTTTGGTTTTGTAGCGGCAATATTAATGGAAATGTTGGCAGGTTGAAATGCGGTGTATACCAGAAGAGAACAAACAATTTATTTATTATTAGCTGTTAGCTTCTGATTTTTGAATGTACTGATTTTTCTAGCAAAATTATATAGGCCACTACCAGTACAATATCTTCTAAGTAAGCTCAGAAACTATGAGGTTTTATGAAGTATTAATTTTTTTAAAGCTCTAAACATTGACTTATGCTTTTTTTTAAATTTCAGATATGACTTGTTTCTGTTTGTAAATATGTCTACAAGTATATTTCTAGATTTTGAAATCTTCCTTGTCAATTACTGAAATAGAATGTGAAAATATAACCTATTTGAACATCAACTAAAATTTAAGGACTGTAGAAATAAACAGTTTGTTATTCAAGTTAAAAAGAATTACCTGCTCATTAAGTTACGTCCGAATTCATCATCAAATATGGATATGGCGATAGTTTTTTTCTGGTCCAGGCCGCATTTCAACCTAACCACGTCAATTTAAGGTACAATATCTCGAGAACTAAGCGAGATATCAAAAATTTTATTCTTTACTTTCAGTTTCCCTCATCGAGTTACATAAGAATTCGTCATCAAATTGCGGCGCCACGGTTATCGTTGAATCCCCTCATAACCTAACAACCTCACTTTGAGACAGTATATCTCGCGAACTAAGCGAGATATCGAAAAATTTTATTCTTTATTTTCGATTTGTATCGTCGTGTTACATAAGAATCTATCACCAAATTTGACTTTGGGGACACGTTTCTTCTGAATTTCAACCAGAAACTCCACTCTTTTGAGACAGTATATCTCGAGAACTAAGCACGATATCAAAAAAATTTATTCTTCATTTTTGATGTGTCTCGTCGAGTTACATAATAATCCATCATCAAATTGCGGTGCCACGGTTGTCTTATGATTCCCTTGAGGTTTTTGTGCATATTTCCGTGTTTCTCTGGTCAAGCAATATGGCGGCCTCCCCTCCCCACTTGTCTCCACCCGGTTTCACTCCAGTATGTGGCGAAGGTCCCTTGCGTCGTCTCCATATATTCCTTCCTCCATGCTTCTGAATAGTCGCAAAGATAATCTCTGTGAACAACTGAATGAAACTCTCTGTAACAACTGAATACTGTCAACTAAACTACTAACTACTCCTACTACTCTGTCCAGGCGATCTGTTTATATAGTCTCTATCGAAATTACGAGAATTCTTCAAAGGCATCCGCCCGATATTTCTCGATCATTAACAATCACTCAAACAATCAAACATATTAAAAAACAATCGGAATTAATACAAATTACTTAACAACATTACAAAATGATCAGAAATGGTAATTAGAGATACTTAAATACAAAATTATTTACAGAAATCCTTTCAAACTGTAGAAAATTGTCCTGTAGACATCGTAACTTACATTAATACATGTAATTACAAACATTTAAGAATTTCTCTTGCACCATTCGGTTCTTGAACATATTAAATGGACTTTAAATAATTTTCTTACATAAAACAAAGTCTATATACACTGATTTACAAGAATTTACAAAATAAACATATCAAATCACTTTCAAGCAAACTTTAGCTCACTACAAATACTTCATACAGTACAATGCTATTCAAAATTCAGGTATGAGGGCTGTTACAACCCCTCCCCAGGATTCACTTAATTTTACACAGTTAAAATTGATTGAATCCGTCACGAATCTAAGCAGGTTGAATGTACACATAATGCCAACATAAACAGATTACAATCAATCAACCATAATGACTTTTACAATGAACAAATACAATTCTTCATTACGTGCAACATCTGCGCATATTCCATGACATTGATTTTGGTTACAATTATTGTCTTTTTTTCAGATCCAATCATTTTTTCAGTTACTGTTTTTACACAACAAACGTTCAATGCCATCACCTTAAGTTACAATTATTTTTACTCCAAATTACACACTTCATGTCTGCTTGTTAATGACAACAGTCTATTTACATTTTACAACTGATAATTTGTCACCACAATGTAGAAAGTCACAACATCATGAAAACATCAAAAGTTTCTACACAAATACTGTCACAAATTATACCGTGAAATGTTTACATCTTAAACATTCAGTATTATTACATCTGCATCTGAACTTAAGTACTCACTCAAACTATTTACATGCATCAATTCACAAACTTATTTATAAAATTAGATATTTCCAGGTTGTTGACCCCTCCCCAAACCATGCATTCCAATTGATTCCGTAAGTGGGTTCCAAGATTTCCTTGGAAACCCAAAACCATGTAAGTTATTTTTTTCTAACTTTCCAGTTTTTCTTCCACCTTTACATACACATCTAATTCCCCATTTCTATTTACACAAAGCTTCACTCTATACAGACAGATATACAAACTTACAATCATCTCAAACAACAAACTTTGGTACACAACAGCTGAGACATGAAATGGTTCTGTTTTAGCAAATTGATTGTCACTTAAAAGCAATGTTGCTGACTCAACTGGTAATACAAATTTATTATCCTCACTACTGCAGTTTATTCCATCATTACTCCCAACGCCACTCTTCATCATCTGATTACTACTTAAACTTACCAAATTATCTGAATCATTGCCAACAACTATTTTAACATCTGGCTTACTGACTTCCTCCACAAAATAATTATTTTTTTCAGCAACTACTACTTCACTATTAGCTTCCACATCAAAGAGGGTACAAAACATAGTGTCATCTAAGTTACATTCTGTACATTTTTCCAAATCAGAAACTGGTTCAAATAAATCCTTACTCCCACCCATTTCTTCAATGTCATCATCTACACCAAATAAAGAGCTAAATAACGTATCAGCTAGGTCAAAATTAGGACATTTTTCCAACTTGGGGATTGGTACATAAGGCTTTTCAACCACTTTCTCTTCAGAAGACAAATACTTTGACTTACAATTCTCCTCCTCATCTGGGTCTCCTATCCACACCACTGTATCACCTTCATCTTCAAGATATCTGAGAAACTCCTCGATTTCAGCACTTCTACAAACATCATTACCACCTATACAAGCACACATAGTCCCAACTATACCATTCTGGATCTTACAAGTTTCCGATAGCCCCACTGTAGTAAGCACTATAAATTCTGCACCCCTTTTTGTAATTAAGCTGTGACCATTTCGTGAATCTTCTACATGAAAATTATTACATTCGCACACTGATTCTAGTGATAAGGTACTATGGTGTTCCCCTTCCCGCTTTATCTTATTATCAACTTTACATCATCAACATCATTAATTACATCTATCATAACCTTATCCTGAAATTCACTTGCTGCTACCTCCACCAAGCTACCTACCACTGTGGGACTATTTTCTACATTAAGTTTAGCAACTTTCTCAACACATCCTGGATTTATAACTTTGTCACAGTATGGAGATGTTACTACAGAAACGTTACTATCAGAAACTACTTCCTTTATGGTTAAATCAACAACTTGGTCCTCATCAGGAATGGGTTTAATCTCTTCGCCAATTTTATTATTATTAGAGACACCACTAAGCAAATTTTTAGAAACTTTTGACCCACTAGTATTTTTAACCATAGCATTTACTTCATGGGAGACAGTAACTGGACCCAAAATCTTACCCATTTCTTCTATACCCTCATCTACATCAAATAAAGTGCCAAAAATCGTGTAATCTAAGTCAAATTCAGAGAATTTTTCCAACTTCGGAATCTGTACCCAACTTCTTTCATTCTTCCTTGGTTCAGTGGAAAAATATCCTACCTCCCGACTCTCCTCCGCATATAAATCTTCTACTGACACTATAGTATCATCCTCATCTTCAAGATATTTAAGAAATTCGTTAATCTCAGCTTTTTTAAAAACCTTCTTCCCACCAATACAACCAGACATAGTCCCAATAATGCCATGTTGTGGCCCCCTCCAGTTTCTGCTAGCCAAACTGTCTTGTGAACTATGAATTCAGCATTGTTTTTAGTAATCAAACAATGACCATCCCGCAAATCTTCAACATAAAATTCATTATTCTCATCTACTGAAATGATTGAGAAGCCACAATCGTCATGATTAGGAACAATTTCTATCTCTTGAATCACCCCATTCCTGCTATCAGAGTATACTGCTTCCTCAGTAACATTTATATTTGACTTACTGTTAATTTGAGAAAATTCTGTATTCAAATAACTACATACTCGTAATACCAAGGATTCTAACTTTGTTTGCAAATTTTGACTCTCAGTCATTTTAGCAAAATCAACACAAAAACAAAGTTAAGAAGAATTTTTTTTTTTTAACCTGCCACAAAATAACATGCAAAAGCAAAATTTGAATTTTCAGTACTTACTTTTGTATCACTTAAACACTTTTCGTCACATTAAATTTCAGCTAGCAGCACTTTTCACCACTGAACAGCACTTTTTTCACTGGTTAACACTGAATCACACACAAAACACTTCACTGCTGGAAGACGACGATTTTATAGGCCGAAGAAAACCCGCTCGCTGACGGAAAATTACTTCTAATTCCCGACGCCGATGGAAAATCTCCGATGATTGCTGCGTTTAGTCACTGGTTTTACTCTGCTCCAAGTTATCGCCGAATAATTCAATCGTCGAAATACTCCAACTCGGGCAGCTTCTGTAACCTCTACTTCATGTAGTCTGCCGATAATTCGTCGTAATTTGCTGCCGATTCTTTTAGAAGATTAACATCTCCCAGATGTTAATAACTTCTAGTCACTGTCAACGGTCGCCATATTAAGGTTCTTCGGTGGTTTAATTACTGATTAATTAATTAAAATGTCCACCAAAAAAATTATGTTTAAGATGTTAGTTTATTTCTTTCAAATCAACAAGTCAGCGATATTCACAAGCATAGATATAATACAGAGATGCACTTCTGAACATGGAGGAAGGAATATATGGAGACGAGATAACGCGAAATCCGTGAAACCTCGTGAAAAAACTGTGCCTGCGCGGAGGACATCGTAGGAGTACCAAAACATTGGGCTGTTTGCACTGTGTCAGCTGCTGAGAATATTTCATTTTCTAATATTCTAAAGTTTTCTATAATGCCAAGTTGTGATGCATATGGTTGCACAAACAGATGAGATAGGAAAAAACCTGGAATAGCGTTTCATAAGTAAGTCACATTGTAATTATCGTTCTTGAAGTATCTGACAGGCAACCGCAACATTAGTGCCATTCGCTATAAATTTATTCATTGCTCTCAATATGATAATATTATTCTCAAATTTTTGTTGGTGTAGTGTAGACAATTAGCAAATGTTACTATTTTGCATCTGAAAAGCTAGCCTTATCGTAGACAAATGTTGGAAATTTAATTTAAACGGGTCATGTTTACATCGCGACACAGTGAATATGGTATTCTGCATGCATTACTCACGTTTAAGTTTACACTGAAATTGCACGATGAAATTAATCGTGATAATTTGTGCTGTGCGAACTACTAAACGTGATGAAATAAACTTTGTTGGCGGAAATGTAGTTCGCGATGCATTTCTTGTGTTTAGATGTGTCTACATAGTTTGGTTTTGTAGCGGCAATATTAACGGAAATGTTGGCATGTTGAAATGCGGTGTATACCTGAAGAGAACAAACAATTTATTTATTATTAGCTGTTAGCTTCTGATTTTTGAATGGACTGATTTTTCTAGCAAATTATATAGGCCACTACCAGTACAATATCTTCTAAGTAATTAATTAATGTTTTTAAAGCTCTAAACATTGACTTATGCTTTTTTTAATTTTAAATTTCAGATATGGCTTGTTTCTATTTGTAAATATGTCTACAAGTATATTTCTAGATTTTGAAATCTTCCTTGTCAATTACTGAAATAGAATGTGAAAATATAATCTATTTGAACATCAACTAAAATTTAAGGACTGTAGAAATAAACAGTTTGTTATTCAAGTTAAAAAGAATTACCTTCTCATTAAGTTACGTCCGAATTCATCATCAAATATGGATATGGTGATAGTTTTTTTCTGGTCCAGGACGCATTACAACCTAACCACGTCAATTTTAAGGTACAATATCTCGAGAACTAAGCGAGATATCAAAAAATTTATTATTTACTTTCAGTTTCCTTCATCGAGTTACAAAAGAATTCGTCATCAAATTGCGGCGCCACGGTTATCGTTGAATCCCCTCATAACCTAACAACCTCACTTTTGAGACAGTATATCTCGCGAACTAAGCGAGATATCGAAAAAATTTATTCTTTATTTTCGATTTGTATCGTCGTGTTACATAAGAATCTATCACCAAATTTGACTTTGGGAACACGTTTCTTCTGAATTTCAACCAGAAACTCCACTCTTTTGAGACAGTATATCTCGAGAACTAAGCACTATATCAAAAAATTTTATTCTTCATTTTTGATGTGTCTCGTCGAGTTACATAATAATCCATCATCAAATTGCGGTGCCACGGTTGTCTTATGATTCCCTTGAGGTTTTTGTGCGTATTTCCGTGTTTCTCTGGTCAAGCAATATGGCGGCCTCCCCTCCCCACTTGTCTCCACCCGGTTTCACTCCAGTATGTGGCGAAGGTCCCTTGCGTCGTCTCCATATATTCCTTCCTCCATGCTTCTGAATAGTCGCAAAGATAATCTCTGAATGAAACTCTCTGTAACAATGAATGTTGTCAACTAACTAACTAACTGCTCTCCTTACTACTCTGTCCAGGCGATCTGTTTATATAGTCTCTATCGAAATTACGAGAATTCTTCAAAGCCATCCGCCCGATATTTCTCGTACATTAACAATCACTCAAACAATCAAACATATTAAAAAACAATCGGAATTAATACAAAATTACTTAACAACATTACAAAATGATCAGAAATGGTAATTAGAGATACTTAAATACAAAATTATTTACAGAAATCCTTTCAAACTGTAGAAAATTGTCCTGCAGACATCGTACCTTACATTAATACATGTAATTACAAACATTTAAGAATTTCTCTTGCACCATTCGGTTCTTGAACATATTAAATGGACTTTAAATAATTTTCTTACATAAAACAAAGTCTATATACACTGATTTACAAGAATTTACAAAATAAACATATCAAATCACTTTCAAGCAAACTTTAGCTCACTACAAATACTTCATACAGTACAATGCTATTCAAAATTCAGGTATGAGGGCTGTTACAACCCCTCCCCAGGATTCACTTAATTTTACACAGTTAAAATTGATTGAATCCGTCACGAATCTAAGCAGGTTGAATGTACACATAATGCCAACATAAACAGATTACAATCAATCAACCATAATGACTTTTACAATGAACAAATACAATTCTTCATTACGTGCAACATCTGCGCATATTCCATGACATTGATTTTGGTTACAATTATTGTCTTTTTTCAGATCCAATCATTTTTTCAGTTACTGTTTTTACACAACAAACGTTCAATGCCATCACCTTAAGTTACAATTATTTTTACTCCAAATTACACACTTCATGTCTGCTTGTTAATGACAACAGTCTATTTACATTTTACAACTGATAATTTGTCACCACAATGTAGAAAGTCACAACATCATGAAAACATCAAAAGTTTCTACACAAAACTGTCACAAATTATACCGTGAAATGTTTACATCTTAAACATTCAGTATTATTACATCTGCATCTGAACTTAAGTACTCACTCAAACTATTTACATGCATCAATTCACAAACTTATTTATAAAATTAGATATTTCCAGGTTGTTGACCCCTCCCCAAACCATGCATTCCAATTGATTCCGTAAGTGGGTTCCAAGATTTCTCTGGAAACCCAAAACCATGTAAGTTATTTTTTTCTAACTTTCCAGTTTTCTTCTACCTTTGAATACACATCTAATCCCACATTTCTATTTACACAAAGCTTCACTATATACAGACAGATATACAAACTTACAATCATCTCAAACAACAAACTTTGGTACACAACAGCTGAGACATAAAATGGTTCTGTTTTAGCAAATTGATTGTCACTTAAAAGCAATGTTGCTGACTCAACTGGTAATACAAATTTATTATCCTCACTACTGCAGTTTATTCCATCATTACTCCCAACGCCACTCTTCATCATCTGATTACTACTTAAACTTACCAAATTATCTGAATCAGTACCAACAACTGTTTTAACATCTGGCTTACTGACTTCCTCCACAAAATAATTATTTTTTTCAGCAACTACTACTTCACTATTAGCTTCCACATCAAAGAGGGTACAAAACATAGTGTCATCTAAGTCACATTCTGTACATTTTTCCAAATCAGAAACTGGTTCAAATAAATCCTTACTCCCACCCATTTCTTCAATGTCATCATCTACACCAAATAAAGAGCTAAATAACGTATCAGCTAGGTCAAAATTAGGACATTTTTCCAACTTAGGGATTGGTACATAAGGCTTTTCAACCCTCTTCTCTTCAGAAGACAAATACTTTGACTTACAATTCTCCTCCTCATCTGGGATCTCCTATCCACACCACTGTATCACCTTCATCTTCAAGATATCTGAGAAACTCCTCGATTTCAGCACTTCTACAAACTTCATTACCACCTATACAAGCACACATAGTCCCAACTATGCCATTCTGGATCTTACAAGTTTCCGATAGCCACACTGTAGTAAGCACTATAAATTCTGCACCCCTTTTTGTAATTAAGCTGTGACCATTTCGTAAATCTTCTACATGAAAATTATTACTTTCGCACACTGATTCTAGTGATAAGGTACTATGGTAGTCCCCTTCCCGCTTTATCTTATTATCAACCTTTACATCATCAACATCATTAATTACATCTATCATAACCTTATCCTGAAATTCACTTGCTGCTACCTCCACCAAGCTACCTACCACTAGTGGGACTATTTTCTACATTACATTTAGCAACTTTCTCAACACATCCTGGATTTATAACTTTGTCACAGTATGGAGATGTTACTACAGAAACGTTACTATCAGAAACTACTTCCTTTATGGTTAAATCAACAACTTGGTCCTCATCAGGAATGGGTTTAATCTCTTCGCCAATTTTATTATTATTAGAGACACCACTAAGCAAATTTTTAGAAACTTTTGACCCACTAGTATTTTTAACCATAGCATTTACTTCATGGGAGACAGTAACTGGACCCAAAATCTTACCCATTTCTTCTATACCCTCATCTACATCAAATAAAGTGCCAAGCATCGTGTCATCTAAGTCAAATTCAGAGAATTTTTCCAACTTCGGAATCTGTACCCAACTTCTTTCATTCTTCCTTGGTTCAGTGGAAAAACATCCTACCTCCCGACTCTCCTCCGCATATAAATCTTCTACTGACACTATAGTATCATCCTCATCTTCAAGATATTTAAGAAATTCGTTAATCTCAGCTTTTTTAAAAACCTTCTTCCCACCAATACAACCAGACATAGTCCCAATAATGCCATGTTGTGGCCCCCCAGTTTCTGCTAGCCAAACTGTCTTGTGAACTATGAATTCAGCATTGTTTTTAGTAATCAAACAATGACCATCCCGCAAATCTTCAACATAAAATTCATTATTCTCATCTACTGAAATGATTGAGAAGCCACAATCGTCATGATTAGGAACAATTTCTATCTCTTGAATCACCCCATTCCTGCTATCAGAGTATACTGCTTCCTCAGTAACATTTATATTTGACTTACTGTTAATTTGAGAAAATTCTGTATTCAAATAACTACATACTCGTAATACCAAGGATTCTAACTTTGTTTGCAAATTTTGACTCTCAGTCATTTAGCAAAATCAACACAAAAACAAAGTTAAGAAGAATTTTTTTTTTTTTAACCTGCCACAAAATAACATGCAAAAGCAAAATTTGAATGTTCAGTACTTACTTTTGTATCACTTAAACACTTTTCGTCACATTAAATTTCAGCTAGCAGCACTTTTCACCACTGAACAGCACTTTTTTCACTGGTTAACACTGAATCACACACAAAACACTTCACTGCTGGAAGACGACGATTTTATAGGCCGAAGAAAACCCGCTCGCTGACGGAAAATTACTTCTAATTCCCGACGCCGATGGAAAATCTCCGATGATTGCTGCGTTTAGTCACTGGTTTTACTCTGCTCCAAGTTATCGCCGAATAATTCAATCGTCGAAATACTCCAACTCGGGCAGCTTCTGTAACCTCTACTTGTAGTCTGCCGATAATTCGTCGTAATTTGCTGCCGATTCTTTTAGAAGATTAACATCTCCCAGATGTTAATAACTTCTAGTCACTGTCAACGGTCGCCATATTAAGGTTCTTCGGTGGTTTAATTACTGATTAATTAATTAAAATGTCCACCAAAAAATTATGTTTAAGATGTTAGTTTATTTCTTTCAAATCAACAAGTCAGCGATATTCACAAGCATAGATATAATACAGAGATGCACTTCTGAACATGGAGGAAGGAATATATGGAGACGAGATAACGCGAAATCCGTGAAACCTCGTGAAAAAACTGTGCCTGCGCGGAGGACATCGTAGGAGTACCAAAACATTGGGCTGTTTGCACTGTGTCAGCTGCTGAGAATATTTCATTTTCTAATATTCTAAAGTTTTCTATAATGCCAAGTTGTGATGCATATGGTTGCACAAACAGATGAGATAGGAAAAAACCTGGAATAGCGTTTCATAAGTAAGTCACATTGTAATTATCGTTCTTGAAGTATCTGACAGGCAACCGCAACATTAGTGCCATTCGCTATAAATTTATTCATTGCTCTCAATATGATAATATTATTCTCAAATTTTTGTTGGTGTAGTGTAGACAATTAGCAAATGTTACTATTTTGCATCTGAAAAGCTAGCCTTATCGTAGACAAATGTTGGAAATTTAATTTAAACGGGTCATGTTTACATCGCGACACAGTGAATATGGTATTCTGCATGCATTACTCACGTTTAAGTTTACACTGAAATTGCACGATGAAATTAATCGTGATAATTTGTGCTGTGCGAACTACTAAACGTGATGAAATAAACTTTGTTGGCGGAAATGTAGTTCGCGATGCATTTCTTGTGTTTAGATGTGTCTACATAGTTTGGTTTTGTAGCGGCAATATTAACGGAAATGTTGGCATGTTGAAATGCGGTGTATACCTGAAGAGAACAAACAATTTATTTATTATTAGCTGTTAGCTTCTGATTTTTGAATGGACTGATTTTTCTAGCAAATTATATAGGCCACTACCAGTACAATATCTTCTAAGTAAGCTCAGAAACTATGAAGTTTTATGAAGTATTAATGTTTTTAAAGCTCTAAACATTGACTTATGCTTTTGTTTTTAATTTCAGATATGGCTTGTTTCTATTTGTAAATATGTCTACAAGTATATTTCTAGATTTTGAAATCTTCCTTGTCAATTACTGAAATAGAATGTGAAAATATAATCTATTTGAACATCAACTAAAATTTAAGGACTGTAGAAATAAACAGTTTGTTATTCAAGTTAAAAAGAATTACCTTCTCATTAAGTTACGTCCGAATTCATCATCAAATATGGATATGGTGATAGTTTTTTTCTGGTCCAGGACGCATTACAACCTAACCACGTCAATTTTAAGGTACAATATCTCGAGAACTAAGCGAGATATCAAAAAATTTTATTATTTACTTTCAGTTTCCTTCATCGAGTTACAAAAGAATTCGTCATCAAATTGCGGCGCCACGGTTATCGTTGAATCCCCTCATAACCTAACAACCTCACTTTTGAGACAGTATATCTCGCGAACTAAGCGAGATATCGAAAAAATTTATTCTTTATTTTCGATTTGTATCGTCGTGTTACATAAGAATCTATCACCAAATTTGACTTTGGGAACACGTTTCTTCTGAATTTCAACCAGAAACTCCACTCTTTTGAGACAGTATATCTCGAGAACTAAGCACTATATCAAAAAATTTTATTCTTCATTTTTGATGTGTCTCGTCGAGTTACATAATAATCCATCATCAAATTGCGGTGCCACGGTTGTCTTATGATTCCCTTGAGGTTTTTTGTGCGTATTTCCGTGTTTCTCTGGTCAAGCAATATGGCGGCCTCCCCTCCCCACTTGTCTCCACCCGGTTTCACTCCAGTATGTGGCGAAGGTCCCTTGCGTCGTCTCCATATATTCCTTCCTCCATGCTTCTGAATAGTCGCAAAGATAATCTCTGAATGAAACTCTCTGTAACAATGAATGTTGTCAACTAACTAACTAACTGCTCTCCTTACTACTCTGTCCAGGCGATCTGTTTATATAGTCTCTATCGAAATTACGAGAATTCTTCAAAGCCATCCGCCCGATATTTCTCGTACATTAACAATCACTCAAACAATCAAACATATTAAAAAACAATCGGAATTAATACAAAATTACTTAACAACATTACAAAATGATCAGAAATGGTAATTAGAGATACTTAAATACAAAATTATTTACAGAAATCCTTTCAAACTGTAGAAAATTGTCCTGCAGACATCGTACCTTACATTAATACATGTAATTACAAACATTTAAGAATTTCTCTTGCACCATTCGGTTCTTGAACATATTAAATGGACTTTAAATAATTTTCTTACATAAAACAAAGTCTATATACACTGATTTACAAGAATTTACAAAATAAACATATCAAATCACTTTCAAGCAAACTTTAGCTCACTACAAATACTTCATACAGTACAATGCTATTCAAAATTCAGGTATGAGGGCTGTTACAACCCCTCCCCAGGATTCACTTAATTTTACACAGTTAAAATTGATTGAATCCGTCACGAATCTAAGCAGGTTGAATGTACACATAATGCCAACATAAACAGATTACAATCAATCAACCATAATGACTTTTACAATGAACAAATACAATTCTTCATTACGTGCAACATCTGCGCATATTCCATGACATTGATTTTGGTTACAATTATTGTCTTTTTTCAGATCCAATCATTTTTTCAGTTACTGTTTTTACACAACAAACGTTCAATGCCATCACCTTAAGTTACAATTATTTTTACTCCAAATTACACACTTCATGTCTGCTTGTTAATGACAACAGTCTATTTACATTTTACAACTGATAATTTGTCACCACAATGTAGAAAGTCACAACATCATGAAAACATCAAAAGTTTCTACACAAAACTGTCACAAAATGCTTTATACCGTGAAATGTTTACATCTTAAACATTCAGTATTATTACATCTGCATCTGAACTTAAGTACTCACTCAAACTATTTACATGCATCAATTCACAAACTTATTTATAAAATTAGATATTTCCAGGTTGTTGACCCCTCCCCAAACCATGCATTCCAATTGATTCCGTAAGTGGGTTCCAAGATTTCCTTGGAAACCCAAAACCATGTAAGTTATTTTTTTCTAACTTTCCAGTTTTCTTCCACCTTTAGTTTACATACACATCTAATTCCCCATTTCTATTTACACAAAGCTTCACTCTATACAGACAGATATACAAACTTACAATCATCTCAAACAACAAACTTTGGTATAACCACACAACAGCTGAGACATGAAATGGTTCTGTTTTAGCAAATTGATTGTCACTTAAAAGCAATGTTGCTGACTCAACTGGTAATACAAATTTATTATCCTCACTACTGCAGTTTATTCCATCATTACTCCCAACGCCACTCTTCATCATCTGATTACTACTTAAACTTACCAAATTATCTGAATCATTGCCAACAACTATTTTAACATCTGGCTTACTGACTTCCTCCACAAAATAATTATTTTTTTCAGCAACTACTACTTCACTATTAGCTTCCACATCAAAGAGGGTACAAAACATAGTGTCATCTAAGTTACATTCTGTACATTTTTCCAAATCAGAAACTGGTTCAAATAAATCCTTACTCCCACCCATTTCTTCAATGTCATCATCTACACCAAATAAAGAGCTAAATAACGTATCAGCTAGGTCAAAATTAGGACATTTTTCCAACTTGGGGATTGGTACATAAGGCTTTTCAACCACTTTCTCTTCAGAAGACAAATACTTTGACTTACAATTCTCCTCCTCATCTGGGTCTCCTATCCACACCACTGTATCACCTTCATCTTCAAGATATCTGAGAAACTCCTCGATTTCAGCACTTCTACAAACATCATTACCACCTATACAAGCACACATAGTCCCAACTATACCATTCTGGATCTTACAAGTTTCCGATAGCCCCACTGTAGTAAGCACTATAAATTCTGCACCCCTTTTTGTAATTAAGCTGTGACCATTTCGTGAATCTTCTACATGAAAATTATTACATTCGCACACTGATTCTAGGTACTATGGTGTTCCCCTTCCCGCTTTATCTTATTATCAACTTTACATCATCAACATCATTAATTACATCTATCATAACCTTATCCTGAAATTCACTTGCTGCTACCTCCACCAAGCTACCTACCACTGTGGGACTATTTTCTACTATTTAGCAACTTTCTCAACACATCCTGGATTTATAACTTTGTCACAGTATGGAGATGTTACTACAGAAACGTTACTATCAGAAACTACTTCCTTTATGGTTAAATCAACAACTTGGTCCTCATCAGGAATGGGTTTAATCTCTTCGCCAATTTTATTATTATTAGAGACACCACTATTTTAGAAACTTTTGACCCACTAGTATTTTTAACCATAGCATTTACTTCATGGGAGACAGTAACTGGACCCAAAATCTTACCCATTTCTTCTATACCCTCATCTACATCAAATAAAGTGCCAAAAATCGTGTAATCTAAGTCAAATTCAGAGAATTTTTCCAACTTCGGAATCTGTACCCAACTTCTTTCATTCTTCCTTGGTTCAGTGGAAAAATATCCTACCTCCCGACTCTCCTCCGCATATAAATCTTCTACTGACACTATAGTATCATCCTCATCTTCAAGATATTTAAGAAATTCGTTAATCTCAGCTTTTTTAAAAACCTTCTTCCCACCAATACAACCAGACATAGTCCCAATAATGCCATGTTGTGGCCCCCCCAGTTTCTGCTAGCCAAACTGTCTTGTGAACTATGAATTCAGCATTGTTTTTAGTAATCAAACAATGACCATCCCGCAAATCTTCAACATAAAATTCATTATTCTCATCTACTGAAATGATTGAGAAGCCACAATCGTCATGATTAGGAACAATTTCTATCTCTTGAATCACCCCATTCCTGCTATCAGAGTATACTGCTTCCTCAGTAACATTTATATTTGACTTACTGTTAATTTGAGAAAATTCTGTATTCAAATAACTACATACTCGTAATACCAAGGATTCTAACTTTGTTTGCAAATTTTGACTCTCAGTCATTTTAGCAAAATCAACACAAAAACAAAGTTAAGAAGAATTTTTTTTTTTTTAACCTGCCACAAAATAACATGCAAAAGCAAAATTTGAATTTTCAGTACTTACTTTTGTATCACTTAAACACTTTTCGTCACATTAAATTTCAGCTAGCAGCACTTTTCACCACTGAACAGCACTTTTTTCACTGGTTAACACTGAATCACACACAAAACACTTCACTGCTGGAAGACGACGATTTTATAGGCCGAAGAAAACCCGCTCGCTGACGGAAAATTACTTCTAATTCCCGACGCCGATGGAAAATCTCCGATGATTGCTGCGTTTAGTCACTGGTTTTACTCTGCTCCAAGTTATCGCCGAATAATTCAATCGTCGAAATACTCCAACTCGGGCAGCTTCTGTAACCTCTACTTCATGTAGTCTGCCGATAATTCGTCGTAATTTGCTGCCGATTCTTTTAGAAGATTAACATCTCCCAGATGTTAATAACTTCTAGTCACTGTCAACGGTCGCCATATTAAGGTTCTTCGGTGGTTTAATTACTGATTAATTAATTAAAATGTCCACCAAAAAAATTATGTTTAAGATGTTAGTTTATTTCTTTCAAATCAACAAGTCAGCGATATTCACAAGCATAGATATAATACAGATATGCACTTCTGAACATGGAGGAAGGAATATATGGAGACGAGATAACGCGAAATCCGTGAAACCTCGTGAAAAAACTGTGCCTGCGCGGAGGACATCGTAGGAGTACCAAAACATTGGGCTGTTTGCACTGTGTCAGCTGCTGAGAATATTTCATTTTCTAATATTCTAAAGTTTTCTATAATGCCAAGTTGTGATGCATATGGTTGCACAAACAGATGAGATAGGAAAAAAACCTGGAATAGCGTTTCATAAGTAAGTCACATTGTAATTATCGTTCTTGAAGTATCTGACAGGCAACCGCAACATTAGTGCCATTCGCTATAAATTTATTCATTGCTCTCAATATGATAATATTATTCTCAAATTTTTGTTGGTGTAGTGTAGACAATTAGCAAATGTTACTATTTTGCATCTGAAAAGCTAGCCTTATCGTAGACAAATGTTGGAAATTTAATTTAAACGGGTCATGTTTACATCGCGACACAGTGAATATGGTATTCTGCATGCATTACTCACGTTTAAGTTTACACTGAAATTGCACGATGAAATTAATCGTGATAATTTGTGCTGTGCGAACTACTAAACGTGATGAAATAAACTTTGTTGGCGGAAATGTAGTTCGCGATGCATTTCTTGTGTTTAGATGTGTCTACATAGTTTGGTTTTGTAGCGGCAATATTAACGGAAATGTTGGCATGTTGAAATGCGGTGTATACCTGAAGAGAACAAACAATTTATTTATTATTAGCTGTTAGCTTCTGATTTTTGAATGGACTGATTTTTCTAGCAAATTATATAGGCCACTACCAGTACAATATCTTCTAAGTAAGCTCAGAAACTATGAAGTTTTATGAAGTATTAATGTTTTTAAAGCTCTAAGCATTGACTTATGCTTTTGTTTTTAAATTTCAGATATGGCTTGTTTCTATTTGTAAATATGTCTACAAGTATATTTCTAGATTTTGAAATCTTCCTTGTCAATTACTGAAATAGAATGTGAAAATATAATCTATTTGAACATCAACTAAAATTTAAGGACTGTAGAAATAAACAGTTTGTTATTCAAGTTAAAAAGAATTACCTTCTCATTAAGTTACGTCCGAATTCATCATCAAATATGGATATGGTGATAGTTTTTTTCTGGTCCAGGACGCATTACAACCTAACCACGTCAATTTTAAGGTACAATATCTCGAGAACTAAGCGAGATATCAAAAAATTTTATTATTTACTTTCAGTTTCCTTCATCGAGTTACAAAAGAATTCGTCATCAAATTGCGGCGCCACGGTTATCGTTGAATCCCCTCATAACCTAACAACCTCACTTTTGAGACAGTATATCTCGCGAACTAAGCGAGATATCGAAAAAATTTATTCTTTATTTTCGATTTGTATCGTCGTGTTACATAAGAATCTATCACCAAATTTGACTTTGGGAACACGTTTCTTCTGAATTTCAACCAGAAACTCCACTCTTTTGAGACAGTATATCTCGAGAACTAAGCACTATATCAAAAAATTTTATTCTTCATTTTTGATGTGTCTCGTCGAGTTACATAATAATCCATCATCAAATTGCGGTGCCACGGTTGTCTTATGATTCCCTTGAGGTTTTTGTGCGTATTTCCGTGTTTCTCTGGTCAAGCAATATGGCGGCCTCCCCTCCCCACTTGTCTCCACCCGGTTTCACTCCAGTATGTGGCGAAGGTCCCTTGCGTCGTCTCCATATATTCCTTCCTCCATGCTTCTGAATAGTCGCAAAGATAATCTCTGAATGAAACTCTCTGTAACAATGAATGTTGTCAACTAACTAACTAACTGCTCTCCTTACTACTCTGTCCAGGCGATCTGTTTATATAGTCTCTATCGAAATTACGAGAATTCTTCAAAGCCATCCGCCCGATATTTCTCGTACATTAACAATCACTCAAACAATCAAACATATTAAAAAACAATCGGAATTAATACAAAATTACTTAACAACATTACAAAATGATCAGAAATGGTAATTAGAGATACTTAAATACAAAATTATTTACAGAAATCCTTTCAAACTGTAGAAAATTGTCCTGCAGACATCGTACCAGGGGCGTAGCTACTATGGGGCTAGGCGGTGCTGTGCACCGGGGCCCCTACGCTCAGGGGGCCACTCAAGCATACCTCTGGGGGCCCCCAAGCGCAGTTTAGAGGCCCACGAGCCTTCATGGCAAACTGGCGACCCTTTTTTTTAGCTCTACAATCGTCTAAGGGGGCTCCTGAGACACAAGAAGCCCCTCACTAAGGGCCCTCTCAATGCTGGGGGGGCCCCCATCCACTGCTCAGGGGCCCCCCCAGCATTGAGAGGGCCCCATCCTCAGCTCAGGGGGCCCTTACCAGCAACACAAAGCAAAAACAGGTCGCCCATCTGGCCTGAGGGCCCAAGATAAATTTTTTGCACCGGGGCCCTTGTTGACCTAGCTACGCCACTGCATCGTACCTTACATTAATACATGTAATTACAAACATTTAAGAATTTCTCTTGCACCATTCGGTTCTTGAACATATTAAATGGACTTTAAATAATTTTCTTACATAAAACAAAGTCTATATACACTGATTTACAAGAATTTACAAAATAAACATATCAAATCACTTTCAAGCAAACTTTAGCTCACTACAAATACTTCATACAGTACAATGCTATTCAAAATTCAGGTATGAGGGCTGTTACAACCCCTCCCCAGGATTCACTTAATTTTACACAGTTAAAATTGATTGAATCCGTCACGAATCTAAGCAGGTTGAATGTACACATAATGCCAACATAAACAGATTACAATCAATCAACCATAATGACTTTACAATGAACAAATACAATTCTTCATTACGTGCAACATCTGCGCATATTCCATGACATTGATTTTGGTTACAATTATTGTCTTTTTTCAGATCCAATCATTTTTTCAGTTACTGTTTTTACACAACAAACGTTCAATGCCATCACCTTAAGTTACAATTATTTTTACTCCAAATTACACACTTCATGTCTGCTTGTTAATGACAACAGTCTATTTACATTTTACAACTGATAATTTGTCACCACAATGTAGAAAGTCACAACATCATGAAAACATCAAAAGTTTCTACACAAAACTGTCAAAAATTATACCGTGAAATGTTTACATCTTAAACATTCAGTATTATTACATCTGCATCTGAACTTAAGTACTCACTCAAACTATTTACATGCATCAATTCACAAACTTATTTATAAAATTAGATATTTCCAGGTTGTTGACCCCTCCCCAAACCATGCATTCCAATTGATTCCGTAAGTGGGTTCCAAGATTTCCTTGGAAACCCAAAACCATGTAAGTTATTTTTTTTTTTCTAACTTTCCAGTTTTCTTCCACCTTTAGTTTACATACACATCTAATTCCCCATTTCTATTTACACAAAGCTTCACTCTATACAGACAGATATACAAACTTACAATCATCTCAAACAACAAACTTTGGTACACAACAGCTGAGACATGAAATGGTTCTGTTTTAGCAAATTGATTGTCACTTAAAAGCAATGTTGCTGACTCAACTGGTAATACAAATTTATTATCCTCACTACTGCAGTTTATTCCATCATTACTCCCAACGCCACTCTTCATCATCTGATTACTACTTAAACTTACCAAATTATCTGAATCATTGCCAACAACTATTTTAACATCTGGCTTACTGACTTCCTCCACAAAATAATTATTTTTTTCAGCAACTACTACTTCACTATTAGCTTCCACATCAAAGAGGGTACAAAACATAGTGTCATCTAAGTTACATTCTGTACATTTTTCCAAATCAGAAACTGGTTCAAATAAATCCTTACTCCCACCCATTTCTTCAATGTCATCATCTACACCAAATAAAGAGCTAAATAACGTATCAGCTAGGTCAAAATTAGGACATTTTTCCAACTTGGGGATTGGTACATAAGGCTTTTCAACACTTTCTCTTCAGAAGACAAATACTTTGACTTACATTCTCCTCCTCATCTGGGTCTCCTATCCACACCACTGTATCACCTTCATCTTCAAGATATCTGAGAAACTCCTCGATTTCAGCACTTCTACAAACATCATTACCACCTATACAAGCACACATAGTCCCAACTATACCATTCTGGATCTTACAAGTTTCCGATAGCCCCACTGTAGTAAGCACTATAAATTCTGCACCCCTTTTTGTAATTAAGCTGTGACCATTTCGTGAATCTTCTACATGAAAATTATTACATTCGCACACTGATTCTAGTGATAAGGTACTATGGTGTTCCCCTTCCCGCTTTATCTTATTATCAACATTACATCATCAACATCATTAATTACATCTATCATAACCTTATCCTGAAATTCACTTGCTGCTACCTCCACCAAGCTACCTACCACTGTGGGACTATTTTCTACTATTTAGCAACTTTCTCAACACATCCTGGATTTATAACTTTGTCACAGTATGGAGATGTTACTACAGAAACGTTACTATCAGAAACTACTTCCTTTATGGTTAAATCAACAACTTGGTCCTCATCAGGAATGGGTTTAATCTCTTCGCCAATTTTATTATTATTAGAGACACCACTAAGCAAATTTTTAGAAACTTTTGACCCACTAGTATTTTTAACCATAGCATTTACTTCATGGGAGACAGTAACTGGACCCAAAATCTTACCCATTTCTTCTATACCCTCATCTACATCAAATAAAGTGCCAAAAATCGTGTAATCTAAGTCAAATTCAGAGAATTTTTCCAACTTCGGAATCTGTACCCAACTCTTTCATTCTTCCTTGGTTCAGTGGAAAAATATCCTACCTCCCGACTCTCCTCCGCATATAAATCTTCTACTGACACTATAGTATCATCCTCATCTTCAAGATATTTAAGAAATTCGTTAATCTCAGCTTTTTTAAAAACCTTCTTCCCACCAATACAACCAGACATAGTCCCAATAATGCCATGTTGTGGCCCCTCCAGTTTCTGCTAGCCAAACTGTCTTGTGAACTATGAATTCAGCATTGTTTTTAGTAATCAAACAATGACCATCCCGCAAATCTTCAACATAAAATTCATTATTCTCATCTACTGAAATGATTGAGAAGCCACAATCGTCATGATTAGGAACAATTTCTATCTCTTGAATCACCCCATTCCTGCTATCAGAGTATACTGCTTCCTCAGTAACATTTATATTTGACTTACTGTTACTTTGAGAAAATTCTGTATTCAAATAACTACATACTCGTATACCAAGGATTCTAACTTTGTTTGCAAATTTTGACTCTCAGTCATTTTAGCAAAATCAACACAAAAACAAAGTTAAGAAGAATTTTTTTTTTTTAACCTGCCACAAAATAACATGCAAAAGCAAAATTTGAATTTTCAGTACTTACTTTTGTATCACTTAACACTTTTCGTCACATTAAATTTCAGCTAGCAGCACTTTTCACCACTGAACAGCACTTTTTTCACTGGTTAACACTGAATCACACACAAAACACTTCACTGCTGGAAGACGACGATTTTATAGGCCGAAGAAAACCCGCTCGCTGACGGAAAATTACTTCTAATTCCCGACGCCGATGGAAAATCTCCGATGATTGCTGCGTTAGTCACTGGTTTTACTCTGCTCCAAGTTATCGCCGAATAATTCAATCGTCGAAATACTCCAACTCGGGCAGCTTCTGTAACCTCTACTTCATGTAGTCTGCCGATAATTCGTCGTAATTTGCTGCCGATTCTTTTAGAAGATTAACATCTCCCAGATGTTAATAACTTCTAGTCACTGTCAACGGTCGCCATATTAAGGTTCTTCGGTGGTTTAATTACTGATTAATTAATTAAAATGTCCACCAAAAAAAATTATGTTTAAGATGTTAGTTTATTTCTTCAAATCAACAAGTCAGCGATATTCACAAGCATAGATATAATACAGAGATGCACTTCTGAACATGGAGGAAGGAATATATGGAGACGAGATAACGCGAAATCCGTGAAAACCTCGTGAAAAAAACTGTGCCTGCGCGGAGGACATCGTAGGGAGTACCAAAACATTGGGCTGTTTGCACTGTGTCAGCTGCTGAGAATATTTCATTTTCTAATATTCTAAAGTTTTCTATAATGCCAAGTTGTGATGCATATGGTTGCACAAACAGATGAGATAGGAAAAAAACCTGGAATAGCGTTTCATAAGTAAGTCACTATGTAATTATCGTTCTTGAAGTATCTGACAGGCAACCGCAACATTAGTGCCATTCGCTATAAATTTATTCATTGCTCTCAATATGATAATATTATTCTCAAATTTTTGTTGGTGTAGTGTAGACAATTAGCAAATGTTACTAGTTTGCATCTGAAAGCCCTAGCCTTATCGTAGACAAATGTTGGAAATTTAATTTTAAACGGGTCATGTTTACATCGCAACACAGTGAATATGGTATTCTGCATGCATTACTCACGTTAAGTTTACACTGAATTGCACGATGAAATTAATCGTGATAATTGTGCTGTGCGAACTACTAAACGTGATGAAATAAACTTTGTTGGCGGAAATGTAGTTCGCGATGCATTTCTTGTGTTTAGATGTGTCTACATAGTTTGGTTTTGTAGCGGCAATATTAACGGAAATGTTGGCATGTTGAAATGCGGGTGTATACCTGAAGAGAACAAACAATTTATTATTATTAGCTGTTAGCTTCTGATTTTTGAATGGACTGATTTTCTAGCAAATTATAAGGCCACTACCAGTACAATATCTTCTAAGTAAGCCAGAAACTATGTAAGTTTTATGAAGTATTAATGTTTTTAAAGCTCTAAACATTGACTTATGCTTTTGTTTTTAAATTTCAGATATGGCTTGTTTCTATTTGTAAATATGTCTACAAGTATATTTCTAGATTTTGAAATCTTCCTTGTCAATTACTGAAATAGAATGTGAAAATATAATCTATTTGAACATCAACTAAAATTTAAGGACTGTAGAAATAAACAGTTTGTTATTCAAGTTAAAAAGAATTACCTTCTCATTAAGTTACGCGTCCGAATTCATCATCAAATATGGATATGGTGATAGTTTTTTTCTGGTCCAGGCGCATTTCAACCTAACCACGTCAATTTTAAGGTACAATATCTCGAGAACTAAGCGAGATATCAAAAAATTTATTATTTACTTTCAGTTTCCTCATCGAGTTACAAAGAATTCGTCATCAAATTGCGGCGCCACGGTTATCGTTGAATCCCCTCATAACCTAACAACCTCACTTTTGAGACAGTATATCTCGCGAACTAAGCGAGATATCGAAAAATTTATTCTTTATTTTCGATTTGTATCGTCGTGTTACATAAGAATCTATCACCAAATTTGACTTTGGGACACGTTTCTTCTGAATTTCAACCAGAAACTCCACTCTTTTGAGACAGTATATCTCGAGAACTAAGCACGATATCAAAAAATTTTATTCTTCATTTTTGATGTGTCTCGTCGAGTTACATAATAATCCATCATCAAATTGCGGTGCCACGGTTGTCTTATGATTCCCTTGAGGTTTTTGTGCGTATTTCCGTGTTTCTCTGGTCAAGCAATATGGCGGCCTCCCCTCCCCACTTGTCTCCACCCGGTTTCACTCCAGTATGTGGCGAAGGTCCCTTGCGTCGTCTCCATATATTCCTTCCTCCATGCTTCTGAATAGTCGCAAAGATAATCTCTGAATGAAACTCTCTGTAACAATGAATGTTGTCAACTAACTAACTAACTGCTCTCCTTACTACTCTGTCCAGGCGATCTGTTTATATAGTCTCTATCGAAATTACGAGAATTCTTCAAAGCCATCCGCCCGATATTTCTCGTACATTAACAATCACTCAAACAATCAAACATATTAAAAAACAATCGAAAAACAATTAATACAAATTACTTAACAACATTACAAAATGATCAGAAATGGTAATTAGAGATACTTAAATACAAAATTATTTACAGAAATCCTTTCAAACTGTAGAAAATTGTCCTGCAGACATCGTACCTTACATTAATACATGTAATTACAAACATTTAAGAATTTCTCTTGCACCATTCGGTTCTTGAACATATTAAATGGACTTTAAATAATTTTCTTACATAAAACAAAGTCTATATACACTGATTTACAAGAATTTACAAAATAAACATATCAAATCACTTTCAAGCAAACTTTAGCTCACTACAAATACTTCATACAGTACAATGCTATTCAAAATTCAGGTATGAGGGCTGTTACAACCCCTCCCCAGGATTCACTTAATTTTACACAGTTAAAATTGATTGAATCCGTCACGAATCTAAGCAGGTTGAATGTACACATAATGCCAACATAAACAGATTACAATCAATCAACCATAATGACTTTTACAATGAACAAATACAATTCTTCATTACGTGCAACATCTGCGCATATTCCATGACATTGATTTTGGTTACAATTATTGTCTTTTTTCAGATCCAATCATTTTTTCAGTTACTGTTTTTACACAACAAACGTTCAATGCCATCACCTTAAGTTACAATTAATTTTTGCACTCCAAATTACACACTTCATGTCTGCTTGTTAATGACAACAGTCTATTTACATTTTACAACTGATAATTTGTCACCACAATGTAGAAAGTCACAACATCATGAAAACATCAAAAGTTTCTACACAAAACTGTCACAAAATGCTTTATACCGTGAAATGTTTACATCTTAAACATTCAGTATTATTACATCTGCATCTGAACTTAAGTACTCACTCAAACTATTTACATGCATCAATTCACAAACTTATTTATAAAATTAGATATTTCCAGGTTGTTGACCCCTCCCCAAACCATGCATTCCAATTGATTCCGTAAGTGGGTTCCAAGATTTCCTTGGAAACCCAAAACCATGTAAGTTATTTTTTTCTAACTTTCCAGTTTTCTTCCACCTTTAGTTTACATACACATCTAATTCCCCATTTCTATTTACACAAAGCTTCACTCTATACAGACAGATATACAAACTTACAATCATCTCAAACAACAAACTTTGGTACACAACAGCTGAGACATGAAATGGTTCTGTTTTAGCAAATTGATTGTCACTTAAAAGCAATGTTGCTGACTCAACTGGTAATACAAATTTATTATCCTCACTACTGCAGTTTATTCCATCATTACTCCCAACGCCACTCTTCATCATCTGATTACTACTTAAACTTACCAAATTATCTGAATCATTGCCAACAACTATTTTAACATCTGGCTTACTGACTTCCTCCACAAAATAATTATTTTTTTCAGCAACTACTACTTCACTATTAGCTTCCACATCAAAGAGGGTACAAAACATAGTGTCATCTAAGTTACATTCTGTACATTTTTCCAAATCAGAAACTGGTTCAAATAAATCCTTACTCCCACCCATTTCTTCAATGTCATCATCTACACCAAATAAAGAGCTAAATAACGTATCAGCTAGGTCAAAATTAGGACATTTTTCCAACTTGGGGATTGGTACATAAGGCTTTTCAACCACTTTCTCTTCAGAAGACAAATACTTTGACTTACAATTCTCCTCCTCATCTGGGTCTCCTATCCACACCACTGTATCACCTTCATCTTCAAGATATCTGAGAAACTCCTCGATTTCAGCACTTCTACAAACATCATTACCACCTATACAAGCACACATAGTCCCAACTATACCATTCTGGATCTTACAAGTTTCCGATAGCCCCACTGTAGTAAGCACTATAAATTCTGCACCCCTTTTTGTAATTAAGCTGTGACCATTTCGTGAATCTTCTACATGAAAATTATTACATTCGCACACTGATTCTAGGTACTATGGTGTTCCCCTTCCCGCTTTATCTTATTATCAACCTTTACATCATCAACATCATTAATTACATCTATCATAACCTTATCCTGAAATTCACTTGCTGCTACCTCCACCAAGCTACCTACCACTGTGGGACTATTTTCTACTATTTAGCAACTTTCTCAACACATCCTGGATTTATAACTTTGTCACAGTATGGAGATGTTACTACAGAAACGTTACTATCAGAAACTACTTCCTTTATGGTTAAATCAACAACTTGGTCCTCATCAGGAATGGGTTTAATCTCTTCGCCAATTTTATTATTATTAGAGACACCACTAAGCAAATTTTTAGAAACTTTTGACCCACTAGTATTTTTAACCATAGCATTTACTTCATGGGAGACAGTAACTGGACCCAAAATCTTACCCATTTCTTCTATACCCTCATCTACATCAAATAAAGTGCCAAAAATCGTGTAATCTAAGTCAAATTCAGAGAATTTTTCCAACTTCGGAATCTGTACCCAACTTCTTTCATTCTTCCTTGGTTCAGTGGAAAAATATCCTACCTCCCGACTCTCCTCCGCATATAAATCTTCTACTGACACTATAGTATCATCCTCATCTTCAAGATATTTAAGAAATTCGTTAATCTCAGCTTTTTTAAAAACCTTCTTCCCACCAATACAACCAGACATAGTCCCAATAATGCCATGTTGTGGCCCCCCAGTTTCTGCTAGCCAAACTGTCTTGTGAACTATGAATTCAGCATTGTTTTTAGTAATCAAACAATGACCATCCCGCAAATCTTCAACATAAAATTCATTATTCTCATCTACTGAAATGATTGAGAAGCCACAATCGTCATGATTAGGAACAATTTCTATCTCTTGAATCACCCCATTCCTGCTATCAGAGTATACTGCTTCCTCAGTAACATTTATATTTGACTTACTGTTAATTTGAGAAAATTCTGTATTCAAATAACTACATACTCGTAATACCAAGGATTCTAACTTTGTTTGCAAATTTTGACTCTCAGTCATTTTAGCAAAATCAACACAAAAACAAAGTTAAGAAGAATTTTTTTTTTTAACCTGCCACAAAATAACATGCAAAAGCAAAATTTGAATTTTCAGTACTTACTTTTGTATCACTTAAACACTTTTCGTCACATTAAATTTCAGCTAGCAGCACTTTTCACCACTGAACAGCACTTTTTTCACTGGTTAACACTGAATCACACACAAAACACTTCACTGCTGGAAGACGACGATTTTATAGGCCGAAGAAAACCCGCTCGCTGACGGAAAATTACTTCTAATTCCCGACGCCGATGGAAAATCTCCGATGATTGCTGCGTTTAGTCACTGGTTTTACTCTGCTCCAAGTTATCGCCGAATAATTCAATCGTCGAAATACTCCAACTCGGGCAGCTTCTGTAACCTCTACTTCATGTAGTCTGCCGATAATTCGTCGTAATTTGCTGCCGATTCTTTTAGAAGATTAACATCTCCCAGATGTTAATAACTTCTAGTCACTGTCAACGGTCGCCATATTAAGGTTCTTCGGTGGTTTAATTACTGATTAATTAATTAAAATGTCCACCAAAAAAATTATGTTTAAGATGTTAGTTTATTTCTTTCAAATCAACAAGTCAGCGATATTCACAAGCATAGATATAATACAGAGATGCACTTCTGAACATGGAGGAAGGAATATATGGAGACGAGATAACGCGAAATCCGTGAAACCTCGTGAAAAAACTGTGCCTGCGCGGAGGACATCGTAGGAGTACCAAAACATTGGGCTGTTTGCACTGTGTCAGCTGCTGAGAATATTTCATTTTCTAATATTCTAAAGTTTTCTATAATGCCAAGTTGTGATGCATATGGTTGCACAAACAGATGAGATAGGAAAAAACCTGGAATAGCGTTTCATAAGTAAGTCACATTGTAATTATCGTTCTTGAAGTATCTGACAGGCAACCGCAACATTAGTGCCATTCGCTATAAATTTATTCATTGCTCTCAATATGATAATATTATTCTCAAATTTTTGTTGGTGTAGTGTAGACAATTAGCAAATGTTACTATTTTGCATCTGAAAAGCTAGCCTTATCGTAGACAAATGTTGGAAATTTAATTTAAACGGGTCATGTTTACATCGCGACACAGTGAATATGGTATTCTGCATGCATTACTCACGTTTAAGTTTACACTGAAATTGCACGATGAAATTAATCGTGATAATTTGTGCTGTGCGAACTACTAAACGTGATGAAATAAACTTTGTTGGCGGAAATGTAGTTCGCGATGCATTTCTTGTGTTTAGATGTGTCTACATAGTTTGGTTTTGTAGCGGCAATATTAACGGAAATGTTGGCATGTTGAAATGCGGTGTATACCTGAAGAGAACAAACAATTTATTTATTATTAGCTGTTAGCTTCTGATTTTTTGAATGGACTGATTTTTCTAGCAAAATTATATAGGCCACTACCAGTACAATATCTTCTAAGTAAGCTCAGAAACTATGAAGTTTTATGAAGTATTAATGTTTTTAAAGCTCTAAACATTGACTTATGCTTTTTTTAAATAAATAATTTCAGATATGGCTTGTTTCTATTTGTAAATATGTCTACAAGTATATTTCTAGATTTGAAATCTTCCTTGTCAATTACTGAAATAGAATGTGAAAATAATCTATTTGAACATCAACTAAAATTTAAGGACTGTAGAAATAAACAGTTTGTTATTCAAGTTAAAAAGAATTACCTTCTCATTAAGTTACGTCCGAATTCATCATCAAATATGGATATGGTGATAGTTTTTTTGGTCCAGGACGCATTACAACCTAACCACGTCAATTTTAAGGTACAATATCTCGAG
>JARYHS010008081.1:0-10494 GCA_031002005.1 Vandiemenella viatica
AGGTAACACAGTTCGCTGTGGACACATTTCACTGAAGAGACAGATATAAAAATAAAATAAAAAAATGTAACCATTAAACATTAATAATTATTGCAGAAGTAAAAAACGGAAATTTAACATGGAATGTGAAAACAAAACACACTTTGATCCCATTAAAACTTAAAAGACAACTATCTGTAACCACAACTATTATAACAAAGAAGAGAGCGCGTGAAGTAGCGCTAGCAAAGTGAGCGAACGAGCTGTCTTTCTAGAATTCCATAGCGGAGCGACCCAGTTCACGAACTAAACTGAGCGGTACCGTTCGCGAACTAAATTGAGCACTACCGTTCGTGAACTAAACTGAGCATTCCCGGTCGCGAACTATCACCATTCGCCGCTAGGATTACCAACATTTTTTCGGTTAATGGTAGTTTTTTTTTTTTTAGAATAACCTATAAAAATATAGTACACTTCAGAAATATAATATTTTACGAAAGAGTAGAAAAGGACAAAGGATATGTTTTTTTACTATTTTATTTTTTAAGCTATATTTTTTTGCACTTCTTGCATCTTTAACAATTTTCTGTCTACAGTAAAATTGTTATATGCTTTATCTCTTTCAGTTGTTAAATTAATGTCGATCAAAAGCTCATTTTTACTAATGAAATACTGCTCTTACTTTCACCTAGATTTCGTGTAATATTGTTATTTCAGAGTAAAGTTCGTTCACTTTGATACTCATTTTTTCTCATAAATTTAGAACCTCTAATATTGTCTCACAGCCATCAAATGAAACCCCGTGTTTTAAATTTAATTTTTGGATTTTCTATAGCCCATTGCTTTCATTAAAATCTAAATATTTACTAAGATACTCCAGACTTTTATCAACGAATACTAGAGCATTATTTTTAATATTATCACTTTCTGTGGAGAATTTGGCTTCTAAAGGATTTTTCTTGTTTTCTTAACCAAAGAAACAGTATCTTTTACATTTTTCTAGTGCTGATTTTAAAGTTGACATAATATAATACTTATCTCAGTCTGTTGGTTAACAGATTTGTGAAAGTTATGTAAAGAAATGACTTGCGAAATTCAAAAAGATTTTAACTTTTGTGTCTTCATCAGTTTCATTCGTCGCCAAAATATTGTGAATGTGTGTTGGATTATCCTCCCCTACACTAATAAAAAAAAATAGCTCATTGACTTCCAATTTACTGGAAATTTACGCACTTTCGTTATTTTTACCACTTTCTCATTCAAGGGTCACTGCCATTTTTATATGTCTAATTGTTGGGTATCACATTGGAAGTATTACTGTTACTTTTGTTAATAATATAGGTAATATTGTACTAGTACTTAATTTATAGTACTTAATTTGTAGCCAATAGTAGAATTATTTTTTTTTCATGATTTCCAAAACTATATTTAAATAAAAAAAGCCGATTACTTATAAACGGGTATTTTAATTCATCAAAATAAACGCAGTTATAATATTTTATAAGTAATGTTGTGTTGTTGTTGGGGTTTAAGGGCGCGTCGACGGCGGGTTCATTAGCGCCTTTTATAAGTAATGTTTCTTCCATGAACTAATAAATAAATCCATTTAAAAAATTAATATTCTACGAATGCATGTAAAGTAAATAGTAAAAAGAGCACAGTTATTCAGTTTACCCATTTGGGCAAAGGACAATAAGCACTTTGGTTTATCGGCGGCAACTGATCATGCTAATGTCATTTGAAAGGGCTATTATTAAGCAATAACTTTTGTTAAGAAGGTCATATTAAATTCCATTTAGAAACGACAAAAAATGATTATGTCCTAATAAAACTGACATAACAAACAAAATAGCGCGTGCAGTAGCGGTAACAAGGCGAGCGAACGATCTGTTTCTCTGAATTCGAGACGCGAACTAACGAACTAAAAGAGCGAACTAGTTCGCGAGGGAGCTGCGAACTAAACTGAGCGCTCTTCTTCGCGAACTATAATGCGCAAGTCTAATTTCCAATAGAAATTAATTAAACGGGTAATTTCACTTTTTGTTTGCAACATGACTTCCTGAGAAAGCAATTATTTTGTTCAAAGCTTGTCTCTACTTGTCTCCAAAAAATACTTTTACACAAGAAATTTAGGGATAAAGAATAGATTTACACGAATTTGCCTATTTCATGTGCAATTTTTAATTTTTTTTTACCTTAAATGGCTTAGGTTTTCATATTTTTTGTTCAACCGTCGCTTTTTCACTACAGTCGAACGTCTAGAACTGACTCCAAAAACCACTCCGAGGCAGAGCATGATGATCACACCTCCTCAATTGGCTAGTTGACTAAATTTGAAAAATTGGTTAATAGTTTACCTTATTACCTATTTTACTAAAGAAACATTTTTTTAAAAAATCGAACATTTTCATTTTTTAAAAACCAATTTGAATTTATTACGATAACGCCTAAGACTCTAATGGCGTCTTGAATGATGTCACGCCATGCGAAACAAAATAGTACATTCGTGTCTGTGTATGGCAGATGCTAGTTTCCTTTCGTTTTCTTTCATTAAAAATGAATTCCCTGTATTATAAGTATAGTACCCAAGTATAAAAGTACAACTATAAAAGCTCCAAGCAAGTTATTTATATATGTTTCAAACAATGAACAAATACGGAAAAAGTGGCTAAAACGAAAGGATGCTCACAGTTTATCTGAAGATGCAACAATTTACTTTTCTGAAGATCATTTTGATGTAAGTGTTTGCACACAACATATTTCTAAGTCTAAAGCAAAACATGAATTTTACAGCATCACTCTTTCTCAAGTATTGATAAAATAATAATGAATGAGTTTAGGTTAAGTTGTTTTGGTTTTATGAATTAAAATCTTTTTCTAGTGTTAAGTTTAATGTAATAAACACACACTGGCGGGATTTTTTTTTTTTTTTTTTTTAACTTATTGCTTTATCTTGTCGACGGCTAAGGTCATTAGAGGCGGGGTGGGACAGGGGGACAAGGAACGGGAAGGAATTCGGCCATGGCCTTTTTGAAGGAAGCATCCAGGCATTCGCCTGGATTCATTTGGGGAAACCATGGAAAACCCAAATCTGGATGGCCGGACGGCGATTCGAACCGGCGTCCTCTCGAATGCGAGGCCAGAACGTTAACCGTTCACCCTCCACGCTTCGTGGCGGGATTATGATTACCGTGGCGCCACAACTTGATGATAGATTCATGTACAGCTTCACGAACTAAATCGAAAATAAAGAATAAAATTGTTTGATATCTCGCTTGGATCTCGAGATATCTTAACTGAAAGATGTTGTTAGGCTCATATGCAGCCAGGACCAGAAGGGAAATTGGCAATGATATAGCTTTAAAACTCACCACACCTGTTTTAAGGATATACTTTTCTACGAAAAATATGTACGAAAGCGGAAATAAACGTACCTTAGACGTGATGTAACAGAAAAGTTGCGATACGGCACAGAATTAATGGTACCGAAACAATTATATTCTATGACATCGTTCACGCCAAATATAGTATCGAAGTGAAGAACAAAATCTTTTCATATCGCTCTGTCACTCCCAAGAGGAACTTTAATAGGTGGGTAAAACCTCTTTGTGATGTGAGCAGTAGACCAATTAATAACACTCGTATATACAATATTCACATTTATTTACAACTAGCTGTCCCGACAGACTTCTTTCTGTTAAAAGTTATTGTCCTATCGTAGTCCAATAGAAAAAATAAATAAATAAAACGTATTTTAGAGAGATCACTTCATTTATTGATTTAATGTCTCAATAATAAATAACGATTGCTTACAAAAATAAGTTATCTATTTCGTACACTGCAAAACGTTAGTAATAATGTGATGATATTTTTATTGTAATGTTTTATGGTACACGATATTTTTTGTATGGTTACCTGGCGCGTAAACAAATAAAGCTGACGGTTTTCCAACGCGGGAGCAGGCAACATACAACTGTCCATGAGAGAAGCACGGGTTTTTCAAAATTAATGCCGCAAACACTAAGCGACTGACCCTGAGATTTCTTTATGGTCATAGCGAAAGCAAGCCGCACTGAAAATTGCAATCGTTTAAATTCAAATGGTACGTCAGTTGGTACCATGGGGATGCGCGGTATCAACACATCTTCTCCCTTATATTTTCCCTTTGGAATGGTTGTTTCGATCACATTGTTCAGTAATTTTTTCACTGCTAGCCGTGTGCCATTACAAAGACGCGGTTGGTTGATATTTCGCATCATTATGACCACCGATCCTACTTTTAATTGAAAATTATGAGGCAGCAATCCTGGCAAATCCAGTGAGTTCAAAAAATTTGGTCTTGGTTAGTTGCGCAATCAACTGATTTGTATGTCCTTAATTCACCGTCAATTTCATTTTGAAATTTATTTCATTTTTATCCGTGATTTTGTCTCTCTAATATAGCTAGTTCCTTCAACCAAAAAATTGACAGGAAATGTAATGCAGGCAATCAAAACGTCCACAGGGATTTTTTCATTACCAGTGCCAATGAGTTGTTTTGACAACATTTCTTCAGATCGATCATTTTGCAATTCCAAAGATAATCAGAAAGCACCTTTGCTTTTGTTTTGATTGACTGGCAGTATTATTATTTTCGTTGATGATACGCAAACCCTTTTTTTCCTTGGAACTTTATTTTGGGCAGGCATAGACTAATATCCATACAGTCTTACAACTTGAACAGAGATAATTCAAACGCGCATTTGTTTTGTTTTGATTCACTGGTTTGTATGGGAAAAGAAATGTGTTGATTTTACTATTTTCTTCACAATGTTGGATTAGACGAATTTTGAGATTCATTTTTATTTATCTAGATTTTAAGAGTAGAAGTAAGAATTCTAATGCATATCGCTTCTTAACTGAAATATCAGGAATCGATTTTGCTTTTTAGATATTCTTAGTATTGCATCCTTCTAAACTGATGCATTCTATTTTCATAGTCGAAACTTTCGTGATAGGCGGCATGGGTCTAAATGTAAACACACTGAACAAATAAACACACAATAGGCCCGTTTACACGCACAGTTTTTCCGACGGTTTTGGAGCGTGCGCTCCAGGCGCGCGCATCAATCCTTTACGTGTAAATGCTCGGTGGTCAGAGAGGCCTGGAGCGCGCTCCGAATGCGCACATCTGGCGCGCAGGTCTAACGGGGCCTTGTGTTTACACGTGCATTGTCGGTCTGCAGTCTTGATGCGTCAGTACAAGTTCCTTGTTGGTTCGAATTTCTGGGTGACTTTATTTAACTTTACCCTGCTTTAACAGAAAAAAATCTAAATCTTGAAAAATGTGGTCAAGAGATAATTTGGAAGGATTTATAGAACTTTATAAGAATTTTGTATGTTTGTGGAAGGTTAAAT
Source organism: Vandiemenella viatica (assembly GCA_031002005.1). Taxonomy (NCBI): domain Eukaryota; kingdom Metazoa; phylum Arthropoda; class Insecta; order Orthoptera; family Morabidae; genus Vandiemenella; species Vandiemenella viatica. Next base: position 5,377 of record JARYHS010008081.1, read on the forward strand.
CAAATGACTACAAAAATAAAAATTTAAAAAATCGTAAATATGATTAGTTAGTAGAATTCAGCAGGGTAAATGTATGTGAAAGTGAAAACAAACATTTCGCACTGAAAAGATTCAAGAAACTCGGCGGTAATTCGAAAAGAACTGAGAATAAATTTTTGTGGGTATATTTTTTTCTTAATTTCAACCATTCTCAGCATCAACGTTTACGATTTTTGTTCTTCTTAATATACAGTGCTAGAATCAACGCCAAAAATGCTTATCTTTATTACTTATTGTGGCGTCACGTCCCAAAAAGGAGAAAACCGAAACTACAGGTAAGTTTGACATATTTGTTTAATCTTTTGTTTGAGCGTTTGCGCTATTGTTTGAGGAAAACGTGAAGTTTTACCAACAAATTTGTTCGTTTAGCCTACAGGCCCCTTTCGACCTATTAATGTAAATATGGGCAGCATTGGCCATTCTGTTCAATTTAGCCATCAGTACTGTCGTATCCGGAATCCTCAAGATTTATGTCAGTTCTCACGTTGAGTGATGTAGTAAGTAGTTGCATCATACAACATATACTTTTTAACTTAATATACCAGCTCTCAGCGATATCTGTACCAAGAATAAATAAATAAAAAGAACTTTGAGTTGGTTTCTACGCCACTTGTCTCCGTCAAAGTTAAGCTATAGGAGATAGGGCTATTCATATTTTTTTAAAATATCGGGTTTTCGATATATCGATATATATACAGTATCAATATAGGATGCGGATATATCGAAGAAAAAGAATCGATGTACCGATACATCAACCCCAATGTCATATCAGCTCCTGCTATAATTTGCACAAACAAATCTAATTGCTCTTCTTTGCAAACCCTGCAACTCCTGTATTTGATACCAATGGTATGACTAAATTTTGTATTTTTTTAGTCTTCTTCTTATCGGAATTCGTATTTCTTTATAGCCTTGATCACAGTCGCCAGGGATACATGTCCCATCTAAACTAGTTCAGAACTTTAATCTTCAAACTTATTACCTTAATTTCTTCTGTTCGAATAACAACAAACTTTCGTATGGCTTCATGCAATTTATTAAAGTAGCATTTAATAGATATGTATCCGAAGATATAAGGTCCTTTGCTCGCAGTAATGGTTTATCATCAACTTAAACACACACACCTACTATCTCGCTCGCTCTCTGTCTGTTATTCGGTTGTTTCCATGACTGCTGATTTCTCCCAGAGCAATCTTAAACCTTTTGTAATTTCTCCATGAAACTCGTCATGTTATACAAAGTTTTGTAACCAATTTCCCTAACTTCTCTGGTACACTCTCTCATCACCCTCTCCAGTAAACCTTGTCCTACCACATGCCCAAAGTGCTCTGCCCAGTTGAGTTTGTTATCAAACGTTATGCCAAGGTATTTACACTTCAAGCCTTCAACAAGTAATTCTGACCACATCCTATAAACATAATTAAACTTTTTTTCTCTCTGTTTACCAATAAGCTGTGTCTTTTGGCATTTATCTTTATTCTATGCTCACCTACCCATTTAGTAGGCCTATTCTATGCAGGTAAACCCTGCTGCTGTTCAGTCTTCAGCTGTTTTGATCCTATTGTATGCATTATATCATCTGCAAAAAACCGAAATCCTGGCCATAACCCATCAACATAATCATCCATTAGAATAATGAACAGCAACTGTCCCAATACACTTCCCATTGGCATTCCTATATTTATTTCCACCTCTTTTGATAATGTATATTCTACTCTAACACTTTGATTTCTGGCTTTTAAGAATTCCTCTACCCAGCAAATAACTTTTTCATCCAATCCAATAGATTTCATTATATTTAAAACCATTTTATGGCGCACTCTGTCAAATGCCTTAGAAAGATCTAGTGCCACACTATAACTTGGCCTCCCTTGTCCAATTCATCTGGAGTATCTTGCATATAACCCACCAGGGGCAGATCCAGGATTTTGGTTTGGGAGGGGCATGGTTTCAGTGGATTTTGGTTTTTAAGGGGGTGGGGGGACTTGAGTGGGGCAAAGGGTAGTCTTTATAGTCTCCTCGGTCCTCGGTCCTCGGATCAGTAGAACTAAAAAAAAAAGTCTCCAAAATTACAATGTTGGGGATGGACATAGCGGGGGGGGGGCATGAAATCCCTAGCCCCTCGCCCCCCCCCCTGGATCAACTCCTGTAACCCATCATCTGAGATTTACATGAATATCCTTGCCTAAAGCAGTGTGTCAAGCTGCAAACCAGTTTTTTCCTCAGACATTTCTGATATAGTTGCGTATAACTCTCTCCATCATTTTACTTACCACTGATATCAAATTAAATGGCCTGTAATATTCAATACTATTTGTAACCCCTCCTTTGTGAACCAGTAGTTCTATTGCTCCATTCCAATCCTTGGTAAGCAGCAAGATTCCAGACTTTTTTAAATAAATTTCAATGTAAGGTATAATATTTTATCTCACATCTTTAAAAAATTTGTATAAATATTATCTACATCACCCCTTTACGTTTTTTTAGCTCTCTGTGTCCTTCCTAATTTCCTGAGAATCTATTTCAAACTTTGTAGTTTCCTCAGTGGCGGATCCAGGATTTTGGTTTGGCGGGGGTGGGGGGCTGACTCCTCGGATAATGTCAGCTGAAATAGGAGGGGAAGGGGGGGGGGGTTGAAGACAGAAATCTCATGTCAAAATTTTATTTCAGATTGGCCCTTAAAAGAACAATAGAAGTTAACAGAATAGATCTCCAAAATTACGATGTCGGGGTGGACCTAGTTCTTTTTGGGGAGGGGGGTTGGCTTGAGAGCCTTAGCCCCCTCCTCCCTGTATCTGCTAGTGGTTTACTCATTTATACTTTTAGGAGACTATTATCTGATTCCTTCCCTTCCATGATAGAATGATAGACCAAGTGGTCTACTAAACCATTCACACAATATCTCTGCCATTTTAAAATCTTCAGTGACTATATCTCCATTCTTATCCACAATAATCTGAATATCTTCCCATCTCTTCGGTTTTCTAATATAGTGATAGAAATTTCTAGATGCATCGTTCAGTGGTCCTCCTGCACCAATGATATTCTTTATAAACTCTCCCTCTTTGCTCTTATTAATTGTTTGTATATTTAGTTGTTTTAAGTGTTCCCTACTGCCTTCCTCTTTCTTAATTCTGTTGTGTTCCCGACTCACCTCCCTATTGTAGTATGTAGGTTCTGTACTTTCTTTGTTTTCTGATTTGGAATAAACATTTCCTCGCCCTTTTTTATTATCTCCTTAAACTCTTCCCATTTCGCCTCCATTGTATGTGTGTCATCCTTCCATTTCCTGGACCTTTGTCTGAAATATCTCTTGAATTCTAAAGTCTGTGCATTTTTATAACTATTATTCAGTCTTCTATTTTGGCCACTGGTACACTGAATCCCTGAATCCCCTAACATCCTTCAGTACTGCACTGTGATCGCTTATTCTTTCAGTTCCTTGACACCCTACAACATTTTCATCAGGCTATATTAGAAAGATATCCAACATGTTTTGTCCCCTCGTATTTTGCTCTACCACTTGTGTAAAACCTCCTTCCCTTACAAAGGTATTTGAAAAATCACTGAAAAATAAAGCCACGTACGCACTTACCCATTTTATTGCGAGGCAAGTGGTAACGTTGGTTCTTCCTCCATTATTTGCTCTGAAAATTGGAATTACTTAAAAATTAAAAAAAATGTTCTTAAGGAGATGATTCTGCTGATTAACTTTTAAAGAATCCTTCAAAAACCTGTTTTTTTTGGATTAGTTAAAAATGAACTTAGTAAATTTGGTTCGCACTTACCTTGACGCACCTTAAAGGAAAATTTTACTAATTTTAGACTTTTCTTATAATTTAGGAAAAATCTGTTTCAAATTTGAGCTTTCTACAATTATGGGAAGTCATATAGAGTTTGATGATCGTCGGACAATGAATGAGAAAATTAGTGAAATTTACATACAAATTACTTACAAAATAAGAACATGAACGAAATAAAATTTAATGTGTTTCCTAATTTTACTGATATCTTTGTACACTACAAATTTTAAGCATTTATGTACAAAAATTCCATTAATTGCTAGGAGAAAAGGATTGGCACTGCCGCCGTTCACTAGACATTCCGAAAGCCCTGCCATGCACCCACATACGTCGTCGAGAAATTACCTACATAGTTTTTTTTTTTTTTTTTTTTTTTTAAAAAAAAAGTATACTTATCAGTCAAAACAAATGACAAATTAATTGGAAAAAATAGGTAACTGTGTTTTTAGGAATTATTAAATAAAATAAAGTCATGTTTACCAATATTTGTCAGCAGTTGTTTCTATAAATATGCGTTAACTTATGGGTTCTGCTGGTAGGCTACTGCGATTATTAGGCAGTGGTAGATTAATTTTTTAATTAATTTAATTTAATTGCAATGGGATTAATTGTTGATGTAACTTGTTCAGATTTTACAGATGTGGTAGTAGATATCAAACAATTTAAAGCAATTTCTAACACCATAGGAATAAAATGTCTTTTATCTTTCCAGAATTTTGGGTCATCTGATGATCTTGAAATATTCATCTGATCTAAATATTGTTTTAATTCAGCAAGCATTGTTCCAAAACTCGTGCCAGAGTCTTGACGAAACATTTTGAAAGAGTATGATCTCATTTTTATGCCAAAGAAATGGCGTTGTTTATTCTGATATTCATGGTAAAGCTCCTACATTAAATGAAATATTATCAATTCTTTTATGCTCGAAAGTAATGTCTTTCTATAGTTTTGATGTTGCATTGGAAACTGCTAATGCTGAACCAAAATGGAATTTTTGAAGCGGAGATTCAAGGTTGGTGTTTGACGTTAACAAATGTTTCTAAAGGCACCAAACGATCATTAATAGTTTAGCAACAAAGCGCTTTCTTAGGCAACCTAAACACGGTAGATTTTCTATTTCTTTCTTCTCTTAATAAATCGTTAGTGGTATTAGATACCACAATGACCACTTGAATCCTCTACGAAAACGGAAAAGATAATTTATTTAAAAATGTCGATCTGTATACAGATGTCAACATCTATATCGTTATAAAAAAAAGGATCACTCATGAATATC
>JARYHS010008082.1:0-14457 GCA_031002005.1 Vandiemenella viatica
AATTTTAACTGCAATATGATCAAACGGATATAACATCAGAACTTTCTATTCACCTGTCAAGCAGCGCTGGTCCTACTTTTGCAGAAGAACAAAAATATTGAATAACCCAAAGCACCAGAATAAACATTTTCAATCTTAATTTAATGGATAAAAGTCACCGTATTTCAGTTATTTGGTACATGTTAATGTGTCTGTTTTCTATATTTGTACCCACTTAAGAAATAAAAATAGGCATTGTAACGCATGCTGGGCAAGCTAGTTAAGAATAATTTACTGTGGAAAATAATTACCTGTGTTAGAGACTTAGGGTACCTGGGAGGTGATCTCACAAGCTGTTCCCAGTTCCAACCTCCAACCATAACTTAAGAATGGTCCAATATAGAGAACACCAGTTAAGGGAACTGTTACTAAACTCTCTTATTACTTGTAAAGTAGTAAGATATTTTTTTTTTTTTTGCATTCTAGTCTTCTTTAAAGGAAATGAATTTAATGGGAGTTCATCACATGTAAAACAATACGTAATATCACTTTCTTCAAAATTATTAGGTATATCTTAATCCATATAAATACATAAAACAATAAATACTAAGATAGAGCATTAAAAAGGAATAAGTAGTGACAAACATTCACATTAGTTAAACTCTTTTTTTTTAGCAGAATTTTAGCAGAATTTCCAATTACAAAATAATCATTTTCTCAAACACACTTCAATGACAAAAAACGCACATTAAATTTTCTGGAACTATCACCAGCTATCCTCCATACATAGTTCTGAATCAGGCTCTTCAGAGACTGCACAACAAATTATTCTTTGAGTCTCCACTGGAATTCTACTCTTGGTCACTTAAATTATGTCCACAAGATTTCTGTGAGGCTTCAGAATGTTGTGATAATTCACTGTTGTTAACTCTTCTTACTTGCATCCTGTTCAGTTACGATGTTTTCTCACTTCCTCTCCAAATCTGAAGAACTTGTCACGGAATTCATCTGTAATTGCGTCACAATAAATCCCTTGGTTTTCCACCTGCCAAAAAAAAAAAAAAAAAAGGTTGATATTATTATTTTTTTGGTACTTACTAACACTGACATCAAACTTACAACTTCTGCCAAGGATGTGTATTAATTATTAAACTGAAAAGTTATCTTTGCTATGAGTTTCCAAACCTAATTTACCTAACTAACTTACATGAGCACAATTTATATTTAACTTAATGTACGAAATTTTGATTATTATTTAACTTTAATAAGAAACCTTTTTAACTATATTCTACTAGGTAGTGGAACGTTGCACTAACAAGTCCAAGAGAACTGATAAGGAAAACAGAGTAGTTATATTAAATGGGGATTAGGTCATAGCAATAATTTCAGATGAATCATAAATTATCAACAGAAATGAAGAATGGAAGTGGAAAGCACTGTGCCAAAAATTCAAAACATATTATGAGAAAATATATTAACCATAAAAATGACATTGTGATGGTTTTGCGTTGCATTTTTGGAAGTAATATGTTAAAGGGGTTAATCTTGACCAGGAAGAAAATAAGATAAAAAATACATAATGAGCCAAAGTGTGTAGATATCAAAAGTAAGCAATGGCAGGCAGGATTCTGTGATGTCTCACCATAAACTATGATAAGTGATGGTTCTTCTCTCTTTTCTTTATTTATACATACATAAAGAAAAACAGAAACCAAACCATACTACAAAGTTAACGTTGTAGCACATACTGATTATTATAAGGTGCAGAGTGAAAGTCAGGATCTAAAAAACCTTTTAAAAAATCAAACTAGCAGGTTCAAGGAATGTAGTGTGAAACTGAAGTATGCATAAATTGAAAATACAACACTATGGGAAAACTTTGAAACAAATTGAATGTAGGTGAATGTATACATTCTTTACCAAAAATGTGGCTTAGCTCCGCCCACTGAAGTGTCGATTGGCTCGATATTTCAGCTGGTGCCTCTTATCAGCTGATACCTTTTCTAAAATCATGTTATTGAAGTTAATTAGATGAGTGGTATTGTAGTAAAACCAGAGGTTTTACTTGTGTAATTTATAAATTTGTTTGGGGTTGGGATAGAGGACAGACGAGCGAGCAAAATTAGGCAACCTTACGAGAGCCACCACCTGCAAGTAGAGCACGAGTCAGCGATTCGGCAATTGTCAGGCGCCGCAACCAGAACGCAAGCTGGCATTATGACCAAATGCAGTTAGGTGATGTCAGAGTTTGCCCTCTCCAAAGAGCTGGAGTGGAGTGGGGATTGTCATAGTAAAACCCTGAGCACAGCTAGCTAGGGCTGTCTATCTGTCGGTCGAGCTGATCGTCGTATTGTGCAGCCGGGAGTCGACGGAGAAGCCACTGCAGCCCAAGAGATGGTCTACAGCAACGCAGAAGGTAGGCTCTACTGAGAAAGAGTTGGATATGAGACGGATAGGGTTAGTTAGGCAGAGTTCCAATGTTTTACAATAGTCCTGTCGTGTTTGGGTTAATGGGACTAACGTTCAAAGCTCGTGCTGTCTCTCCTCATCCCCATAATGTTGGTGGTGGTTCGCAAGGTGCCACTGCACCAGTTTTATTAGTTTCCTACAGTAATAGTAATAGTAAATGTTTCCACAGCTATCTTCGTTTACGTGTAAATATGTATCATACCTTCAGAAACCTGATGTGAATAAACATGTAAATATTCAGAAATGGTTAGCCCTGATTTTCCAAGTAATAATCCTATCACAAGACTCATATACTAACAATTCGTCGATTTCCATGTAGATGCTTATCCACGAATTCCTATGGCAATCTGTCATTGTCTCACCGCTCGGCAGGACAGAGTGACTTTGAGGGTCATCCCCAAACGGGTGGCAGCCAAGTCACTACAGGATTCTGTTGTTCAGATGTGGGGGTGAAAACCAACAGCTGCAAGATTCTGGTGTCAGTTGTTGGAGTAAGCCGACACAAAGGGGTGTTAGTGTTCACACGGGATCACTGAGTCTTGTCTGTAGTAGGTGTTATTACGTATTTAGGATTCTGTAAATCACAGCCCTGAGTCAAAAAACAGATGAATCGGCTTGTTGTAATTATAGAAGAGAAGCGAGCAAATCCTTCATATCCATTATCCAACTTCCAGTAGAGCCACAGAGTTATCAGAGGAGCAAAGGGAAGCATCGTCTATAATCGATACAAGAGTTGCAGTTTGCAGTTACCGCAGTCCAAGAGGAGCCAATGTCAACACACATGCAGCAGGTTGGAGAATTGCAAACATGCAGTCGTCAGCAGCCAAAAGGGGTCTTCGACTTCGCCATCAACAACACAACGCAGCACCAGCCAACAGGTTCAGAGTCCATTCAGCAAACGTCCAACAGCGGCGTCGCAGCACGCACACACAGTGTACAACCGCATCAGCATTTCATAGTAAGTGACGCAAAAATGCAGGCTAGCCAACCAGCGCATAAACTGATGCCAGGTGTTAACAACTCGTGCATTAACAGAAGCAAAATTAACTCCATCAGAAGAAACCGTAGTTGAGAAATGAAAAAAGTTATGTGACTATATTATTTTGAAGAAATTAGTGGTTGATGGAGTCAAAATGTCAGTAAGATTAGTGAAAGATGCTGTTTGAGATTAAATCACACAGTATACTGTGGCGAGACAGTATAAAAAACCATGTGGGTGTTCGTGTTGAGCGGTGGAATCAGGACGATCCGATTGTTGAAAGTGTTACGCGAGATGCGAGTTGGATTGTCGAAGGCAGTCTGTGACTCACTGTCTTGGAGGTCGGTCATGGTTGGTTGCGCGCGGCAGCGATTGTTGGGCGGTGCGTTCTGGCGCTATCGTGTGGACCTGATGAAACATTATAAGTACGTCGCCGTCATGCAGATAAACTGCAGTGTTTCGTAAATAACAGTGAACTTGTGGGCGTCGAACTAAAGCATCCAAACCAAGTGATAATAGTGTAGCTCAGAACTTGCAGTTTGTAGGAGAAGAAGTCCTGAATAGCCTTTACATACGGTCAAATTATAATCGTTGGTGGTGGTGGCTTAGTAATTGTACGTTCGGTGAATAAATTGAATGATTATCTATATGGCGACTTTGTGAATTATTAGTAGAAGAACCTGCAATCCAGTGATACCTAGACGAACAACAATTACCCCACACCAAGCTGCTAGTGCATTATCGCCGCTAGCAGACGCCACTTTATCGTTACATGGGACTTGTGGAGTGACCAGTGAAAGCGGTTCATATACCTTGCTTTCGAGAGAATACTACGCTTCAAACTTGGTCGGAAGCTTTTGTCAACTGCCGGCAACGTGTGTGGAAGACGACGCGAGCTACGACAATTATTACTACGCGGAGGTCGCAGATACCTTTTCCGAGACGCTGTGGTACCCGACGTAGACTTTCACACTGCAGGGGGCAGTTTGCGACAGGGCTGCCAGATTGTATAATTGGATACAAAATTTGTATAATTTGGCTAGCTTTTGTATCCTGGTTGTATAATAGATTGTCTTGTATAATTGGATACACAAAAATATTTTATCCAGTATCTTTTTAAAAATGTTTGGCATTTTGTTTCATGAGGTGGCAACACTTACTGCGCACGGGTTTACGGTATTACATAAAACAATAAGTGATCGTATCATCGTACCACTGTTACCAATGTAATACTCGATGGTCCCCGGCCAACAGAACGTAACAAGAAAGTGATTCAATATTATCGTAATATTATTCACACAATACACTGGTAAGTGCCTATTATAGGGATATTTGTACGAAACTGCAAGTAAGAGAAATCCGCAAATTCTCAAATAAATGGATATTGTATTTTGTGTTTGTTACAGTGGATAAATATGGATAAATTTGTAGTAAAAAGATCTCTTACTTCTTCTCACACATCAGAAGATCAGTCAGCGACTAAAATTAAGAAAAAATCAGTGCTATCATTCAATGACAAATTACTTCAATTGACCATGGTGATATTGTTGGAAAATGTAAATATTGTAATGTGGAATTGCTGAACCATAAGGCAGTATTAGAAAAGCATGTTTCCATTAGCAAACATAAGCAAACTTTATCTCTTATCAGTGCTAATAAAACTTTAGGTGAGGTAATTAGGAAACGTGAAACTAAAATGATTAAGAGAGCGGAACTTAAACTTGCTGCATTAATTGCTGCAAATAATTTGCTATTTGTTTTAATGGATACATTAGTTCCATTAGCTGCTAATATTTTACCAGATTCCAAAATTGCTCAAGGATTAGAAATGGGTAAAACTAAAGCCACTGCAGTAATAACTCAAGTATTAGGACCTGAATTTTCTACTGAACTAATTGAATCCCTCAAGAAGACAGGCTGCTACTTTTCGCTAATACTAGATGAGACACAGATACATCTTCAAAATAAAAATAAAAACACCAATGTGCAAATACTGTTATATACTGTGATACTGCATTCTTGGATATGGTTTAACCAGCCTCTAGTACAGCAGAAAGCTTATTCAAAGGTTTAAAAAAATGCATTGAAGACAAAAATATTCCTCTAAGTAACTTTGTTGGTTTTTCTTCTGAACATATTTCAGTTTTTTCTCGTCTAAAAAAGGAATGCTCCTGCCATAGTATTCATCTTGTAGCTTCCAAACTCCAAAGCTTGCTTGCATCTGCCAAGATCATTAGAAAATGCATTACGAAACATCGCATTTCTCCCGGAGTGATAAAAGAAAAACAGTTATTGAAAATGCAAGAATTTTTCAGTGTCAAGATTCATAAAATTTTAAACCCTGCTACCACTAGATGGCTTTCATTAAAACAATGTGTTGACAGGAATTTGGAGCAGTTACCTTCACTCATTCCATACTTCACTACAGAACTCTTCGAAGATCCTTCAAAGACAACCGAGGAAATTTTATCTTTTGTTAAAAATGATTTAATGATTATTTATTTAGAATTTTTGTCATATACATTAGAGTTGCTCATAAATTTCAATATTCTTTTTCAAACAGAGGTGCCTTTATTGCACCACTTGAAGCCTGAAGTTAAAAAACTACTACAAACAATATACTTACATCACATGAAATTTGAATTCAGCAAGAAAAATCCGTTTACTGTTAATCATCAAAACCCAAACAATTTCTTGCCTCTTGAAAAACTTTATATTGGAGTAAAAGCTAATGAATCAATTCAATCATTTTTAGATAAACATCCAGAAGCTTCTACTAAATCTGAAATAGACAACATTAAATAAAAATGTATGAAGTTTTATAGTGAAGTGGCTACTCAAATTAAAGCTAGATTCGATTTTTCAGATCCGATTTCTCAATTTATTAACATTGTTGATCCACCGTTTGCACATCTTTTGAAACTAAGCAGCTGAGTGAAGTGATAAACCGCTTCCCATATATGGCGAACGTCATCGATAAACAGAAATTGGACATTGAATGGATGCATCATGCTCTTTTAGACCATGAAAGTTTGGAGTTAGATAAAAAAACTTCCAGCATCACAATATTGTAAACAAGTTTTTCTCTGAAAAATATAAATGGCAAGTGAAAGTATCGAAATTTAAAAATATTGATTACACTTTGTTTGTTTTACCCTTTTCTAATGCTTCTGTGGAACGCACATTCAGCAATTTGAAAAAAATTAAGACTCAAGACAGAAACTGTTGTAGGTTTGATGATGACTAAAAATGGGATTGTAGATCAAGGCGGCTGTGTTGCATTTGAGCCTACAAATCCTATGTTAACTAGAAAAGTCCTGTACAACAATAAAAACTAAATTTGTTGTTTTAACTGATGCTTGATGGATTATTGCGTGAAATAGACAATTTCTGAATAATTAACTGATGTTCATTGGATGTGATTTTTCATAAAATGTGACAATGAGAATGATAATAAATTATCTGTAATTTACCTCGGAATTCTTTGTTTATTTCCATTTTTAACTCAAACATAATACATAAATCCGTATATGTGATATAAATTTTGCATATCCAGGGAAACATACTGTATTTTATTTGCTTTTTCATATTCAAATTTTACCACCAAAGTATATTTCCCTTGCGGTTAGACTGATCACCTGAAATTTTGATAATCAATACAAATAAATGATTAAGTTCTATTCCTATTCAAGGTAAATCGAAAATTAGTAATTGTTTTGTCACTCACTGTATCGCAACAATTTATTTGGGGGAGGTGGGGTGTAGAGCAAAAAAAAGGTGTCGCCAAAATTACGGAGCCCCTTAGCCACTCCCCCCCCCCCATTTTCTCTCTATTCGCCACCGGGTTGGTTTGTATAATTTGATTGGATTTTGTATAATTTCAAGGATCCAGCGGTATAAAATGAGTTGGTTCAACTGGCAGCTCTGGTTTGCGAGTCCTGCCGCTTCGTCACGCAGCTTTCGGGGCGACACAATCCAGCAGAGCAGACGTTTTGTGGATAGCAGCTTCACAACGCCCAGCGCAGTACGGAAGGCGACACATTTTCTCAACATACAGATAAGTTCGCAGCGAAGCCAGAATAAGTGCCGGTTTTTTCAAAAAGTGTCTTCATTCCGCGAGGTGTGTGCGGCAACGCACAAGCTACAAGTATTGCAGATTTCAAAGTGTTGAAAGTAATTTTCAGTAATGTTGTCAATTCATTAGTGTGTGCAACGCTTTATACAATTTTGGGAAAAGGAATTAGTATTTTGTTGGCTAAATTGTCGTTATTGCCAACCACGTGCTTGCTAAGTGTCTGCTAGCAGTATTTCCAAATACAATATTTGTGTTATCACATGCTGAATTGTTGTGTAAATATTTTAATCAGTAATTTTTGTATGTCTATGTGGTTTGTCACGACGATTTAGTCATAAATACTCGTGATTTTGTCTCTCTCCGTCAAAACAAAACAAAAAATTATTTTAAATTTGTCTTTTTTAAATTTCGAATTCTAATATTTGGTTCATGATGGTCGCGCCATATTGTCTTTGAGCAAGCGAGAAGTCCAAAGATAGTAACCACAAAGAAAAATAACTTGTGAGCAAAGATTTAGTAACGTCTTCCATTTCCAAATAGACATCTTTGATGTTCAGATCATGGAGGAAGGAATAATATGGAGACGACGCAAGAGACCTTTACCACGCATGGGAGTGAAGCAGGCCGGCGGAGGAGGGGGGGGCATGGCCGGAGTGGTGGGGGCTTGACCGCTTCCCAACAAACACGGGGAATATGAACAAACACCTCAAGGGGACTCTAGGATAAACGTGACGCCGCAATCTGGTGATGGATTATTATGTAACTCGATGATACAAATAAAAAATGAAGAATAAAATTTTTTGATATCCTGCTTAGTTTTCGAGATATTCTGTCTCAAATGTGAAATGGTTTTGGTTGAAATTCAGAAGAAAAAATTATTCAAAGTCAAATTTTGTGATGAATTTTTATTTAAAAAGACGAGACAAATAAAAAATAAAGAGTAAAATTTTTCGATATTTCACCTAGTTCTCGAGATATACTGTCTCAAAAGTGAGGTGTCTTGAGTTGAAATACAGAAGAAAAAATTTCGCAAAAGTCAAATTTAATGATGGATTCTTATGTAACACGACGAAAAAACTCGATAATAAGGAATAAATTTTCGATATCTTGCTTAGTGGGGGATATACAACATCCAAATTGAGGGGTTTAGGTTTGGATGCAGGCTGGACCAAAAATTAATTCTGTCAAAGCCACAATGATTACATGGTTGACATGCAGAATGGATATTTCAGTTTTATTACTACCACTTGTGGTTAGTCTGAAATGTGTCCTAGACCAGAAAAAAGTAAGAGGACCCACTCTAGGGATGAGCAACCCAGACATTTTGTAGGCTGGTACCAGAAATAAAATGTTTATTCAGTCACCATAATGAACATTCTCTTGATCAAGATGTGTTGTCTAATTTCACAGCCCTACTTATTAGGACAATTGTAAAAAAATTATCTCTCAGTTAAGATTTAGATACGGGGGGGGGGGGGGGGGGGAATGTTGTACAAAAAAAAGAGACTAAATTAGAAACACATTCCCCAAATTGATTTTGTTCAAAGGCCAATAACTTCTTTATTTATGAAGCCCATTTTTATTTCTGCATGAACCTGTTTCGACATAAATAGATGAGAAAGATTTCAAAATCGGTAAAAATAGGTATAGACGTATTTACAAACAGAAACAAGTCTTATATGAAGCTTTAAAAATAACCTAAGTCAATGGCCTGAAATAGCTATTTAAAAAATTAATAAAACTCACAGCTTCTCACATAACAGTTAATTTCATCATCCATTGTCAGTATAATCAGCAACGTGACGAAAGAAATCGTAATAGTAAATTCACTGAATCGCGAAGTAAAACACGCCCCTTTAAATCTCATTTTAAACACTCGTTAAAAAATAATGCTAGTCTATTATGTGCAAAATAGCAAGTTTGCTGATTTTCTACACTACACCAAGAAAAATTTGAGAACAAAGTCATCCCATTGAGAGCTATGACTAAATATTTATAGACGTGCTGCAAAGTTTGCGGTGTCTACCACTCACTTCAACAACGATAATTACAATTCAACTTACTTATGAAATGATATTCCAGGTTCTTTCCTGTCTGGCCTATTTGTGCAACCGTACGCAACACAAGCTGGCATTTTTAAACACTTATACACAATACTAAATGAAATAATCACTGCATCTACCACAATGTGAACACCTTAATTGTTGGGAAGCGCCATATGGTCGCTGCCGGTGCTGCCACCATGCGGGAGAGTTTAGTGCTTGCTTCACGATTTAACGTCACTTCTCCTCCATATAATTCCTTCCTCATATTCAGATGTCGCTGGCGCAAAGATATTGCTTTTCTGTTGATGTAAAATATTTTCGTCTTTGATTTTCAGCACAGATATTATTCACGTATTACATTGCAACGCGTAATCTTTGAGTTGTGATTGTATTTGACGTAAATAATTTGTAGGTTAGGTGTGTTTTGGTTGCTCAGTTTGCTTTCGACAGTCATTAGTGACACAGTTCTTTTTGCTTTGTAGATATTTTTTCCACCTTTTTATGTTTTGTGTGTTTGTTGTTTTGGGAATATTGTAAGAACAGATAGTGGGAGACATAAGTTTATTCGATTTGAAGGTGTGTTTCTGCTCTGGTTTTCAGTGTCAACAAATCGGATTACGGAATAATTTCTACGTAAATTCCATTTTGGTTATTTAGCAAGCTTTGTTTTGATTTTTTGTGATACCATTTATCTTTCAATTCACTGTATAGAACATTTATTAACATGGAGGGTACAAATACTCAACTTCAGGAGGATGATAACACAGGCATAACTGAATTTCAGGACGTACAAAGCAATGTTGTACAGGGGGAAAACACACAGTTGGAATCAAATCCTGTAAATGCACAAAACATCTCTCAGCTATCAATCGATAGTACCCCAATACAGTCGGTGTCTTATGACCATTTGGAGTTTTCAACTAGATCATCTTCTGATGATGAAGTTGTGTCTTTTAACCCACATCCAACACATCTTGTACAAAAAGCACCAGAGGAATCCTCTCTAATATCCCAACTCATGCAATATCTCGACCACAAGTTTGAGTCAAACAAGGAAACACTTGACCAGAAATTCGAATCTGTGGATACTAAGATTCGTGAAACACTTGAAGCTCAGTCTAAGCTAATGTGTGAAGAACACACTAAGCTTCTTGAAATACTTGAAGCACAGGCTAAACAAACACGTGATGAACATACTAAGATTCGCGAAATACTTGACCAGAAATTCGAGTCTGTGAATACTAAACTTGAAGCACAGGCTAAACAAACACGTGAGGAACAGACTAAGATTCGCGAAACACTTGACCAGAAATTCGAATCTGTGGATACTAAACTTGAAGCACAGGCTAAACAAACACGTGATGAACAGACTAAGATTCGTGAAACACTTGAAGCACAGACAAAACAATTTGAAGGTTTTGAAACAACATTACAGTCACTTGAAGTTGCTTTCGACAAAAAACGTAAAGAAACATTTGAACAGTATTCCTTGACAGTAAAAACACAGGTCAGTCAACTCTCACATGCATTGAATGCACACAAGGAGAAAGTTGATCACACGGTTTCAACACTTAGTAAACCATTAACACAAAATAGAAATGATGTCAGTAAGTTAAAGGAGGATATGCATGAATCCCATAAGGGAATTTCCTTATGGCAACAGTCCCCACAGCACGATCAGATACAAAATATAGAGGATCAACACAATCACAGTAGGTCATATAATAACAAACAGCACACTTATGATCATGGTCAAGGCAGGGGTAAGTTTTACAACAACAATGCCCAACAACATTCAAAAAGGGGAACACAGCATTCAATTTATAAGTAGAGGAAGAGGAACTAGAGGTGGTAGAGATAACGGCAGAAGAGGTAATGGAGAAAGACAAACAAACCATAACAGAAATACCTCAACATCCGAACAGGTTTCTGGAGGTGAACTGACTACAGGAGGAAGGAGAATTCATACATGTTAGTAGTGCGGTCAACACAAATGCTTAAGGGAGTATACAATGTAGTGGCCTTGATACAAACATATTGAAATTTGATAGTAGATTTTGCAGGTGGTTACAGTGATAAGCAGCACATCAAAATCACACAGAGCATCAGCAGCTGTCAGGACTCAGTCTCCTGTGGGAGGAGGCCCGGTCCAGGAGTTACCTTTAAAGGAACCTACCAAGTTCCAGATCCGGTTACCCACAGTTGATACTGAGATCCAGGTGGAAACACCTTTCATTGATGCTGTTGAGAAGTTTTTTTGGGGGGGGATATCAAAATTTAGGTCACGAAAGATCACATCAGTTATCAGGAATCGGTTTCCTTGGGTCAGGGCTTTGTCTAGGTTTACCTTCAAAGGGACTGCCATAGTTCCAGATTTGGTTCTCCCATAGGAATAAAACCGGTATCCGGCACTCGTGCCTTAAATTGATGCTGTTGATTGTAAATTTTCATTTTAAACAAAGTATTATATCTATTTATTTATTTTTTGTTTTGGTCCCACTATCCTCTAGTAGTAGGGGGGTAGCATGCATATGCAGGATATTTTTTTTTCTCTCTTCTGTCTCTCTTTTTCAATGTACCATTTTGTAGAACTAAAGATAAAAGTAGGGTAGGCACAAAGTTTAAAAGACGATATACCATCCCTAACTGCCTACCATGGGCAGAGAAAATTTTTCGTTACAAATCTTTTGCTCAAATTCTAATAGTTAATATACGACAAGCCAAGCCACATGGAGCTTTGATTTGTTGTGATATGTGTGATTTTTATAAATACTGGATATAAAAGGAGAAGGAATGAGGTAATATACTGTAACAGCTTCCAGTAATAGTGTATTTGGATTGTAATATGTTGTAAGTAAGAAGCTGTATACCTTACCTCCCACACCTGTTTTTTTGAAGGGGGGTTATACCTCACAGTATGAAACCATTCAATTATAAGTGTTTGTGTTGTACATATTTTTGACCATTCATTTGGATTTTTTTTTTTTCTTTTCTCTATTGCTTGTTTTTGTCCTGTTGCATTATAAATATGTTTGTTCTCATTAGAATGGAAAGAGTGCAGGTGGTTCAATTGTGTGAACACAAAGTTTTGTAAAAAGCTGCACCCACCTTTAATCATCATGTATTATTTCTGTGTATTATATCAGCATGTTGATATATTCAGTACATTGTTCATTATGTCAGTGTATTCATGTTTTGTATGTGTTGTGCCACCATGACAGGACAAAGATTTTTGGTGGATTTTGGACATTATTTTAAATGGGTCATTTCTGTTGTAAACTAACATTGTTCTAACACTGAAATGTAATAGAAGATATGTATTTAGTTGACCACCACCACCTTTAGAAGTAAGAATTTGGTACAGATATCGAGACACATTCAAGACAATACTGTCTCTATGAGTTGTTGGGTTTAAATTTTGCCATTGTAAACCAGTATTTCCAAATAGGAAAAATTAAACCCAAGGGGGGTTGTGGCGAGACAGTATAAAAAACCATGTGTGTGTTCGTGTTGAGCGGTGGAATCAGGACGATCCGATTGTTGAAAGTGTTATGCGAGTTGGATTGTGAAGGCAGTCTGTGACTCACTGTCTTGGAGGTCGGTCATGGTTGGTTGCGCGCGGCAGTGATTGTTGGCGGTGCGTTCTGGCGCTATCGTGTGGACCTGATGAAACATTATAAGTACGCGCCGTCATGCAGATAAACTGCAGTGTTTCGTAAATAGCAGTGAACTTGTGGGCGTCGAACTAAAGCATCCAAACCAAGTGATAGAAGTGTAGCTCAGAACTTGCAGTTTGTAGGAGAAGAAGTCCTGAATAGCCTTTACATACGGTCAAATTATAATCGTTGGTGGTGGTGGCTTAGTAATTGTACGTTCGGTGAATAAAATTGAATGATTATCTATATGGCGACTTTGTGAATTATTAGTAGAAGAACCTGCAATCCAGTGATACCTAGACGAACAACAATTACCCCACACCAAGCTGCTAGTGCATTATCGCAGCCAGCAGACGCCACTTTATCGTTACAACACGTCAGCACAAAATGAAATAAATACCAAAAAGAATCAACTCATTAGTTACACAGCAGTGAAATGAAGTTTTATTTATGGTTATACGGTGGAGAAGGATTTGCTTATTGTAGACATAAAATTTGATGCATTGGGCAGGAAACTTTGTGCAGGTGGATGGGAGAGGTTTCAAAATCCTCAAGAGGATAATATCATATACAAATCAGGTATACCATCATGTGGAAGATACATAAACATATATCTATAATCTTGCATGTCCAGTACTTCACATTCTCCCTACGAACGGATTTTTTCTTTTTATATATATTCAATAAACAAGAGTTACATTTTCTAGGTAAAGTTATGATTTGCTTGAAACATTTAATTTTTATGATGGAACAGTAGCTCTAAAAATACTCTTTAGTTGGATAAATTATTAAATACTAATTAACTTCTTTGTCCTGGGTAATAACATTGGATTGTCTACAAAACAATAACATTCATTCCAAGTCTAATGTCTTTATTCCACAGTGTTGAGCATAGTGATTACTCAACATAAAAAAAGTACAGAAAATATCAAGTATGCAATCAAGATATTTCAAATACGGTTTCATACGACTCATAAGAAAGTGTGTCTCAACAATAGTCATATGCTGATCTAGATACAACAAGGGCTTAAACAAAACAGCAAAAATTTTATTGTGATGTGACGAGAATTTGTAGGTATGTGGGGTTTGGTTGTCAAAAAGACAATTAAAATGGATCAGCATCAGTAAATCTTTAAGTTTGGAATGTTTTAGAATCATTTTGGATTATTTTGAGTCATTTTTATTGTTTTTTTTTTTAATAATTTTAAAGTTTTTTCACATTAATATGAGAAGTTTCATTAAATGGAGAATTGT
>JARYHS010008083.1:0-25000 GCA_031002005.1 Vandiemenella viatica
AGTACACGCTGCTATTAGAGGAAATGAACAAGCAAACAGACTTGCTAAAGAAGCTGCACTCAACGGAAACAAGTTTAACCGCGTTCCGGTATCAGATCTAATACCAGTGATTCGAAGTGGAGTCAAGAAGGAATGGGAGACAAGTGACCTCCATAAAGGCCACCATTACAGACTATTTCATCCCTCCATTCCGAGAGTACATTGGTACTCCAACCGGATAGTTCCCAAAAGGTTCTCAACATTTATAGCAAGGCTCAAGTTCAACCATGAGCGGTTCAGATAACGTCTGTTCAAAATAAACATAGTCAGCTCTCCCTTTTGCGAATGTGATGGAAACGGCTTGGAAGACGTCGTTGTCGACCACCTTTTTTTGCGTGCAAGCTCCAGTGGAATGAATCCACACAACTGATATCGGATTTACAAAGATATGGGGCTGACCTACCTACAAAAGTACACCACCTTATTCACAAAGAGAAACTGGAAATTTATGTAAGTCTTTATAGATTTGCGAATGAAAATCATATAGACATATGAATCTAGAAAGAAATATCTGTATTTTGAGGGTTGTACTTCTAACTTTGTAACATAATATGTAAAAAAATTGTACCCTTCCTTCCCTTTGCCAATAAATAATAAATAAATAAATAAATTATCTTGGTATGGGCTGTTAAGGTCTCTGCTTCTGAACCCAAACAGTTTATCTGGCCAAGGACGACTCCCAAGTACACAGCATGAACAAACACGCGACGATGATATACCAGGTAACACTTCACGATGATCGCTGACTTCACTAAATCACAAACATAGCTCTTCTTGAAGGTCATCTTCAAAGGGAATTCGGAAACAAAGAAAAAGTACACCTTTCAATTACTGTCGCGTCAGTGAGAGATTACGCATTAATGAAGTAGTATGTTAGGGATGAGAGTTCCTCTCTCATAAGTCCTAAAAGTATATGACATCATTAACGCTGAAATGTGTAGGAATACGAATTTCTAAAACGTACGAAAAAGACGTGGTTTCTTTTATGTTAGAAAGGATTGGTATGTGTAAAGAAAATAAAAACTGTATTATTAAATCGCTCAACTTCGTTTAAATAAAAGCTGTGAAATACGGATGTAACACAGAAGAGGCGTTCAATTCAAACTGGAGGCGTTAAGTCCGCCGTTCCAGTAATGCACTAGCTGAAGATGTTTTACTTACCACATTCCCTTCCGTCAAAAGAAAAAATTTGTACGCTCCCCTTCCACCCCCCAGTTTTATTATTAAAAGGATAAATGGCTAGTCCTCAGTACTAGCAATCACATCTCACAGGAAACGTCAGGGGCGTAGCTACCATAGGGCTAGGCGGTGAAGTGCACCGAGGCCCCCAAGCTCAGGGGGCCCCCGAGCGCTGCTGAGGGGGCCCGAGGGTCCCCAAACTCAGCTCAGAGGGCCCCCAAGCTCAGCTCAGGGGGCCCCTGCAAGCAACTTGGAAGAGCTAAAAAAAAAAAGGATCCCCCATCTGGCCTGAGCGCCCAAAATAATTTTTTTTCGTACCGGGCCCCTTGTTGACTTAGCTACGCCACTGGGAAACATATTAAGTATGTGACGTTAGGATAAATGTTTTTCAACTCTACGAGGCGGTGAAGGAGACATAGCACTTCCGAAGAAACAGAGCTAGGTTATCGTACACAAGGGTGGCGAAGCTACCTCACACCCCAAGGGAGCGTTCATAAAATACGTGGCCTTCTTGTGAACCCTCCTCTCCCCAGGAAGCCCACCGTGGCTTTTGCCTCTACCCCCCCCCCCCCCCCCGTCTATCGCTCAGTGTCAAGATTCAAGGTGTCGATACATCGTTCCAAATTATTTCCACCTATTTGTGTTATTTCATTTTCTACCAGCACTTAAATACAGAGTTTGTGCCAGGAATTCTGGTATATTTACCCAAAAAACTGTCACCTTCGATAGGTTATTTTATTTATTTTTTTTAAATCTAGAAATCTCATCATTTTAACTTACCAATGTTAATTTTCACGACACGCCTTACATGATGGTTTACTGATACCGCTGTCAATGAAAAGCGCTAAAATAAATTGTTTGCTAGTTAGCCAATGTGTGTTCAGAAAGTATCTTCAACTTATCGCCAGAAAGTGAAATAATACTGTCCCATCAGTCTTCAAATCTGTTATTGTTGTTCAGCAGCAAAAGTCAACAGGGTTTTCTATTCAGAATGGGAAGGAGGTAACAAAGAAACATTCAAATCTGCCAACATTTCAGAAGGAACGCCGGTGATATTAAAACATAAACTACGCGCTAAAAACGTATATTTTAAGCAACAGCATTGTAAAAATTTCATATAAAGTAAACAGAGCAATAATCAGTCCGTGTCATACCAATAACCACAATTCATAATCAGCTTCGTTGCTATATGACAGAATTTGCGCATTTATCACGCGCGCAGAATTAATTCGGTTGCCTCATTAAATCACCTGGAGTGTATAGACGAATATATAGATATGATGATTTATGCATCAGAAAAGAATTCTCATGCCGTAATTTGAATTTTTCACAGTAACAAATCACCGTAACTAGAATGATCTCTCTCTCTTACAAGTATTATACTAAAACCAAGTTACGCTTTGACTGGTAACGAAAGTAGGATTCAACACCTGCGAAGAGCAGTTGAATGACTGCTTAAGCGTATGCCAAATAAAATTATTATATTCGCTGGTAACAAAAATATTAGCGTTCAGTTCATCCTGGGACGGAAATAAAAATAATTGCGTGATGCATCAGAAACAATAAGAAAATAAATAGGAGTAGAAGTAAAATAAATTCAATAAGGGTTAAGATAAAGCAGTTTGATAGCAAGAAGACGAAAATATGTTTGTCGCAATAGTGAGGTGAAGTACCATTACGATACGAGAGGCAGGCGCAGCAGAAAGCAGAGTCGTGACAAGTCAGAGATTTTGTTTTACTTGTACCCAGAAGTTATGCGCTACTAAGCACGGAGCGCAATGTTCTGCGGGTTACACGACCTGCCAGCAGACAGTATAATCGCGAAATGCGAACTGCCAAGTAGTGATTCAAAAAAGAGCTTCTTTTATGCTTAGCTACTACAAAATAAAAAAATGCTTAAAATTTGCTTCATTCAGCCGACGATTAAAAAAATGTGTGCAGGGGTTATGAATGTTGATAAAAAGCTTTAATCCCAAGTAAAAAATTGTAAAGCGAAAGATATAAAAAATATGGCTACTGGGAATGCACATCGAACGCAAGGACTTGTGATGTTTCCAGCAGATGGCCAGCAGGTGCACAAGGTGCCGGCAGCTGCCGCTAACACCTGCAGTCTCCAGCTTCTCCTATCTGATAAGCAAGTATAATTTACTAAATAAAACTTCCTGCTAAGTGTGAATAGATGTAGAACTGAATAAAATGTTTGCGTGAAACAAGCAACTTGATATATTTCACACAGCGGGGAAAAATTTCCATTTATTTTGACAAATCATCAAAATTATTGAGCACGATTTGATAATAGTTAAAGGATTAAAAAATAAAACATGAATATTGAAACTATAATATTTAATCTAACTGCAATGGAGCGCACGATCCAAGGAAATTTCCCTGCACACCTTTCCCCCCCCCCCTTTCCTGCACCCACAAATATTTGCCCTCAACAAATTTCAACTTTAAATTATTCATCATTTCTTTTGGTAACTTATTCCAATCCCTGACCCCCTTACCTAAAATAGCCTTGTGCCTGAAATTGAGTGCTAACTTGTGGTCATGACCATCTTTTCCCTTCCATGCAATACTTTTAATTCTTACACCAATATCATTCCACGCCCCATCACCAATATACGCCTTGTACACTCCCATGACCGTCTTCACCCTCCTCCTGTCTTGGAATGAATCCCATTCCAGCTCTTTTATCATATCTGTTACTGACTGCGTTTTGCGGTTATTTCCAGAAACAAATCTAGCAGCCCTTCTTTGCACCTTCTCCAACTCCTGTATTTGATACTATAAATGTGGGTCCCGTACAACACCACCACATTCAAGTCTGACCAAAGTTTTGTAACCCAATTCCTTTACTTCTCTCGTACATCCCCTCATCACTCTCCCCAACATGTGAAGGATTTTGAAACCTTTTCCTACTACTTGCCCAATGTGTCCTCCCCACTTAAATTCGAGAAAATTCGAAATGGTTTACGAACCAAAAGATTGTGTGATTAAAATATATCTAGAACTATATTTCACTATGTAGTATTAGTATTTTCGTATGGTCCTTATGATCTGGTGACAAACCGCTTCTATCGTAGTCTAGTATCTCAAACCGATAATCCTAGCAGGTATGGGAGATCTAAAGTTAAACGTGTATTCCGGAACACATACACAAAGCACGGGTTAAAAAATTCCAACCGAGAATAGGATTAAACCGGGGACCTTACGATCCCCACTCAGACTCCATAACCACTGAGACACAAGATCGCTCCATATTTTCACTAAAACTATCATACTAGTAGGAAAAGCTTTGTTTACAAGAAATATGTTGTACTGTATTATGTGGCCTGAAACAGAAAACGCTAAATGTCTCCTTGTAAGTAAGTAAGTAAGTATATGCGCACCACACAACAAACTAATACGTTTTACAGTTTTCATATCAGAAGGCTCAGCACACCGAAGATTCCTTCATAATACTTTTTTTTATTTTCAGTGTTTTTTAACAAGCGTAGAATGGACTCAACTGTTTGTTGGTGCTGTGGCACACAATAGGAAGCCAACGTGCAATCAAAGAACAAAAGGTTGAAACAAATAACAAAATGACGAGCTGACACGTGTGTGAAGCTCTGCTGTCCAGGTCTGATTAAGACAGAACTGCATGGAAAGCGAAAAGTGTTGTGAAAAATTAAATACGAACGGATTTCTACTAAAATTCATTCCGTAGTTTCCTTCGCTCAGAAAGCAATAAAATATTTACTTGGAGAGATTCTGACGCATTAAAACCAAACAACGAAACAGACGTTTGCGAATCTGATAAGAAATTTCTTTTGCCCAACATAATATGTTTTTCATACAAGTGTAAAACAAATAGCGACCTGAGAAAAAATCGAGAGATTATTTGTCTCAAAATTTAGTATTATAATTATTATTTTATGTTTATCTGCAAAACAGTTTATAATAAGAAGCGTTGTTTTAACCGATAAACATGATGATAATTAATGTAAAGTCAGCAACTACGCTGACGGTTTTTTTTTTGCTCCTAGATTCGTCACAGAGGGCCACGTGAACACCTACCTCTTATTTACACAGGCGGCCAGTGTGAATCATCAGGTGGGAGAATATGTGCCTTACCCGTATTTGTGAGATCCGGAAAATTTAGCATATGGGAAATAAGTTTGTTTTTCCATCTGTCTGCCAAACGTGGAACCTATGTACCGTATGATAAGTGTATTTTTGTTTGTGAAATGTGTAGTTTATGAGGCGGGTATTTGGAGCAGTCCAAGCCTAGATCAGTGGTTCCCAAATAGTTTTTCCCGAGTACCACTTCAAGAAAGAGCTGAACCTCGCGTACCCCCTTATAGCTACATTTGCCTCCGAGTTCATTCCAGTCTAGTGCTTCGCACAGCCACAGCATTACAGACATCTAATTCACACACACACCGTTTGACTGTCTTAAAATATATTTTGGCGGTAGTAATGTTTGCGTAATCGTTTTTTTTTTTCAATTATCTTATTGAATACCTTAGTCAAGAGAGAACCTCGCGTACCCCCGGGAGTAACCTCACGTACCCCTGGGGGTACGCGTACCACTAATTGGGAACCACTGACCTAGATGATTGCGGGAAAGCACCTAACAATCGCAGTCAGCACGTCCGGAACGCGGTGATCAGACACGGACCTGGTCCCGTTGTATCTCCTGCGCGCACCCACATTGGAGACTTTTGACAATTTATTGACGCTTATTTATCATTATTTATTAGGTAAAGCACAAGCCAACAAATGCGAGAATTATCGCACCATTAGTCTAACATCACATGCTTCAAAATTACTGACCACAATAATATACAGAAGAATGGAAAGGGTAGTAGAAGACATAGTAGATGAAGATCAGTTTGGGTTTAGGAAAAATCGCGGTAAAAGGGAAGCAATTCAGGCTTGAAGATTAAGGGCGGATCAAGAAAAACAAAGATACTTTTATGGCATTTGTTGATTTAGATAAAGCTTTTGATAATGTTAGGTGGGACAAGATGTTCAAAATTTTAAAGAAGTCAGGTCTAAAATATCGAGATAGAAGAATACTTTATAAACTATATAAAAATCAAGTAGCTATAATAAAAGTGGAGAACCATGAGAGACATGTATCAGTTAAAAAGGGTGTGAGACAAGGTTGTAGTCTATCCCAGTTCATATTCAACTTGTATGTTGAAGAAGCAATAAAGGAAATAAAAGAAAAATTTTCATGTTGCATAAGTGTTCAGGGAGAAAAAAATCAGTATGATACGATTTGCTGATGACATTATCTTGTTAGCAGAACGGGTTGAGGATATTGAGAATCATGAATAAAATACTGAAGGAAGATTTTGGACTGAATATAAACCAAAGCAAGGCAAAAGTTATGAAATGTAGCAGAAATGATACCAATCACAGTAGATTAAATATAAAAATAGGATCGAATGCAATAGGAGAAGTAAGTGAATTCTGCTACTTTGGAAGCAAAATTACAACCGATGGCCGAAGCAAGAATGATGTTAGAAGAATAGCACTAAAAAAAGAGAAATCTTTTAGTTTCAAATATTGATCTATGAATTAGAAAGAACTTTTTTAAACTCTTTGTGTGGAACACTGCACTTATGGTAGCGAAACATGGACTTTAGAAAGAAAGAAAACTGAAGCATTTGAAATGTGGTGCTACAGAAGAATGCTGAAAATTAAGTGGACAGACAAAGTACGAAATGAACGAGTTCTGGAAATAATGGGTGAGGAAAGAAGTTTGTGGAAGAAGCTTACAGAAATAAGAGGCTGGTAGGTCATATTTTGAGACATGCTGGATTGGTTAATCTGTTATTGGAGGAAACAGTCGAAGGTAAGAACTGTAGAGGAAGACAGAGATTAGAATATATATTAAACAGATAATTGAGGTTGTGAGTTGTAAGGGATATGTAGAGATGAAGAGGTTAGCACAATATAGGAGGGGATGGAGAACCAGTCGAAAGACTGATGACAGCAAAAAAAAAAAATTAATACAGTGTTAAATTTTAACACTGATGAACATACGATTTATAAAGCGTCATTGGTTAACAGATGCGATGTAAACGGGAAACTAAAATGAAAACTTGAAGCTATGATTTACATACGCGCAACAAGTCATACTTATTATTATTTAGTATATCTGTAGCTATAATTCCGTGTGGTTGTAACGAAATGGTGACGGAATTTCTAGTGGCTGCGCAGTCCGCCCCTGTAACGCGTGTGTTTAAGACTCCGAGGCGTAACAAACTATTTTGGCACGGGTGAGAGCGCCAGCCTGTAAGATGGAACAATATAAACCAGCGATATTCAAGGAAAAAAAGTAAAGAGGGGAAAGACTTGTATAGAAAAGGATCTTTGTTGTTCCAAGTAGAAATGAAAGCCATGATTGGCTAAAAAGAGACAACTGACAGTAAGAGAGTTTACGATTGACCAAAAGACCAAAGAGGCAGGCGGCCATGACAATTACGAGTAGCATTTTTCAGGGTGTTGTCTGTGTAGAAGCACTTTACGGTCGGGTGATCAAATCGGTGTGGAAGCCATGTAGAGTACTAGCCGTGCAGTGTCCGTTTTAAACGCGCCCGCGATGTGTTAAAACTAAACAAAGTGACTTCGGAACTGATTAACTGCAGGCGCTAACGTCGGTGACAACAAACGTGTGCGATCTGAAGTAAATATTCCTAATGGCAAACCTGCAAGCTTCAGGAGCGAGTTCCATTGTTAGGCACTATCTGTAACACGTGTCTAGTAGCGGTCTGGAAATTTTGTAGTGTTAAATAAACTGTTTTTGAAATTGTAGACCAAGTTGGTGACAGTCCTTTAGAGACAAATTTATAGTAAGAACTTCTATTGATAATTTCCTTTAAGGAATGGCGGCCATGATTAGCTTTTGAACTTGTGTATAAGCATTATTGTCTGTAGGACCGGTACAGCACAAACATTATTCCACAGTTAAAATCTTACACCCATTCACGGAAAGGAGTACTGCAGCTACCTAAACAACTATTACATATTTGAGATAGTGATTGCTGAAAGACAGTGGTGGAGTAGAGGCGCAGTATATGCGTAACGGTATCTCAGCAGTAATTTGAGAATAAGAACCCTCTGCGAGCGAACGCTACGCCGCAACATGGAATACGCCGCTAGAAGAGGATCTACAGTTTAACGTGTAACCTGAACCACCGAAGCGTACTTGCGTACTTCACATTACTCAGAAAGCGGTGCCAGAGGTTAAAGTCGGGTTAAGGGTTTATGAAAATGCCCGCAGAGACAAGGACTCGGACCTGGGACCTTCCGTTCCCCAGTCAAACACCTTAATCACTGAGCCACCAGACCGCTGCAGATATACTGTTAAAATTAGCATGTCTCTTGACGCGAACTCATAAGATTTACACATCCAAAAATTGTCCGACGGGCCTTAGGAAGTTTTCACTTCAAAAATTAAAAATCTAACCTAGTGCATAACCCGAAGGTTGGTCGAGTCTTCTCGACGGAGATGAACAGTACCAAGCTATTGTGCCAGAGGCAGGAAAGCCAATTCCTTTCCTCAGGGGACTACAGTTTAATGTGGAATCAGAACAACGGAACGTCCTCGCGTAGCTCATATAATCAAATGCAACTCCTAAAAATTCCTGCTCACTACGGGATTCGAACCCGCGACTGGGGAGAGAAACTTTCTGAAGTAAGCGCCTTAACTTTTGAACTACCAGACCGCCTTATTTTGCAGCATACATGTGCTAAGTATTATCACAATCGGATAAACACTGTGGGTTTGTTTGGACAACGTTGACAGAAATTAAGTAGAAAGGGGGGGGGGGGGTTAGGTTTTTGTAAAAAAAAAAAAACGTAAACAATATTTTTCTATTTGTTTTTAAGTACACGTATGCAAAGTTCCATCAAAATCGGATAAAAACCTTGTGTTTATATGAAGAACTTTGTAAAAAGAATAAAAAAAATATATATTAGATACGAGTATAAACTATGCTTTCATGGCTGTCCAAGCGCAACATGTCATACTTGTAGCTACAGATATACCGTTAACATTAGCATGTTGGCGATATGAAATCATAAGATTTTACCCATCCATAAAACGTCCAACGCATGTCATGGCATGTCGGTGACGGAAAGTTATAGATTTACCCCCGTCTAAACATCGCCTGTAGAAGTTTTCACTTAAAAAATGGTGAAACCGGTGGTGTACAACAGAGGCGCAGCAACAAGTGCTGGCCTCGTCACGGAGGAAACAGTTGAGCTACGTTCGAACGTGGTACGGGAAAACACTCAGGTTACATGTAAAGGACCGGTTAAGTTTCTAATGGATTAACGAATTTCAAATCTGTATAATCCCAAAAGCAAGAAAACAGAGTTTAGCGCTTTTGGCTTTTCCCCTTACTATGAAGGTTTGTTCGTTTCTCAGGATGAAAAGTTAAAGATGAGCGCTGGACTGGGACTCATCATTCGACGTATCAGTATCGAGGTTTCTCAAAAAATTGAATATCGTAGTAGTGAATCCCCACTGATGAAATATGATATCCACAAACATTTCAACATCGCCAAACCTCATGAGGGAAAGCCCAGTTATCAACTTCACCTTTCATTAATTTTTGAACAAATCACCATAAACTGAATCCGAGGTTCCATTTCTTTATGGTATTGGTATCAAAGCAATTCATTTTCTGGAGGCGAAATGTAATAAAATATTCATACAACAGTAAGTCGGGCAACGGAATTTTTATTTTCTCGATGTACAACGTTGTAGATCAAATTTTGCCTTCGTGCGCAGTTTTTCAGTAAGTCTTTACGTTGTGGTTCAAAATACCTTGGATACCGCGCTTTTGTGCATGCATGGGTGTTTTATAGGACGGAGATAATTACCCAAGTAATAACAGTTACTCAGACCTTTGTTTTAACTTAAGCTGGAAATTTCCGTAACACAAAGAAAGTTACAACGGGGCTTTGAAGTAAAATTCGTCTTATGGCAACATTATTATTTAAAAAATTGCAATGGAGTTTCTGCCGCGGTGAAAATTTCGTGAAAACCTACATTTTATTTGTGGAAAATTTTTGATAGTTGATTATCTGTAGTTTGGCGTATTGGTATTGGATAACTTCTGTTAAGAAAAAGTCAAAAACTATTTTTGAGGCAGGGGGATCGTCAACAGTGTACTTGGTCCAGAATGAGGACTGCTCGAATTTTCAGGCTCACCGGATAGAGAAAATAGTACTCGCGAAGTCCTACCCGCTCAGTAAAATGCTTCAGATACAAAGTCTCTCTATCACATTTAAGCTTCAATTTTTGCCGTTTAGTATTATAAATTAGACAGCCGTTATGTACACTTACTTCACACGAATTCACAGTTCAAATTCTTTTAATGTTCCAGATAAATTGTTCATCTCATCACTCGATAAGTTATTCAGTCTCTGACTTCCCTATCAACAAATGAAAACTATCTCACTCACTAGTGCCTGAAATGAGCACTTACTTTTCTCGTCATAGTGACCACTTGCCTTCTTTTCCCAGTGTATGTCTTTGCACCCAAAGAAATCTCTTCACCCGCTTCCTGTGTTTTAATCAATCCTAACTCATATCTTCTGTGATATCTACTGCTGCTTACTGTCTGTATTAATCTGCACCAGCTCCAACTCATGGGTTTGACATATACAGTGTGGGTTCCACACTTGTATACTGTAAAATCATGTTCTCCTTGCAGCGGCATACACAAATTGTTCCACCGTATTATTCACTCTTGACATAAAAATGTAATGCCCCAGCTGTTTTAATGTGACTAAATTTATTTCTCTTTACTAAAGGAACTGTGATATGCAGTCAGCAACATTAAACCGATACCATGATTCTATTTAATTAAATAAAACGGTTCTACAGTTAAATTACTAGAAAGATATGGATCGAATGATCATTTCAATGGGGAAATCACGTTAGGATTTGCATGTAGTCTGCATTATGGTTTAATCTAAGCACTTGTTGACTACAGATAATAAAATAGTAAAAAAATCAGAAAGGCAAAGAAGCCAACTGACTGCCCGAAATAGATGAAATAGCATTACTTTATACGTCATTAGAAAATAAAGTTTTTTTATGTTCATTTATGTACTTCTCTCAATCCTTGTTTCATCATATAACCGTAAGTTATTAACGAAAAACTAAACGTGAAGACTATAACTGTTGCAACAGTATTTCTTAAAACCATGAAAGTGAATAGTTTCATTTTGTCAGAAAGGTTAATTTTCTTTCAGTTTTGTCTGCAATGATGGTTACGTTTTAAGGTTCTTGGCATTCATTTCTGTAAATCATAGATAACAGAAACCTGGAGGACCAGACAGGAATTTGAACCTGCGTCCTCCAGAATGAGAGGCAAGAGGTTACAGCGCGCACACCATGTGTGTGTCAGTTTTTTTTTTTTTTTTTTTTTTTTTTTTTTTTTTTTTTTTTTTTTTTTTTGTCGTGTGTTTAACTAGAAACTCTACACTTCTCAACAACACAAGCTTCCAAATAAAGCCTTTATAAAACTAAGCAAACAGATTTAACGCTAATGCATAATCGCGTAATGCTGAAACATACCTAAATCACCGTGGCAGTTTAGATTTAAAGCAATTAAAAAAATACGTTCCATCACCCACTGAATGACAGAACATTTGTCGCTTCTATTGTCCTGCAACACTGCCGGCACGTAACACACAGCTTTAAGCGGTCGGCAGAGATATGGTTGAAAGCTGTAGGTTTAGTGGATGGGAGTTACTGCAGACTTCTGGACGAGCTGCAGTTCGAGTCCCGACTGCGTGACTTGGCGTCGTCTTATTTGTCTGCAGCTCCAAGGTCAACACTCAGCGTGGGTTTATCCTAGCACACTTCTCAACTCGTCAAAAAAATCATTTCAAGACCGCGTGTAACCTGACACCTTTCATAAAAGGTGCAAACGTAAGATACTGCTGGAATTTTATTTTCTGTAGCATCGACCAAAATTGACCTCATCTAATATTACGCCTAACAGTTAAAAGTTGCTAGAATTTTCAATATTTATATTAGATTTTTCTTTTACAGGCGTCCTATTACTGCTTTCGTTAATTCAGCCGCGCATATCGCAATGTAAATTACTATACAATTATGTACAGAAATTCAGAAAAGCACGAAATCGATGACAATGTTGTAATATATTTCATTTCCCTAAGAATCTAACATAATAGCTATAAAAAACAGAATAACTATAATTGCTTTTGTCATACTTTAACATACCTGCTAAAGAATACCACACACAAAAAAAGTAACTAACAGCACAACTCCACAACAGGAAAGTTAATTTGTTCATATGAATCAGTCACAACTTATCAACACTAGATAAAGCATTCCAGTATCCCACAAACGCAGCATTATATCGCTTTCGATACGGAGCAAATCGGGAGCGCGTGTTGAGTTGTGGCGCCGCAGGGCGGCAGCTGTTGAAACTGCTGGACAGTTCGATTTCCACCAGCGAGGGTCACGGAGTTGCTGACAAAAGCAGCTACATTTGTCACGGTAGAAAGAGACCATTTGTATCGGACTGCCCACTCTCGTGGATAATAAGTCTGTCCTTCACCCACAGCAGACGAAACAAAAGATGATGGGGTGAGTTCTCTCTTCGATACAATCGCTGCGAGAAAGAACCGCCATCTTGCGATAGTGGCGCTGCAAACGGCAGCTCTCCCAACTCCATCCCCTCTCCCCCCCTCCTAACCCCCGAAGCCCTACAAGTGTCTTCAAGTCTACTTGTCTCCAGAGTCCAATTATGCAGTGTGGGTTTCGATCCACGAGTATCTCTGGTGAAGCACGTTCAAGAAAGCGCCAAGTCTGCAAGAAACAGAGAACTTTATAGAGGTCTAAAATAGAGTAACCACGTCAAGCTGAAAACTTGCCGATGACAGCGAAAACATATCTATGTATATAGTCCACTTTCTCTTCGTATCTGACTGTTGTTACTAATTTATTAGATTTCTGTGAGAGGAAATTGAACATTACACAATTTAATCTTACTTATATGCAGGAGGAGGAGATCGTAAATGGAGATCCAAGAGATTGTCTCAAGATATTTCAAAATTTGAGACGTAAGATAGGAAATCGCAATTGGCTTCACAGTACAGACATAAGCAAAAAGTAATTAGGACAGATCAACATCACAACGTGAAAAGACGACGCGGTGAAATTGTTTGGTTTGTAGACCTTTTGTGTGTTCGAAAGTTTCTTTAACGTTCTATTAATGACAGAACACCTATAAAACGCAAACATTGATCTCAGTTACTGACATGTCAGCTAGAAATAACACTAATTACCATTTTTAAAACGAACACAGAACAGCTTCAATATCATATCGTCGTGCAGTAGAGCTCAAGAGGTTTGCACAAAACAGAAGTGACACTGCTTCCTCCAAAGTAAAGCTGAAGCATCACACTTGATACTTTTTTATATTCGCAATGGTTATCAAAAGCAGAAATTAATCAGAAATTTGTAGCGACTAATTTCATAAATCATCGTATCAAGACCGCTCGCTGCCCCCTTTTTTTGCCTATGGCTGTATACCTCATCTACATGGAGGTCATTAGAGGCAGGAAAGAACTGGACAAGAATAAGGAGCCATGACCTTTTTTTTCTAACGAACAATCCTAGCATTTGGGAAACTATGGAAAACCAATATCTGGATGGATATACGGGGATTAGAACCTGCGTCCTCCAGAATGCCAGTTACAAGCGTTAGCGCTCATCCACCAGGTTCGGTTTTTCAAGCATCTCTATTTATTTATTTAAAGGTTTATTTACTTCAAAGGTTCTCTATGACACATTGATCAGAAACAGGAGATAATTAAAACCAAACTTAATGTGGAACATCATGCAAAGTGTCTCATAAGGTGTCTAATTAAACATTTCTCTAGTAATCCAGCACAACATCCAAAGAGATTTAAGAGTCTGTAATCGGATTCAGCAACAAATCTTATGTTCCTGCCGAATCATAAGCTCGACTTTTTTCTGGTTCAAAAATTATACAAAAACAACGAAGAATTTGAGTAGAATGCTAAAGATAATCATATATCGAACAGGACCCGGGATTCGGAAGGTCCATTCATCCTGATTTCGGTTTTACACAGTTTTCCGAAATTACTACAGCAAATCCCGGGATCGACCCTTCATATGGCCATGGCCGGATTCCTACCCCCATCTTTGTCTTGCATCCTCTCCCGCCTCTAATGAACTCAGCGAGCCGTAAAACCCTAAATAAAAATCCTTACTTCCCCTTGTCACTTCATCAAAGTTATTGCCGACACTTTACTTTACGCCTGCATCCCTTTTTATGGGCTCTAATATTGTTGAGTAAGCAAGAAACTACGAGCATAAATCATACTTGGCTTTTGTCACGAAACTGCCACGGAATATTACGTACCGTACGTTACTTAACAACTTCATGAAGCTTAACATTTCTCCGATGCTATACTAAACTTTGACACGAACTTTTAGTAGGCTACTGCAAAATATAATTATTAAAACTGAAGAAAATACCTCCTACTGTAGAAAAAGAAGAGTGTCACAACTTGGAACTGAAACTGTGAGTACAATATTGTCACCCACCTACTTCTGACTTTCACGAATATAAATTTGTTCAATTTCTAAGCATTTCCCGTGGTAATTTATTCTCATCCTTCATTCCCTTACCAACAAACGATATCTTTCGCCAATTTGTTACTCCTGAAATAAGTGGAAATTTGTGGTGTTTGTCATTTTTTCCCTTTCATGTATTTCTTTTAATTCCTCTACCAAAATCCATCCAAGATTAATCTGCCAACATATGCCCTAAAAACGCCCAGCATTCTTTTCACCTACCTATAACTACAAATCCAGCTCCTTTATAATATCAGTTACTGATTGTGTTCTGCGGCTTTTTTTTAAAAAAATTCTAGTTACCCTCCTTTGCATTCCCTCCAACTCCTGCGTTTGATATTCATGGTACACAACCATATAGAAGCAATGGTCTGACTAAGGTTCTATAAGGAAGTTCCCACAATTCTCTGGTACATTTCCTCATCACCCTTTCCAATAAAAGATGGGTTTCGAAAACATTCACGACCGCGTGCCCAATGTGTCCCACCCAATTGAGTTAATCATCAAATGTTATGCCAAGACATTTACACCTGAAGCTCTTTCTGTGATAACGGATTGGGGAGGAATTGCTTATTGAAAATGTTAATTTTTTTTATCTGCTTACCTAATAAAGTTGACACTCTTTGGCATTTGTGTTCAGTCAGTGCTGACCTAACCTGTCCAGATCCCCCTGTAGCTGTTCACAGTCCTCTCGCTTGCTTCAATCCTATTATATAACACTATTCCATCAAAGTTTAACCTACCCTATGACCACAAACCACAAGCACACATTCACTCATTTAGCAATAGTACCAATACACTAACCTGTTGCTATATCTTTTGATAGCTCTTTTCCTACGCTTTACCTCTTTGACTTTTACCTTTTGAGAATTCCACTGCCCAGTAAGTAATTTTGTCATACATGCCTGTGATTTTTATCTTATTTACCACAATTTTATGGCTCACTCTGTCAAATGCCTTGGTGTGATCCAGCGCTACACTATCAACTTGGTATCTCTTGAACATTCCATACAAAAACATCTTGTTGCTGTTCTTAAAGAAGGCAACCGGAATAAAAGAAGATTCCCGGAAGCTTTGTTCGTTTTGCGATGGGGAATATAGTTTATAAAACTGTATAAAACTGTTTTTGACAGTTTTAATGAGAGAGGTCATCACGTATCATTCTTCGATCATGTTCAGTCACTACTGAAATGATTATTAAGTGTCAACAGTAAATGCAAGCCAAAGATACCAGCTTAACTGAATCTCCAAGCATTAGTGGAATAAGATGAATTTTTCGATATCAACTACTGGCTGCTTTATCTTCCTGTTCGTGTTTTTATATAAATTTGTTTTAAGCACATTAGGCGCATTTTTAATTTCGAATTCCCGGTAATTATATTGATGTCCGGTTCAAGTGGCTGAAAAATTAAAACAAGGTCACACAGTATCCAATCTTTTAACTACGGTTTTTCCTGTTCATATTTCCTATTTTATACAGTTTTCAGTTATAACGATCTCTTTAATTTCATATCATTTCTAGTTACTGGTGCACTGTTTAAGCAGATTTTTCCTTTAACACAGCGTTTTCAGATCACTTTTATATACAATTCTTGTCCAGCCTGGATAACAATTGTTGTAATTAATTTGTTTTTGACGATAACTCAAATAAAAGCAATTTTATGTTTGCAGATAGCTTCTTGAATTCGCGCAGATTCCACGGACTTCATGATCAAACGTAAACACTTTCATAATGCTTTTTATAATTTAAACAGTATGCACGTTTTCGTGACATTTGATATGGCCGTCTCCTGCACAAGACCTATCGAGCCAGAGCAGAGAATCGATCTCTGGACGGGCGATGCCGACTCATTCTTCAAGGCGAGGCAGAAAGCTCCCGCCCCTTCTTTAAACTCTTACAGCGAGCTTTCACGCAAACTCAACATTTATTTTGACTCCGGTCTGGAGGAGAAAGGAAAGAGATTCTCACAAAAGCAACTAAAGCTATTCCGGTTATTTATTAAGCAAAAGACTCAAACTGAGCTCGGGACTTAATTCACTTATTTCGTTAATCTTTGGTTCGAATGAAATATTGCCCATTCGCTTCGAGCACTGCCGTATTAACCACAACTTGGTATTAGAAAGCCACAGTATGACGTTAAACATGGAAACGAATTAAACAGAAAACATATACCTACGAAGTATTGAATACATGTTGTTAGAAGGCTGTCACCAGTGTTGCGGTTCCAACTGTGGTGCCAACAGGCTAAGAAAAGTCCGAACCAGTTGAGTAGTATAACTAGAGTTGAGTACTACAGAAGTAAATCTCTCCGACTCCTGAAAAAATTTGGTAGAATATACATCTGTTTGGAAGTGTTGTTGTGGTATAGTACGAAGAAAACTTAATTTGATCCGAATCACAAAGGTTGGTTAAATTCCTCCATAGTACGCTTAGTAAATACTGTATTTCAGAGGTAGGGACCTACAGGTAGCGTGGTTCGGATAGAAAATCACAGAGAGTCTGTCCTGCCTCATATGAAGACGCACATACAGTAAAAATTCTGGACTGCGCCGGTATTCGATTTTATTTTTTAGCTTCTGGCTTTACACCTCGTCTACGTCGAGGTCATTAGAGGCGGTCGGTATTCGAATGCGTGGTCTTGAATTTTAAAGGCGAATGCCTTATCCACTTTAAAAATCTATACATATTAGGTTTATAACTAATACGGTACTTAATAATATTTAGCGTGTGCAAAGATTATGTAAAAATGTTCAAATATTAAAACATTTAGATTGAGCAGTGTTATAAAGTTTCTACCTAGCTTCTGATGAATGCATATCGTTTAACTTATACTATCCTCAGAGGTTGTTGTTCAAACAGTTCTTCAAGGTTGCATACTCGGAATCATCACACTCGGAGTTCTATTCAATAGTCGTGTACTTAAAAGTCACAGATGTCCGTTATTTGTAAGGCATCCAAAATGGAGACAAACTGTGGTTAAAACAGAGTTTCAGGCATTGGAATATCCATTATTCACCCATAGTACTTCTTATGGTTTGGAAATTGTATGGTTTCAAAATACACATTTATGCAGCCAAAGTATTCTTCATATTGAGTTCCTTCATTTCGTATTAAACTACCAGACGGTTTCATATTGGCTATACTAATCCTATGTTTGCAACTGTACAATACTTGCACGAAAGCAACGTCGAAAAACGTTGAATACTTTCTTAGAATCTGTTCAAACACCGTGTACTCGTAAATAGTACGCAGTGAACTAACTACGAAACGCTGGATTGAAGAGCACCTGTCAGTAGTGCGCTCGCTATACTTGTTATGGAGAAAATGTCTACTGTGAGCAAATTTTTCCAACCGTATCTTACTAAATAATTAAGGAACAATACAGTTTTCCACTACTAAATGATTAAGTAAAGGTTCGACCACTTTCTAGATTGTACATTGACAATTTCTTGGCAAAAGAGCATACCAACTTTGCATAAAATATTGAACTATCGAGACTGCAGTTTGTTAACAAAGGCTACATACATTACAGATGGAGGGCTAATAACATGGAGTTGACATATACAGGAAAACATACAGTATGTCAGGACACCAATATAACAAACATGTCACTAACTGGAGAAGATCTTAATGTACCTTGCTGTACCCCAGCGATTTATTGGTATCTTCCATGACGAGGCAATGCTGCATCTAAATTTAAAGAAAATTAGTATCAAACAAGAAAAAATTCGGGCACTCAGCTTCAGCGGTGGAGTAAAAAAAAGTAGTAAACAGTGGACAGACCCAATAATCCTGAAATATCGATCAATCGAAACAGACGACTGGTCACGTGAAACAAGGCCAGACAATATCATCGTAATCTAGACTGAAAACAGATCGACGAACACAACGCGTGCCGGCAGAACGTGCAACACCTGGAGCACGCTGCGTTGCCGACAAGAAAAATGAGTGCTTCGCCTGCTGTCTGCTGATCTGCGAGAGGAACAGACTTCTAACAGGCCAAATACGATCACATTCTCAAACGTCTTTACGTTCTGGGAGTTATAAATGTTGTGAAACGAGAGCTCCAGAACACCTTCTTGTTCTGTAGAGAATTACAACTGAGATCATATCACTTACACGACAAAACACAATGTTTCAAAATCGCAGGGTTATTTCGAACAAAGCATAGCTTCGTTTTTAAAGTATTGGTATAATTTTTTCCTAGTCTTGAAAGCGTTGACAGTTTTCGCTTTGGTTTGGCGAGGGTAGGATATTCCGTGTAGAAGGGATAAATTAAGAAGGCGGAGCGCGTCGGCCGATATCAGATAGCGGAGACAAAGGAGAGCTGACTTGGCGGATGTTGGGCCCGTTCGTGCCGGGGTGAAAGGCACTGGGCGCTCGCCTCGGCTACTACGCCCCTCGTCCACAATGCAGATCTCATTACAGTGTATATAAACAACGGAACAAGAGACCTGAAACGTCATCTGCATTAATTTGATAAATTCGTACCACCAACAAAAGTAACTTTGATTCTAAGATAGCTGAGGATTTTTATTTACTAGAGCTGGTTCCTCGATTCCTGATTGTTACACACTTAAGCAGACCACAAAATTTATGGATACCACATAAACTCGCGTCTTACTGGAGAATGCAAAATATGACCGTTTCCTGCTTTAACGTGAATACATCGCTAGAGTCGCAGCAAGTGAGTTTAGGAATTATCTGTGCAGAATTGAACGTTACTGAAATCTTACTGGTCAGTTTTAGCTATGACGGCATGACAAAAACTAAAGGCAACATCAGAAGTATTTTTCTTAATCAGCAACTCATACCCAGGAGGTACAATTCCTTATCTTACGACGTCGCAAACTGTGTGCTTTAGAAACGATGTGCGGCCAACAAAACTGAACTGATGAAGACTGCGAACTCTGTAAAATTGTGATTTCTCAACACTAACATTTCAGACGTAGTTCTATATTTAATGTAACAACGTTTTGCGCCTCGAATCAGATTTTTCCAGTGGCACCGACTCGGACATTCAGAAGCTCAACTTTCCCTTTTAAAAACGCTGTTTACCATTTTACTGCGACTGATTTTGGTACAGTGTAATAGACATATTGCCTTATGAAAACAATTGTGTTTGTTTATCAAGGCTACCGGTACAGACACTTAAAAAAAAAAAAATTTACATCGCTTCCTAAAAAATTGCTTGCCGCTGTATCCATGAACCTTGAAGCAAAATACGCTATTTATTCCCAATAGTGTAATACGGCCGTTATCTTTCCTCGCTTCGCATCTTTAGGAAAGACGGACATCAATAAATTATTAGTCTCGCGGATAAAAAGTAGCTTATTAGTTTCATCCCGCGATCAGCGTATTTGGAAAATACAAGTTTGGCATAAAGTAAAAAGTGCTTCTGTTTGGTTTGAGTTATCACGGTTGGTTGCGACCTCTCAGTCATCGGGCAAAGCGTATACTGTCACCGATTATTCTCCTCGCTGTTTAGTACGACGCATTGCCCTGCACAGGAAACAAAACATGGATCTGTTTGCTGATGTTTTAATTTACGAATTAGAAAATGAAATCTTTCGTCTGGATTAGAATATGTTCTTTTCACACGCCATTACGCCCAATCCACATTATCAAATCTGCAAATTCTTCCGATAAATCCGTAAGGCATACTAGAGAGCGTCCATAAACTATGTAGCTCCATTTGGGCCTCTTGTGAACCCCCTCCCCTCCTCCCCCAAGCAGCCTGACGTGGCTTTAGCCTCTACAACATGCCCCCTGCGTGGCACATGTCTTTTTTCCCTATTGATTCCAGAAGACATTTTGTACTATTCTCTCTTGTCAGACTATAGTTAATTACACAAGGAGATAATTAAATGACGGAAATACATATTCACATGCTGTTATATGTTCTGTACCTTATTTTAACTGTGACAAACAATATGAATGAAAAGCTACGTGGCATGGCTCGGACACCCCCCCTCCCCCCACCCCCCACCCCGGTAGCCTAGCGTAGCTTTCTAAGGGGGCATCCACAAATTAGGTGAGGTGTTTTTCCGGATTTCCGGACCCCCCCCTCCATGGTGAGATCTGGTCCGTGAGACCCCCCCCCCCTCCCACCTAGAAATCGCCATCGCAACTTTTTTAGACCTTTTTTTTAGGTCTCGTCGTTCCAAAATCCGGTTACACCCCCTAACCAACCCCTTCCTCCCTCGGTCGAGCCACGTAGATTATAGATGCTGCCCTAACATTGGGTAAAGCCATTTATCAGGCCGCATCTTCTAAACATGGGCACATGCTGCCTACAATCTAGAGTCTGCCATGACCAGCTGTGCATAGCCCTCACGCTGTAACAAGCTTCCACGTTGCAGAAACTGTGGTTGCTATTGCGTTAGGAAATAGTAAATTATTCTTTTGAATAACGACAGCACGCATGTAAAGGGAAAAACAGCCGGTAAGTATCACACGTCGAGTTGCATCAAGAGTAACTTAAGCTTGTACTTCTGGCTCCTAATCATGGCACTGATACGATTAGGGATTGGATTACTTGTATCCACTTCAGAAAGTATGTAGAGCGGGCTTGTTGGATCAATACCCTTTGCAAGAGTCTGTTAGGTGATTGCCCCGGAGAAAGAAAATAAAGAAGCTCACATATTAAAATGCATGATCCAATTCTAGAAAGAGGATACTTAGAAATATCTCAATTGTTATCGATAAATAAATTCTTGAATACTTGAATAAAGCAACAAGTGTAAATACTGGCAAAACAGTCGAACCTCTACTGAACATCTGAACATGTAACAGTAATAGAAAAAATAGTATAATACCAAATAAGAAGACAACCTCTCCACTCCACTCTAATACAAAGATAATAAAGCTGACAGGAAATGGATAAAAACTCGACCACAGTCAAATCAGTGGCAGCTTCAAACCGTACACTGAAAGTTGGTAATAGTCCATTTATTTAATATTTGCCTTCGATAAAAAAAATTAACGTTTAAGTGCGAAGATTTAACTGACGTACAATTCCAATGAAGGTCAAGAATGTAAACCAGATAAGATGGCAAAGTCAGCCGTTCAAACATCACGGTTAGACAATAGAATACGGCGTTACACACATTAGGTCTTCATTGGAACTTTGAATGTAGGGCCTACTTGATATAAGTTGATCCGTCCACGTACGGATGAAATGTCACGATATGTATGCAGGATTCTAATACCACGTTTCTATTCTTCTACAAGAGGCGACATATATTAATCAAGCGAAGCGAATTCTATTAGTATAACATTTCAAAGCTGCTGCACTCGAATTGTACAATAATCTTAACTAATCAGTAACTTTCATTAAACTGTGACATTTCTTTTTTGTTTCTGAACATGTTTCTTGCCTGATTAAGTTTGCCGATATAAAACTGAGTCTCTGATGTAAATAGCATAGTGATATCAGAGATTCAGTTATTAAGCAAAACGCATCTTCATATCTCCAAATTTCATCATAGTGCATGTATCATGCGCACACACGCACATCTCGACAATAGACATAAGGTTGAATATCCAGTTCGTTGAACAAATTGCCTTAAAAATAGAAGGGAAACTAATAGAAATGCTCTAGCATAAAACACAATGTGTATAAAACACGAAATTTGCATTTTTAACTATATAAAAAAATTTCACGATTGCTAATCAAAAGCGAACAGCGAGATAGCAAGTTATGTACGTTTTTTATATAAGCTCACTATTCGAAAGCCAGACAAAGCAATTTAATAGAACACACCAAACTGAAAATCGTTTGAAGAATCAAAGTAGAGATTTAATCACTGAAATGTTGCAATATGACCAAAAGTTGAAAAAAAAATTTATGAACAGATAAATTTGCTGACGATATTAATTTAAATTAATTGGAGATAATCAGACACGTGCTGTCATTCTGAATAACAGGCATAATTAAAGATAACACTTGAAAAAATTTACAGAAGTAAACCGAAATATCGGAAACTTTTGCAAACATTCATTACGACAAATGGAACCTATGTCACTTTCTTGTGGTGACGTTACCCATGCTAGCAGAAATATTTGACATGCAGCAGCAACATTAATTATAATGAATAAGAAAAGCTTGCTACTTTACCATATCACGACATAACTACGCAAACTAAATACAAATAAATAAAAGAATAAGAGAAAAGCAGAGGAATCAAACTGGTGCAGACCTATGTTTGGAGACGTAATAACATAGTTACTCACTGAATGTTAGGACGAGGTAGTTCGGAGAGTTGTTATGTGGAGGACTCGGCAGTTACCAGTTTCATCGCCAGATTATCCTGAATAATAAAACAAGAGGAAAATAGCAAACGGACATTAAGTAAACGAATGCTTGTAGGCTTACTAGATGACTAGAGAAAGAGGGCAAGGCAAATACAAGTGGAGGTCACTTAGGAAGGCGAAATGGAGTATTAAAGAAGGGTAAGAAAAAGGCAACAAAGAATATGAAGAAATGCGTATAAAAGCTTCCACGAG
Organism: Vandiemenella viatica; assembly: GCA_031002005.1. Classification (NCBI taxonomy): domain Eukaryota; kingdom Metazoa; phylum Arthropoda; class Insecta; order Orthoptera; family Morabidae; genus Vandiemenella; species Vandiemenella viatica. Next base: position 23,379 of record JARYHS010008083.1, read on the forward strand.
CCACAAAGTTCCTATGTCTTATTAAAATGTTGTAAGTCTTTATCTTTGTATTGCCAGAGCACTAAAATGGATCTTCAGATAACAAAAGTTTGATATGTGCAAAAAAAGAATTAAATTGGTATATATTTTTAGTTTACTGTGATAGCGATATCGCTGTAACTACGTTTCTTCCGGTATTTTGGCAATTCATGATTAACTAAGTAGAGCTATTATTAAATAAAGCTCATAACCTCTACTATGGAGTAATATCTCTGGCCTTTGTTAATCCAGCTGAGTGTGTGACGTCATAGCGTTACGGACGTGGATACATGCCTTTTATTGTTATAGATTTTCCTCCAAACTCCTTTAGTTGTCCATCGTTTCATGAACTTGTTTAGTTTATAGTTCACTGACAAACATACTTTTTTAAGATTCCGCAAATGAAACATTTTGCCAAATTTTTCCACAAGATTTGCGCGTTTCGCTTAAACACCGATCATCAATAATTTTAACCAGGTATTAACAGAAAATTCCACCCTTAGCAAGAAATCTAGAAAAACCAATATTCACATAACTGACTTCTCAGTTAAAGTTACAAATATTGTAAGCGCAACCATGATCCTCAGAACTCCTTTGGAATTTAACACTAAGGAGACAGAACTTGAGAATAAAAGAATCATGACGTAAGTGAACAAATTTGATCTTCGACCGTCATGTATAATCAGAAACAGATAGTCCATCAACACAGTAAAGACTTATTTATAATTACAGGGCCAGTTATTGTGTATTGTGAACACCAACATCGCTAAATGCAAGAGCAGCAACGTAAAGAATATAGCCCAAGAAATCAAACATCGGAATTAATTCGTGAAACCGTGCAAAATCGAAGTTCGTAAAGACGGACCTAAACCGATAAGAAAGCTAGCAAGCCATTGTAAATCAGAATTCTAGAAGAGCGACCTGGTGGGGTCTGACTGAAAATCACCGCCAAGACAGGGATTCGAATCAGGCCCTTAATCTTCACCTCTGGCACAGCTCGCTGTGTAATGTGAAGTACACCAGAACGCTTCCGTGGTTCGGTTTCCACTTTAAACTGTAGTCCCCCTTTACCCGATAGGATTACCGGGTTAGGTTAAGGCGGCTACGACGGGAGCGGAAGGCGCAGCCGACGAAAACCCTGTCACCAGGTCGTTACAACCACACGTAATTATTATTATACCATTCTAAAAGAGTCTTTTTCCGAAGGAATCTAAAAAAAGTAATATGTCTTCAGTATACTGTTGCTGATTGATGGTAACTGACAGGCCCGTCGCCTTTGATTCAAAAGCCAAAACTTCAGAAATTTAAGATCTCCCTACCTATGTAAAAAACAAAACAATTTATTAGGTCCATTTTTATTTCGGTATTTCCTATTTTAATGCAGGAATAAGTCATATTGTGGAGTATTGTCTATTGCTGCATTTTATAAGTGCAAAATATAAGATAATAATAAGCTAATAATGATAACAATAATAAATACTACGAAAAGTGTTTTTAGTTGACTAGGCAAATTGCCACCTGAGCATGCACTACATCGCAATTAATAAAAAAAATCTATAAGTGGTGGAAACTTAAATAAAAGAAATGTTAATTTCAAAATATTA
>JARYHS010008084.1:0-10002 GCA_031002005.1 Vandiemenella viatica
CATGCAATTGATCAACTTTTTTTGTTGGTCTAATGCATGCTATGTAGTTAATTAAAAATATGCTTGATAAGCTACAAGAATAGAAATAGTGATGAAATAATATATAAATAAAACACTTTTGTTTGAAAATGCAACTAATAAGGTTTTTACTATGATTTTCTGGAACAATTATGCTTTATTGCACCTAATGTGTTTTGTATTAAGTATTATTTCACACAGTAAAAGTATCTACATGATTTTGAAATAAAATTAAAATAATGCCCATCATTTTAAAAATAAGAAATGTAAAAACAATCAGCAGTAAGCAGAAACAAACACCAAATGTTTCGAAACTGACTTCAAACAGTCTTGATCACACTGCCCATCACAATGGAGAAACAATAATTCTAGCAATATGGATATTTCAAAATGCAAGTATTTTGAAAACTACATTCTAGATGAAGAAGTGGCTGTGTCACAAACATAAGGGGTGAATATCCTTTAACAAATACTAGGGCTTTCCTTACTTTGAGGTTTATGAGTAATATATACTTACAGAAGAAATAGCGATTAACCAAGGAGTGTGTCAAAGTTGTAGCCTGTCTCCAACACTCTTCAATATATATATAGATGACTTAGGAAATGGAAAGAAAATGTCCATCCTGGTATAGAAATAAGCACGACATTTATATAAACACTATGTTGTTTGCAAATGACAATTTATCCTCCAGGAAAATGAAGATGGACTTCAAAAAGCAATTCATATACTAAACATTATCAGCAAAGATTACAATTTGTAGTTGTCTTGTGCAAAAACGAAAGTAGACAATCAGCCAATAGAACAAGTCTCCAGCTTTACTTATCTCGGATGTGAATTATCTTTTTAATGAAGATAACGAGGTGAAGAAGAAACTTCACCGATTTCAGTATATGTGTGGAACAATTCGACGAACACTGAAAGGTAAAGCACGAGAGGAGATGCAAATCAAGTTTTATAAAACAATGGCAGTACTGACTCTGCTATATGGCAGTGAAATTGGGTAAATAAAACACAATACAAAAACAAAATTTAATCATCTGCAATGAGGTTTTTTAGGTCAGTAAAAGGATATTCCCTAAATGATAGGAGGAGGAATGAGGAAATAAGGGAACAACTGAATATCTCCCCACTAAATGATAGAATTACTAGAAGAACCACGTTCTACGGATGGGAAATGACAGATTTTCAAATCTTGCCCTGAAGTACCATCCCACAGGTAGAAGGGACATTGGAAGACCTAGGAAGAGATGGTCGAAGAATGAGGTCGGAAAAGGCTTTTGGCCTATACATGAAGAGGATAATAAGTAAATACTAGGGAGGGGTACCCAAACATTTTCTTACCATTCCTTACATTCCTTTTGACAGAAAAAGGGGGGGGGGCTTTTTCTGTCAAAAGGAATGTTCGCATATCACTCTTCTGTCAAAAAGACACCCCCTCGCAAAAACTTTATTATTAAAAAGGTAAATGCCCACTTCTCAGTACACCTCACAGAAAAATCACTAAGTATGATGTTAGAATAAAGGATTTCAACTCCTAGAGGTGGTGAAGGAGTTTTAGCACTTGCGTTATTGTAGAGCTAGGGTATCGTACACATGGGCAGCGAAATTACCTTGCATCTCACCTTCCCCCCCCCCATATTGGGAAACTCTATACTAGTGTGATTTAAAACCTTTCTTAAATGTTAGATGGTCTCTTTGTCAGTTGTATAACATTAACATATAAAGGTACTATTACTATCAAGTGAAAGCTGTAAACAAATTTTGCAAAAGAAAAACATTGCAGTTTTATGACTTAAGTCATAACAATAAAGAGTAATAAATATTACAGTTGTACAACAATCATTATTTAAGTTAGCTGAATAAAAGAAATGCTAACAAACTGGAGAGCAAACAGCAGCAATACAAAAAATAAAAGGTTTTTTTGTCCAATGAGGGAAGATTATGCTTTTCATTTAAGTGAAGTTTTATTTTCATTCTCAGAAGTTCAAAGTACACAGTGCAGTAGTAGCAAAGATTCATAAACGAGGAGTGCCAAATAAAGTAAAAAATTACAGGCCGATTAGTTTGACATCAGTCATTGGCAAAATGGCGGAGAGATGTCTGTGAGCAAAGAAACAAATTCGCAAATCGACAATATAGTTTTAGGCAAGGATATTTCATGTTAACCTCAGATGGTCGGCTATATACAAGATATTTCAGATGAATTAGACAAACGGGTGTCAAGCTTATAGTGTGGCACTAGATCTTTCTAAGGCTTCTGACAAAGTTAGCCAGAAAATAGTTTTAAATAAGTTGAAAAATTGGAGTAGATGAAAAAGTTACTTGTTGGGTAGAGGAATTCTTAAAAGGCAGAAGCTTTAGAGTAGGAAATGCATTATCAAAAGAGGTCAAAGTAAATATGGGAGTGCCATTGGGTAGTGTATAGGGATCATTCCTATTTAACATTCTAATGAATGATTGTGTTGATGGTCAAAATTTAGATTGTCTGCAGATGACCAGAGCCGCATTTAGGTATAGGCTACCTAGGCTGTGGCCTAGGGGCCCACACCACATGAAAAAAAAAAAAATCAAACATGTGCAAAGAAAGTAGCCTATTTACAAAACGGTTTTAGCACTGAAAGTCCTGAAATGCTCGTAAACACCGAAAACAATGTGAAGTGCAGTTCAATCCTTTGAAATACAGGTGTACTGTAAAATAACATTTCAGTGCACTTATACAGAAAAGTAATAACTTTGTGGCTCAGCGATGACTTACAATCCTTGTAACATAAGGTTGTAGTATACCGTGGTCAGGCATATGAATGTAGATTGAAGTCAGTATCATGCACCTGCAATACGAACTAAAATTCCCTAGTCTTCATGTCCAAAAAGTTAGGTAAGATAAAGTCATTTTGTATATGATGTAAACAGTGACAAGCGGTGGAAGGTCCAAGTTTTAACGGTTTGTTTGAAAGTATTGATAAAAAAATACATTCGTTTATAATTGAAATAGAATTAATACTCATTTCTAAATACACCTATTTTTATTTAATTTATTGTTTTAAGTCACTGCTTTTCAGCACTCGGGAATCTCAATCAGTTAGTGTGGCAGGAGAAGGCTAGTTTCTTTTATCGTACTTTCATATTGTTATTAAAACTTTTCAGTTTGTAGTTCCACACACTTTTGCTGAGGGTGTTTGGTTGCAATAACACAACTACAATAGGCAACACCTTATCTTTCGATCATCAGTCGAAAAATTAAACATTGGAGCATCATTTGCTAACCTAGTTCACTTCAGTCTCGGAAACGATACAGAAAGCATGTTTCAAACTTTTGATTCTTCAGCAAGGTATGATATATTTTTACTATCATTACATTATACAATATTTTGCATTAAAAAGTTTATTAATTTAGCAATAAATAAACTAAATTGCTTTACATATATATTAATAAAAAAAAAGGATAGCGAAATGAACCACTGGATGTTTTGGATTCCGAGTGAAAACTGTCTGGCGGTGGCCATTCATTCTAATGGCTAACAGATTGGCAGTCAAACCTATATAGGAAGCCAGGGCTTCCTATGCATCCAGTAGCTATCCATGCATCTCCGATGACACTAATAATTTTAATTCTTGTTTCACAGTCCGTGCTATCAGAGGCCTCCCAAACAACAACAGCTCCTCTGAACTCAGAAGGTGGGAACTTGCCTACCAATAAAAACTAGGCACAAGGCAACCTCCTGGTCTCAAATTGAGATAATACCTAGTCATTACTTTTCATTCCCTCTATCCTCTCCTTGTCTTCGTGCCCACTGTCTATATTGAACCACTACATACCAGAGGTGATGTTTAACTACACAGATTCTTTTATTTTTATTATTATTGCATTTTTCGATTTTGTTTGCTTGTTTACTTTTACTTTCTCAAATTTATGTTATAAACATTTTAATGTATTTTTCTTCACTTTTTGCAACATTTTGCATTGCTCAGATATTAGCTCCAATTCACTGTCCCCCTCTTCCTGTCCTCTGTTTGAATTTACCCCCACCATGTTCCTGACTAAAAGTCATTTTGTTAGAGGGTCTCCCACACCACCTTCCCTCCATAATGTTCTCCTGTTGATGCATTTTTGTGTATTTACCCCATGAAACCATCATTAGTGGTGGATCATTTCGCTATCTTTTTTTTTGTAAATCCATTTGCTACTTAGTTCCTATTGTTTCCGGGTAACTATTTATATAGGCCTGCACTACAGTTATACCCTAGGGGCCAACAGATCCTAAATGCGGCCCTGTAGATGACAATGGTATATAATAGGATCAGACAATAGTAGACTGTGAAGAGTAGCAGGGTAACCTGGATAGAATATCTAAATGAGGTCAATATGGAATGAAGATAAATGCCGAGAAATCAGATAAAAACTAAAGTTGTTTATAATTATAGGGTGGGGTCAGAATTGCTTGTTGAAGTGTAAATACAGGGTGCGGCAAAAAGATCTGACGGTTTTAAAGTACAAACAACATGAAAAATAAAAGTGATACAAAATATTTATTGCTTATTACAGAAGGGTATTCATGAAAATTAATGACAATAACATCAGAACAACCAATTTTCCGTTTAAGATGTGAAGATAACGTCCTTTAAATGACGTCCGTCTTTGAACAAGCATTCTTCCAGCCTTGCACTGAAGCTGTTGAACACCTGCTCTAACATTGCACAAGGCAGGCTGGCGATTTCTTGGCGTATGGATTCTTTCAGTTCGTCCAGTGTGCGGGTTTTTTTTTGTGTAAACTCTTGCTTTAGGAGTCCCCACAAGAAAAAATCACAAACGCTAAGGTCTGGAGAGCGAGCTGGCCATTCAATGTCCCCAAAACGCGAGATCACTCGACCACGAAACATGCTTCTCAAAACGTCCATAACCTCACTGGCTGTATGGGCAGTTGCCCCATCCTGCTGGGACCATATCCTACTGCGCCCTAAACGATTTCTCTTAAGTTCAGGGATCATGAAGTTTTTTAGCATCCACAAATAACGTTCCGAATTGACCGTAACGGTTCGACCACCCTCTTCGAAGAAGTATGGCCCAATGACACACCTTTTGGTTACACCACATCACACGGTAACCTTAGGACTATGCAGAGGACGTTCATGCAGTTGTTCCGGATTTGTAGCCGACCAATAACGAAAGTTCTGTTTGTTCACATAAACATCCAGATGGAAATGTGCCTCGTCGCTCATCATTAAAATTTTTTCATCCGTCAGCATTGCAACCATCTCTTCTGCAAATGCTTTACGCTTTGCATAGTCATTAGGCTTTAACTGCTGGACAATAGCCATTTTGTACGGTGGAAGTGCAGATCGAAACGCAAAATTCGTCTTACCGAGCGGTCAGACATGTGCAAAGCAGCAGCTTGTTTGCGGGACGACCGCCGAGGACTGGCTTCCACAGCTTCTCTTACTCGATCGATATTCTCTGGCATCCTGGATGACCTTGGTCGACCTGTTGACTTCTTTTTTAACGCTGAACCGGTAGCTCTGAAGGTGCTCACCCATAGCATAATGGTGTTCCGAGTTGGGACTCTTCCTTTTGGACTCACGTTAAATCGTCTACGGAACTGCCGCTGAACAGCATTGCAGGAATCGCCACTTTTAAAAAACGCCTCGACAACAAACGCACGGTGCTCACCCGATCACTGCTCCATGGCTACTACAATGTTCACGTGTGGACTCTGGATTGCGCCTATCTCCAACACCCCCCACCATCTACTCACTCGACAATAGGGCGGCGAAAACCGTCAGATCATTTTGCCGCACCCTGTATCTTGGCATAATATTTGATAATCATATATATATTTTATAAGGTATTTTTTTTGTCACAAGCCTATATCTTCCTTCATACTTAACCGAAATCAATGAATGAGGTGTCATTTTAAAGCTTATGGTCTCCACTTTGGTTAAATCGTATTTTAAGCAAGAAAGTTTTCGGAATTCGACCCTTAAAGGGCAAAAATGTAAATTTTTCTAAAATGCTGTTTTCTGTGTTACGAGTCAGTTATCTCCCTGGATACCTATCTGAAACCGTTTTATGAAGTATCGTTTTAAAGATTAAGATCTCCGCTTTAGTGACGTCATATATTAAGCCAGAAAGTTTTCGGAATTCGACCCTTAAAGGGCAAAAGTATCAATATTTTTGCAATGCGTTTTTGTGTCACGAGCGATTTATCTCCCTTAATATCTAACCGATATAGATAAATGAGGTATCATATTAAAGAATAAGGTCTCCGCCATGGTAACATTATATTTTAAGAAAGGAATTTTTCGTAATTCGACCCTTATAGGGCAAAAATGTCACTTTTTCTAAAATGCGTTTTTTGTATCTCGAGCCATTTATCTCCCTGGATATCTAACCAAAATCGATAAATGAGGTAGGATTATGAGGAGTAATGTCTCAGCTTTGTGACATCATATTTTAAGAAAGAATGTTTTGGAATTCAACCCTTAAAGGAAAAAAGTATAAATTTTTCTATAACCATTTTTGTGTCACGAGCGATTTATCTCCCTTAATATCTAACCGATATAGATAAATGAGGTATCATATTAAAGAATAAGGTCTCCGCCATGGTAACATTATATTTTAAGAAAGGAATTTTTCGTAATTCGACCCTTATAGGGCAAAAATGTCACTTTTTCTAAAATGCGTTTTTTGTATCTCGAGCCATTTATCTCCCTGGATATCTAACCAAAATCGATAAATGAGGTAGGATTATGAGGAGTAATGTCTCAGCTTTGTGACATCATATTTTAAGAAAGAATGTTTTTGGAATTCAACCCTTAAAGGAAAAAGTATAAATTTTTCTATACCGATTTTTGTGTCACGAGCGATTTATCTCCCTTGATATCTAACCGATATAGATAAATGAGGTATCATATTAAAGAATAAGGTCTCCCGCCATGGTAACATTATATTTTAAGAAAGGAATTTTTCGTAATTCGACCCTTATAGGGCAAAAATGTCACTTTTTCTAAAATGCGTTTTTTGTATCTCGAGCCATTTATCTCCCTGGATATCTAACCAAAATCGATAAATGAGGTAGGATTATGAGGAGTAATGTCTCAGCTTTGTGACATCATATTTTAAGAAAGAATGTTTTGGAATTCAACCCTTAAAGGAAAAAGTATAAATTTTTCTATAACGATTTTTGTGTCACGAGCGATTTATCTCCCTTGATATCTAACCGATATAGATAAATGAGGTATCATATTAAAGAATAAGGTCTCCGCCATGGTAACATTATATTTTAAGAAAGGAATTTTTCGTAATTCGACCCTTATAGGCAAAAATGTCACTTTTTCTAAAATGCGTTTTTTGTATCTCGAGCCATTTATCTCCCTGGATATCTAACCAAAATCGATAAATGAGTAGGATTATGAGGAGTAATGTCTCAGCTTTGTGACATCATATTTTAAGAAAGAATGTTTTTGGAATTCAACCTTAAAGGAAAAAGTATAAATTTTTCTATAACCATTTTTGTGTCACGAGCGATTTATCTCCCTTATATCTAACCGATATAGATAAATGAGGTATCATATTAAAGAATAAGGTCTCCGCCATGGTAACATTATATTTTAAGAAAGGAATTTTTCGTAATTCGACCCTTATAGGCAAAAATGTCACTTTTTCTAAAATGCGTTTTTTGTATCTCGAGCCATTTATCTCCCTGGATATCTAACCAAAATCGATAAATGAGTAGGATTATGAGTAATGTCTCAGCTTTGTGACATCATATTTTAAGAAAGAATGTTTTTGGAATTCAACCGTTAAAGGAAAAAAGTATAAATTTTTCTATAACCGATTTTTGTGTCACGAGCGATTTATCTCCCTTGATATCTAACCGATATAGATAAATGAGGTATCATATTAAAGAATAAGGTCTCCGCCGGTAACATTATATTTTAAGAAAGGAATTTTCGTAATTCGACCCTTATAGGCAAAAATGTCATTTTTCTAAAATGCGTTTTTTGTATCTCGAGCCATTTATCTCCCTGGATATCTAACCAAAATCGATAAATGAAGTAGGAATATAAGGAGTAATGTTCAGCTTTGTGACAATAATTTTAAGAAAGAATGTTTTTGGAATTCAACCCTTAAAGGAAAAAGTATAAATTTTCTATAACGATTTTGTGTCACGAGCGATTATCTCCTTATATCTAACCGATATAGATAAATGAGGTATCATATTAAAGAATAAGGTCTCCGCCATGGTAACATTATATTTTAAGAAAGGAATTTTTCGTAATTCGACCCTTAAGGGCAAAAATGTCACTTTTTCTAAAATGCGTTTTTTTTTGTATCTCGCCAGTTTATCTCCCTGGATATCTAACCAAAATCGATAAATGAGGTAGTATTATGAGGAGTAATTTCTCAGCTTTTGTGACATAATATTTTAAGAAAGAAGCGCAAAAATGTCAATATTTCTAAAATAAATCGATAAATGAAGTAGGAGTATGAAGAGTAATGACTGAACTTGGTACCGAGACGGGGGTGGCGGTGTAACCGGATAGCGTTCTCGCCTCGCCATTCGGGAGGACGGCGGTTCGATCCCGTCCGGGCATCCAGATTTGGGGTTTTCATGGTTTCCCAAATCACTCCAGGCAATGCGGGATGCTTCCTTCAAAAGGCCATGGCCGAATTCCTTCCCATTCCTTGCCCCCCATCCTTGCCCCCCATCCCTTCCCGTCCTAAAGACCTCGCTGTTGAGAGACGTAAATACAATAAAAAAAAAAAAAAAAAAAAAACTGAACTTAGTTATATTTTATTCACCTCACTATTCATCGCATTTTATTCGCGAAATTTTCGCACGGGTCCTCTAGTCAGTATAATATACAGAAGAATAAAAAGAATAATAGAAGAGATAGTAGCTGAAGATCATTTTGATTTAGTTAAAACCGCTGTATAAGAGAAGTAATTCTGGCTTTAAATTAAACTTGGGAGAATAAGGAAAAATATTTTTATGGCATTTTTTTATTTAGAGAGAGCTTTTGGTAGCGTTAGGTGGGTCAAGATAAACTTTTAAAGAAATCAGGCCTTCAATGTTGAGAGAGAATAATAATTTATAATCTATGTGGGAATAAAAAGACCAAATTAGAGGTTCAAGAGATACGTGCGTCAGTTAAAAAGTTGGAAAACAAGGATGAAGTCTATCCACATTGATATTCAACATTTATATAGAGAAATCAATAGAGGAAGTGAATGAAAAACTTGGATATGACATAAGGAGAAAAAAATCAAATGCTACGATTTTCAAATGACATTGTCCATTTAGCAGAAAAGACTCACGATATTGAGAAGTTACTGAAAGGCATGTACAAACAATACTGAGGGAAGTGTTTGGACTAAATATAAACAAAAGTGATAAGTGTAGCAGATGTGATAGCACTAATAGTAGATATAAAAGTAGGATCGGATGAAACACGAGAAATCATTGAATTCTGGTGGTAAGGGAATATAATTACAACTCACAGTTGAAGCAAGAACGATGTTAAAAGCAGAATAGCAATAGCGAAAACAGTCTTCTTGAAAAAGAGAATATTTTTGGTTTCAAATATTGGTCTAGATCTTAGAAAGAAAATTTTAAATCTCTATATGTGGAGCACAGCATGGACTTTAGGAATACCAGAAATAATGAAAATTGAAGCATTTGAAATGTGATGCTACAGAAGGGTGGCGAAGATTAAGTGAACAGATAATGTAAGAAACGAAACATTGGTTGATTTGTTAGTAGTTGGAACAGAACATTCAACGGTAAGAACTGCATATAAAGACAGATATTATAACATATGTAACAGATAACTGAGGACATAGGTTGTAAGGAATGTTGAGGTGAAGATGTTAGTGCAAGGTAAGAAGAGGTGGTGGATTGCATCATATCAATAAAGAGGCCAATGGCACCAAAAAATCATAAAACTCGAGGCAATGATTTTAGTCGCAACATGACTAAAATCAT
>JARYHS010008087.1:0-29999 GCA_031002005.1 Vandiemenella viatica
TGAGAATAGGAATGAGATATCATTTGTACAAGACAATTTTTGTTCTTCTGGGAACCTTCATGTCCCATGGTACTGTAGAAGTTGGCTCCTTTGGTTACTCTACTCATTATTTCTAACTCACTTCTACCATTATTGGCAATTATGTTCCCCAGGTAGCTGAATTGGTCAACAACTTCAACTTCGGGGTCTTGTAATTTTATATGACAGTCTGTATTCTTTCGGCTTATTTTTAGTGCTCCAGTTTTTTTTGGATTCAATTTCATTCCATATTCTTCAAACTTATCATTCCACATCTTCAGTTTGTTTTGTATTCCTTCTTCTGTTTCATCCCATACTGCTACATCATCTGCAAACCACTTTTACATAGGCAACCCAAACTTTTTATGTTATTTTCATGTCTCTGTCTGAAGTAAATTATATATTAAAAAAAAAAAGTCTTTGGATTTTGTTTTGTTTTGAAAATTTGATTAAAAATAGTTGCGGCCATATTTTAATAGGCAAACCTGCAGAATCGTATTCTGATATTAATAATTACGCGTAAAAAGTGCATTTCAGTCAAATAACAGATGAACTTAGAAATCATGCAGCCCCGTATCTTTGGCTATAAGGACATCCACTTTCCTTTACGAGTGCGATGAAATACTTCGTCCACTGACAAATGATACAAGAGAGATTAGAGAAATAATAAGGTGCCGCTCTGTTGCTTAAAGCTGTCTCGTAGCTCAGTGCTTAAGACGCTTGGTTTCAAAATTTCAGGGCGCGCTCCCGGGTTCAAACCCCGCAGGGGCCAGGAATTTATAACAGTTGTATTTGGTCCTGTGAGTTACGCCAGGACGTTCAGTAGTTCAGATTCCACGTTAACCGGTGGGACCTGAAGGAAATAAGAAAGCTGAAAAAATATAAGGGGGCTGGTGAAGATACTATTACTACAGATATCTTAAAGATAGCCGGATATGACATTGTTCCTTATCTTGAAATATTATTTAAATTGAGTCTGGTTAATTGCTGCTTACCACAGGACTGTAAAAGTACAATAGTAGTACCGGTACATAAAGGAGGGGTGAGAAATAGAGTTGAGAATTACAGGCCAATTAGTTTGACATCAGCGGTAGGTAAATTAATGGAAAGATTGATATGAAATCACATCAGAAATATATGTGAAGAACGTAAGTGGTTTTCAAGCAGGCAACATGGGTTCAGGCAAGGATATTCATGCGAATCTCAGTTGGTGGGATATATGAAAGATATTTAAGATGAAATAGACAAGGGAGGCCAAATTGATAGGGTCGTACTAGATCTGTCAAAGCCCTTTGACAGAGTGAGACATAAAATGGTAGTAAATAAGGTAAAAACTATTGCAGTGGATGAGAAAGTGATTTGCTGGATTTTTAAAAGGTAGAAAACAGAAAGTTAGGGTAGGAAATGCGGTATCAAAAGAAGTGGAAGTAAAAATGGGAGTGCCGCAGGGTAGCGTATTGGGACCATTGCTATTCATTATTCTAATGAATAATTGTGTTGATTGTTTACTATCTGAAATTAGATTGTTTGCAGATGACATAATGCTGTATAAAAGAATCAAAACGATAGGGGATTGTAAACAGTTGCAGGGTGATCTAGACAGGATATCTAGTTGGGTTGGTAAACATGGGATGAAGATAAATTCAAAGAAGAGTCAGCTTATTAGATAAACAAATAAAAAACAAAAGGTTAATTATGAATATAAGGTGGGGAAAGAATTGCTTGCTGAAGACTTGAAATGTAAATATCTTGGCATTACTTTTGATAACAAGCTTAACTGAGCTGGACACATTGGACAGGTGATAGGAAAAGGTTTCAAAGTTCTGCATTTGTTGGAGAGAGTGATGAGGGGATGCACGAGAGAAGTAAAGGAATTGGGTTACAAAACTTTGGTCAGACCATTGCTCGACTATGATAGTGTAGTATGGAACCTTCATTTTACGTATCAAATACAGGAGTTGGAGAGGGTGCAAAAAAGGGCTGCTAGATTTGTTTCTGGAAATTATCGCAGAATGCAATCAGTGACGGATATGATAAAGGAGCTGGAATGGGATTCATTGCAAGACAGGAGGAGGATGAGGAGGGTCAGGGAGTGTACAGGGCGTATACTGGCGATGAGGCATGGAAAGATATTGGTGTAGGTATGAAAAGTAGTTCATGGAAGGGAAAAGATGACCATGACCACAAGCTGACACTCGATTTCAGGCACAAGGGTGTGGGAAGATTCTCTTTTTTAGGTAAGGGTGTCATTGATTGGAATGAGTTACAAAGAGAAATGATGAATAATTTACCGAAAACGTTAAAAGAATTTAAAGATAAAATTTGTAGAGGGCATATGTAGGTGGCTGCAGGATAGGGGGAAGATGGGGGTGTTGGGAAATTGCCATCGGAGCCTGTGCTCCATTGCAATTAAATTAAATTAAAAAAAAAGGGACTGGCCGTTCTACATCTGACACAATGGTTCAGTATGCCTACTTCAGCAGGAGCCAACTAACCTTCGGGTTTTGGACTGGGTTACTTTTGGTGTAAGAACGGAGACTTTCCGGTGTAGTATTACGAGGGTAGCCCGGTAACTAATGCACCACATTTTTTTCTTCAACAATTATTTATTGAACACAATGAAACTTATACACAAGAAAGAATGATGTTCCTTCTACACTCCCTATTTTTCCACGTAATCTCCTTCCCGTTCTACGGCCTTCCTCCAGCGAGACACAAGAGCGTGTATGCCCTGGCGGTACCACTCCTTGTTCTGTTCACGAAGCCATTTCTTCACTGTGCGAATCACTTATTCGTCATCCTTAAAATGTCTCCCACGAATGGCATTCTTCAAGTGAAAGTCTGAGGGAGTTAGGTCAGGGCGATAGGGTGGATGGGGTCACACCGTCCAACCCTGTTTGGTGATGTGTTCCAACGCAAACTTGTGTGAGGGCGTGCGTCATCATATGACCTGGGTTGTTATGGCGTCCAGGTAGCTGGAAGCGCTTCTTGAGTTTGGTTAATGTGTTCACATATGCCTCAGAATTAATGGTGGCGCCTATCGGCATCACATCAATGAGTATGACACCCTCACAGACCCAAAAACACAGTCATCATGACCTTACCAACGGAAGCAGTTGCTATGAATTTTTTCTTCTCTGGAGAGCCAGTATCTACATCTACATCTACATATATACTCTGCAATTCACAAAATTGTGGGTGGCAGAGGGTGCTCAGCACCAAAGCTAATCTCTTTGCTGTGCATTCCAATCCCTAATGGTACGAGGGAAAAAAGAATTCATATAAGAATCAGTCCGGCACCTTATTTCTCTAATTTTATCTTTCCTGTCCTTCCGACTCAAATAGGTTGGTGGAAGAAGTATTTCACTACACTCATGAGTGAAAGTTGGAGTACGCATGTTTTCCAATAAGTTTAAACGAAACGTGTGTCGTCTATCTACCAGAGACTCCCAACCTAATCTACTAATCAGTTCTGTGACGCTTTCATAAGGACTGTAGCAAGCGGTCACGAATCGAGCGGCTCTTCTCTGTACTTTCTCTATACTTTCGATCAATCCCTTACGAAACGGGTCCCAAATGGCACAACAATAATCCAAATGTGGACGCACAAGAGATTTGTACGCTATCTCCTTTGTTTGTTCATTACAATTTTTCAAGATTCGACCTATGAATCGCAGCCTAGAATTTGCTCTACCTACTAAAGAATTAATGTTTATGTCCCATTTCATGTTCCTTTGTACTGTTACTCCCAAATATTTAATAGAATCGACCATATCAATAACTGTATTGTTTAACTCGTATTTCTGAACAATCGGATTCTTTTTGTTAGTTATGCTCATTGTCTTGCACTTTTTACAGTTTAGAGTAAGTTGCCACTCAGCGCACCAAGCCAAAATAACATCCAGATCGCGCTGAATTTCTAAGCAATCGGCCAAAGTTCTTACTTCCCTATAAATAACCGCATCATCAGCAAACAATCTAAAAAGGCTTTTCACTTTGTCTCCGAGATCGTTTATAAAAATTAAGAAAAGAAGTGGTCCTATTACACTTCCTTGAGGTACACCCGATGTAACATCTAGATTAGAAGAACTTTCTCCTTCAACGACAACATACTGCGACCGACCAGTTAGAAAATCCTTTATCCATTCACAAAGCTGATCCGATATACCGTACGCTCGAAGCTTCGCTAAAAGGCGGTTGTGTGGCACAGAGTCAAAGGCTTTCTGGAAATCTAAAAAAATTGCATCTACTTGTGAACCTGTCATCGATAACTTTCATTACGTCGTGTGTAAATAGGGCCAGCTGTGTTTCACATGATCTTTTCTTCCGAAATCCATGTTGATTTGTTGTAAGCAAATTATTATAATCTAGAAAATTCATAATGTTCGAGCATATAATATGCTCCATAACTCTACTACAAACAGATGTTATAGATATGGGACGATAGTTTCCCAGGATTCACTTCGATCACCTTTTTTGAAAATCGGAGTTACTTGCGCGATTTTCCAGTCTGAAGGTACTTTTCGCTCTTCTAATGATTTACTGAATATATCAGACAGAAATGGCCCGATTTCTGCAGCATACTCTGAAAATACTCTTACTGGAATTCCATCCGGGCCCGGTGCTTTCCCCCACTTCAGGAGCTCTAATTGCTTAACGATACCTGCAGTATCTATTCGTAATGATTCCATCACCGACTCGCCACGGCGTGGGAAAACGGGAATACTATCCTTATGTTCATTTGTAAATGAATTTTTGAATACAGTATTTAGTACGTTAGCTTTATCGCGGCTTTCATTAACCTCGGAACCTTCACGAATTAGTGCTGGAATATTGCTGTTGGTACAATTAACTTTTCGTACATACGACCAAAATTTCTTTGGGTTTTCTGTGAGACTCTTAGAGAGAGAGTTGGAGTGAAAATCGTTAAAGGCCTCGCGCATTACATTCTTAATACGTCCTCTTAAATCAGCTAAGGTTTCTAAATCGATGCGACACCCCTTCCTTCTTGAGCTGTGCAGTGTATTTTCCTTTGTTTTTTGAGTAATCTTTTGACTTCGCATGTGTACCACGGTGGATCATCCTCTCCCCTTTATTGTCCGCTTTGGTATATGTATTTCCATTCCTTCCCTGACTATATGTATAAAACGATGCCACATCTCTTCAACGGTGTCCTTTGCTTGACTTGAAAGTTATGGTATTATTCCTCAGGTAGGTTCTAAAACACTCCTTTGAGGCCTTAATGAATCTGTACTACAATCCGCCCTTTTTTCCTTTTTCGCTTGGTCATTAATTTGATAGTCAGCAATTACCGCTTTGTGATTGCTTATTCCTGTGGTCGTTGAAATGTCGGTGAATAATTCTGGCCTGTTGGTAACCAGCAAGTCTAAAATGTTTTCTCTACTGTTATGACACTGCGTAGGTTCATTAACTAGCTGCTCGAGATGATTATCTGACAACAACTCGAGAATTACTTCAGAAGCTGCCTTATCCCTGCTACCTGTGATGTGAACGTAATTAAGCCAGTCAATATAAGGCAGATTGAAGTCGCCTCCTAGAACCATAGCATGATCCTTAAAACGGCTAGCTATACTATTTACATTATTTCTTAACTCCTCGGCGATAGCTATGTCAGAATCAGGTGGACGGAAGAAGGCACCTATGATGAGTTTTGACCCAGCAACGTTGAGTTTAATCCATATGATTTCACAGATCGTATCGACGTCTATTTCATTACATGGGAGAAATTTAGTCACAGCTATAAATAACCCACCTCCATGAGAATGTAATCTGTCTTTACGAAAAACGTTCAAGCAATCTTTAAAAATTTCGGCGGAATTTATTTCCGGTTTCAACCAACTTTCTGTACCGATAACGATATCCGCTTCTGTACTAAAAATAATGCTTTCAAGTTCCGGTTGTTTGTAACAAACGCTTCTACAGTTAATTACGAGAACTTTTAACTGTCCAGATTCTATTATGTTGCTCCTACATTCCGGTGTTGCATCTGATTCGGTTGCCCATAGCTGAATTTCGTGTTTCGGGTCTTCCTCCCTCAGCCTAAAAAAAACCACCCAGTGCATTCCACATGGCTCCGGCCACCCGTGTAGCCGATTAACGTGTGTAGTGCACACCTGACCTATTAAGGGGAACCCTACAAGACTCGACCCTATGGCGAAGATCGAGTAATCTGCAGCCAATGTCATCACAGAAACATCGTAGTCTCTGGTTCAGCCCCGGAATACGGCTCAACACACAGGAAAGAACCACCAACAAGACCTTCAATTCGTCAGTGGCATCGGTCGTTGATGGAAACTGGTAGTATCCTCCATCAGAAAGGCGCTGGTCGACCATGCACAAGTGATGAGTGTGTTGAAAGGGTTCGTGAGGCATTCACTCGTAGTCCCAAAATATCTCTCCACACCACCCCCAGAGAGTTGCAACTACCATGCTCAACTATACACAGATGGTTGCACTTGTATGCATACAAAATGCAGCTGTTGCAAGCCATCAAGCCAGGAGATAAACAGAGACATGCTGCATTTGCTGCAAACATGTAAGAGGCAATGGACACTGAGGATGGTTTCCTTAGTCATGTTCTCTTATCAGATTAGGCCACCTTTCACGCATCAGGGTTGCTTAACAGGCACATTGTTGAAATTTGGGGTTCTGAACCTCCACATCCATTTAGAGAGATACAGCGTGACAGTCCAAAGGTGAATGTGTGGTGCCGTGTTATGCACAACCAAATCATTGGCCCCTTCTTCTTTGCTGAGAAGACAATCACAGGCCCGGTTTAATTGGATATGCTAACAGAATTTGTTGTTCCCTCAATGGAAGTCCTTCAACTGACAGTCATCTTCCAGAAGGAAGGTCCACCTCTGCACTGTGATAATGATGTCCGTGATTTTCTAGATAACCAATTTCCTGGTCAGTGGATAGGAAGTGGAGGTCAATTTAACTGGCTGCCTCATTCACTTGACATAACCCCTTTGGATTTTTTTCATTGGGGATTTTTAAAAGACATCGTGTATCAAACCCCGGTTAGAAATTTGGCAGATCTCAGGCAGAGGATTTCTGCAGCAAAGGGATGCTCCAAAGAACTTGGCAAGAAATTGAATATTAGCTTTGATATTGTACGGGCAACTAATAGTGTACACATTGAAATGTTTTAGAGACAGAAACAAAACTTTGAGAGACACTCTTCAAAATGCAAAAAACTGCATTGTGATACCTCATTCCAAACATAATTTATTCAGTGTTGTAAAGATAAATCTAGAACACTGGAATCTTGCTTCTTGTTCATCTGAGATTCACAAGAATTTTATTGCTTAAAGCTATGTTGTCAATTCATGAACCAATTTCTTTTGTCACACAGATTTCTACTGTGGTTGTATATCAATGTCTCCATTAATTTTCCTACCACTGATGTCAACCTAATCCTGCAATGTTTGACCCCTATTTGTCATTTCTCTTTTATGGACCAGTACCAGCACCACACTTTTCCAGTCCTCGTCAAGATTCTAGACTCAATCTAAATAACAGTTCAAGGTAAGGATACAACTTTTAGTTTAATGAGCATGCAGAATGATGAACCCATAAAAACTATGAGCCTATTGTGTCAGATGTCTAGGTAATGTTAAAAACCCACTCCATTCTCTTACAAGTCAACAAACTTTTTACAAATGACATGGAATACCTTACCTATCAGGATCAGGTGCCAAAACTGTATCCTCATTTTCAGAATCTAGAGACACATCCTGCAAAAGTGAAATGAATAAAGTATATATTACAAAATATAAATGAGAAATTAAAATAACTAAAATTAACTTAAACATAGCAAAATAAAATAATAATATCCCAATTTCACGGTATAGAGTTATCTTTTTTTTTTTTTTTTTGCTGTCGTCAGTCTTTCAACTGGTTTGATGCAATCCTCCATCCTTTCCTATCCTGTGCTAACCTCTTCATTTCTACATACCCCTTACAGACCACGTCCTCAATTATCTGTTCCATATATTCTAATCTCTGTCCTCCTCTACAGTTCTTACCTTCAACTGTTCCCTCCACTAACAAATTAACCAATCCAGCATTTCTCAAAATATGACCTACCAGCCTGTCTCTTCTTTCCGTAAGCTTCTTCAACAAACTTCTTTTCTCACCCATCATTTCCAAAACTCGTTCATTTCTTACTTTGTCTGTCCACTTAATTTTCAGCATTCTTCTGTAGCACCACATTCCAAATGCTTCAATTTTCTTTATTTCCGGTATTCCTAAAGTCCATGTTTCGCTACCATAAAGTGCTGTGCTCCACACATAGAGTGTTAAGAAGTTCTTTCTAATTCCTAGATCAATATTTGAAACTAAAAGGTTTCTCTTTTTTATGAATGCTCTTTTTGCTAGTGCTATTCTGCTTTTATCATCATTCCTGCTTCGGCCATCGGTTGTAATTTTACTTCCCAAGTAACAGAATTCACTTACTTCTCCTATTGCATACGATCCTATTTTTATATTTAATCTGCTAGTATTGGTATCATTTCTGCTACATTTCATCACTTTTGTCTTGCTTTGATTTATATTCAGTCCAAAATCTTCCTTCAGTATTTTGTTCATACCATTCAGTAACTTCTCAATATCCTCAGCCCTCTCTGCTAACAAGACAATGTCATCAGCAAATCGTAGCATACTGATTTTTTCTCCCTGAAAAGGTATGCCACATGGAAATTTTTCTTTGACTTTATTCTTTGCTTCTTCTACGTACAAGTTGAATATAAACGGGGATAGACTACAACCTTGTCTCACACCCTTTTAACTGATGTATGTCTCTCGTGATTCTCCACTTTTATTATAGCCACTTGATTCTTATATAGTTTATAGAGTATTCTTCTATCTCGATACTTTAGACCTGACTTCTTTAAAATTTTGAACATCTTGTCCCACCTTACATTATCAAATGCTTTTTCTAAATCAACAAATGCCATAAAAGTATCTTTGTTTTTCTTGATACGCCCTTCTAGTATTAATCTTAAAGACAGAATTGCTTCCCTTGTACCGAGATTTTTCCTAAACCCAAACTGATCTTCACCTACTATCTCTTCTACTACCCTTTCCATCCTTCTGTATATTATTCTGGTCAGTAATTTTGAAGCACGTGATGTTAGACTACTGGTGCGATAATTCTCACATTTGTCGGCTTGTGCTTTCTTTGGAAGTGTGAAGATGATATTTTTATTAAAATCAGTTGGAATTTCTCCTGTTTCATAACTTTTTGATATCAGCTTGAATAATCTTGTGATTCCTTCCTCTCCGAGGGATTTAAGAAGTTCTGCAGGGATCTCATCAATTCCAACTGCCTTATTTGCTTTCAAGTCATTCAGAGCTTTATTAAATTCTATCCTCAAAACAGGATCTCCTAAGTCATCAATGTCGACATCACCTTACTTTCCCACCATACAGTTTCTCAATGTATTCTTTCCATCGGTTAGCTCTATCCTCTGAGCTTAAAAGAGGTTTCCCATCGGCAGCTTTAATGTTCATACCTCTTTTCTTCATTTCTCCAAAATTCTGTTTGATCTTTCTGTAGGCAACATCTACTTTACCTACAACCATTTCCTTTTCTACTTCTTCACACTTTCTTGTAGCCATTTTCCTTTTGCTATTTTGCATTCCCTATTTATTTGATTTCTAAATTGCCTGTACTGCTCTCTTCCTGCTTCATCCTGAGCATTTTTGTATCTTCTCCTCTGATCCATCAGCTCCAAAATTCTTCTGTTATCCAAGGTTTTCGGGCAGCTTGTTACCTAAAGCCTAATGTTTCTTTACCAGCTTTCATTATTTCAGTCTTTAATACATTCCATTCGTCCTCGGTTGAGCTCCTTTCAGAGTTACTTCTTAGACCTAAGTCTACCATTTCTGCAAATTTTTCTCACGTGCTAGATTGTTTCAGTTTATTCACTTATCATAAAACATGGAAAAATATAAACCATCTCTTTTTACTTATTTTCAAGAAACATTATAAAACACTGTCAACTTTGATTGTTCCTTACACAATGTTCAAATTTGGAGTTCTGAATCACCATATGCATTTAGAGAGATAGAGCGTAACAGCCCGAAAGTTAATGTGTGGTGCGGTGTTATGCACAACCAAATCATTGGCCCCTTCTTCTTTGCTGAGAAGACAATCACAGGCCCAGTTTACTTGGATATACTAACAGAATTTATTGTTCCTCAACTGGATGTCCTTCAGCCAATAGTCATCTTCCAGCAGGATGGTGCACCTCGACATTGGGATCATGATGCTCGTGATTTTCTTGATAAACAATTTTCCCACCAATTTCTTAGCATGTTTCATCACCAATATAGGCCTTGTACACTCATACTTGTCACATGGCAGCCTATCGTCCACGATGAAAGATGGTTTCTAACCATAATGGAGCATCCATAAACCACATAACTCCATTTTAGCTTCCCGTAAACCCCTCCCCCCTACACGTAGCCCCCACTCCCGATAAATGGAGTCTTTATAATACTGGAATTCTGCTAGCTGATTGTAACTGCTCTGTAGTGTGCTCAAATTTGATTTTGCTACAGTTAAAAGTTCGTTTAATTTGGATTATTGGAGATCGTGATTCCGTGAGGAATTTGTGTCATAATACTGCAGTAGTGAAACGCAACGTACCACTAAAAGTACTTTCAGAAGTAGGTTTTTAGATTCTGCAGTATTATGCTGGTCCAAGATGTATTACAACATAATTACTGCTTGAAAATAATACGTCTTGTGACTGAGTACCACAATATTATGACATCATTAATCAGAGCGGTGGAATGTTGTAGCGGAAATGTGATCTCCGGTAGACGCCCAATAATATTTTAAAACACACAAATTGGCTATTCAACACAAACACAAAATTCTTAAAAATAAACTATACCTCAATGATCAGATTTCTGTGTTATAATTTAATTTAATTGCAATGGAGCACAAGCTCCGGTGGCAATTTCCCTACACAACCAACTTCTCCCTATCCTGCATTTGCCTTCTACAAATTTTAACTTTAAATTCTTTTAACATATTCGGTAAGTTATTCATCATTCCCCCTGGTAACTCATTCCAATCCCTGACACACTTACCTAAAAAAGAAAATCTATCCACACCCTTCTGCCTGAAATCGAGTGCCAGCTTTTGGTCATGGTCATCTTCTCCCTTCCATGAACTACTTTTCATACCTACTGCAATATCTTTCCATGACTCATCGCCAGTATACGCCCTGTACACTCCCTTAACCCACCTCATCCTGCTCCTGTCTTGCAATGAATCCCATTACAGCTCCTTTATCGTATCTGTCACTGATTGCATTCAGCGATAATTTCTAGAAACAAATCTAGCAGCCCTGCTTTGCACCTTCTCCAACTCCTGTATTTGATACTCAAAATGTGGGTCCCATACTACACTACCATATTCAAGGAATGGTCTGACCAAAGTTTTGTAACCCAATTCCTTTACTTCTCTCATGCATCCCCTCATCACTCTCTCCAACAAGTGCAGAATTTTGAAACCTTTTCTTACCACCTGTCCAATGTGTCCCGCCCAGTTAAGCTTGTTATCAAATGTAATGCCAAGATATTTACATTTCAAGTCTTCAGCAAGCAATTCTTTCCCCACCTTATATTCATAATTAACCTGTTGTTTTTTATCTGTGTAACCTATCTAATTAACTGACTCTTCTTTGCATTTATCTTCATCCCATGTTTACCAACCCAACTAGATATCCTGTCCAGATCAAACTGCAACTGTTTACAATCCTCAACCATTTTGATCCTTTTATATAGCATTATGTCATCTACAAACAATCTAATTTCTGATAGTATACAATCAACACAATTATTCATTAGAATAATAAATAACAATGGTCCCAATACGCTACCCTGCAGCAATCCCATTTTTACTTCCACTTCTTTTGATACTACATTTCCTACCCTAACTTTCTATTTTCTACTTTTTAAAAATTCTTCTACCCAGCAAATCACTTTCTCATCCACTCCAATGGTTTTTACCTTTTTTACTACCATTTTGTGGCTTACTCCGTCGAACACCTTTGAAAGATCTAGTGCTACACTATTAATTTCTCCTCCCTTGTCCATTTCATCTGTAATATCTTGCATATATCCCACCAACTGAGAGTCGCATCAATATCCCTGCCCTGAACCCATGTTGCCTACTTCAAAACCACTTACGTTCCTCACATACATTTCTGATGTGGTTGCATATCAATCTTTCCATTAATTTACCTACCACTGAAGTCAAACTGATTCTTCTGTAAATCTCAACTCCTTTTCTCACCCCTCCTTTATGTACCGGTACTACTATCACACTTTTTCAGTCTTGTGGTAAACAGCAAGTATCCAGACTCAATTTAAATAATATTTCAAGTTAAGGTACAATGTCACATCCAACTATCTTTAAGGCATTGTGTACTAATGTTATCTACAACAGCCCCATTATGTTTTTTCAGCTTGCTTAGTTCCTTCATGATTTCTTCAGGATGAATTTCCAATTTTTTAGTATCTTAATTTCTAATCGTATTGTTAAGCACGTTCTCTGAATTAGACTTTCCCGTTTCTGATTCATTGTCCCTAATGCTCTCATTAAACCAGTTACTTAAAATCTCTGCCTTTTTCAAATCCTCAGTAACTACTTCTCCATCCTTATCTATAAGCGTCTCTACACCCTCCCTTCCCCTCAGTTTCCTGATGTAGCCATAGAAATTTCTAGGTGCATCAGTCAGTGGTCCTCCTGCACTGACATAAATGCATCTTTAGCCACTTTCTTTGCTGTTATTAAGTCCTTGTTTAGTTGTTTCAAATATTCCCTACTACCCTGCTGTCTCTTAACTCTATTATGTTCTCTTCGTACTAACCTCTTTAACCTCCTCACTTCCCTATTATAGTACACAGGTTCTCTACTTCTCTTTATTTTCTGCTTTGGAATGAATTTTTCTTCCCCCTTTCTTATTTTCTCCATGAACTCTTCCCACCTTGACTCCACTGTACTCGTGCCTTCCTTCCATTTGCTGAAACGTTCTCTGAAATATCTCTTCAAATTTGAAATCTGAGTCTTTTTTATAATTGTACCTATTTCCTCCTTCAATTTTGGCTGCTGGTTCACTGAATCTTCTAATATCCATCAGAACTGATTCATGATTACTTATTCCTTCCGTTACTTGACATCCCACAAGGTTATGATCGGGCTTTATTAGGAATATATCCAAAATATTTTGTCCCCTAGTGTTTTGATCTGTACCACTTGTGTAAATCCTCCTTCCCTTATTAAGGTATTTGCAAATCTTTGTTCCTGTGTGTTATTAATCTTATTTCCTTCCCAGTTTACAACTGGTAAATTTAAATCCCCGCCAATAATGATCATTCTATCTCACCTCTGATATCTGAGTATGAATTTAATGTCTCCCCAAGAGCCTCATCTTCATCTGTCATTCTTCCACTGCGGTAAGCAGCCAACACCCTGATTTTTTCTTTTTTATTACCCCAGAAATCTAGCCCAAGTAACTCATGGTCTTGATCTATGAACGCCAGTGAACTGTGGTAGCTTTTGCTAACTAGTATGAAGACTCCCCTACCAATTGCTCCTCTGTCTCTGTAGTACACTCTGTAACTATCAGGAAAAACCTCACTGTCTAGTACGTCTTCTTTTAACCAACTCTCAACCCCAATTATTACTTGTGGCTCGTGAATCTCTATTAAGTTTGCAAATTTGATTACTTTGTTCATTGCACTTCTACAGTTTACCATTACCGGCTTTATATTTTCAGCATTTATCTCCTCTTTCCCAGTTTTACCCCAGCCAGTTATTGTTTCAGCAACTTCATCTATTTCTTTATACAATGGGACTCAATGTATTCAAACATACAGTAAACAATTAACTGGTGTGTATGTATAAATTGAGCTTATTAGAAACTGTGCAACACCAAACATTTATTTTTTATTTTTTTTTACTTATTGCTTTCAGCCTCGTCGACGGCTAAGGTCATTAGAGGCAGGATGGGACTGGGGACAAGGAATGGGAAGAAATTCTGCCATGACCTTTTTGAAGGAAGCATCCCGGCATTCTCCTGGAGTGATTTCGGGAAACCATGGATAGCCCAAATCTGGATGCCCTGACGGGGATTCGAACTGGCGTCCTCCCGAATGCGAGGCCTGAACGGTCACCCAATACGCTGGGTCCACTGGAAACAGTTATAACTACAGTGCGCCTCCACAAACACATAAAAGTTATAAACTTACCTCTTGTTTAATGCACACCGCGTTTATTGTCTCCATATCACTTCATTTAATCGTCCACAAATCATTATCTATATCACACACAAGACATAACCTCCATCTTTCAGCAGTTAAATAATAACACAACGATACTACGCTACAAATATCAAACTCCACCTCTCCATCACTCCACCATCAATTTGTATTTTGATATTATAATCGATTGTTTTATTGTGTCAACTGCAATTAGACTTTGTTATTCAATGTTTTCACGTTAACAACAGCATCTGGATGACCAAGCACTAGCTGTCTTTCAATTTTTGTTCAGTACGAAAAATCTCATCAAAATCGTAGGAGACGTTTGTGATAAATTAATTTTACGTTAGTACAAAAGTTGCTCGTATTGGAAAGATTAGACATGTAGACTATATATTATTTATTTCTAAGGCATCTACAAAATAACTGCCAGTAGCATGTGTAACTGTAGTTTCCATCACTAATTTACCATGTATGCTATGACTGCATATCTCCTGGTATATGTACTATTTTGTTATGCAGTTGTTTAATGTACCATGTATGCTCTGACTGTACATCTTCTGGCGTATGTATTATTTCGTTATGCAATTTTTTGTCAATTGACTACATCCCACATCCCACCAACCCCGTTTCTTATATTGGGATCAATGTAAAATGAATGTATTGTATTGTATTATGTTGTATTCACTATATTTCAGTATCTGGGTGACCGATATTCGCTCGGCATTTTTCGATTTCTATTCAGTATGCAAGATTTCATCAAAATCCTTAGAGAAGTTTGTGAGAAATTAATTTTATCTATTTACAAGAGTTGCTCATATATGAGTATTTGATTGGACAGATTAAATATATAGACAGTATAAAACCTAACCTGAAGGTTTGTTGGATCCTCCAGCAGAAGGAGGCATACTAAGCCATTGTATCAGAGATAGGACGGTCAGTTCTTTTCCACTGGAATCTACAATTTAACGTAGATTTCGAACCACAGAACGCCCCAGCGTAGTTCATATGATCAAATAAAAATCTTAAAAATTCTTGCCCCTACTGGGATTTGAACACGGGATCGTAGCCAGAATTTTTCGAGAGCTAGCACAGAAACCACTTTTTTCCCTACTAATTACATTTAAGCTGTCAGGCCGCTCCGTATGTGTTATACATTCGATATATTTCTCTCCTACTTACATAAAATGTTTTACAATTAAACTGGTGTATTCAGATATAACCGATTACTGTGCAAGGAACGGCTAATAGAAGAAACTGTTAAATCAGGTTGAAAATACGTCTAGCTACTTCCTTGGCACTTTAAGGAAAAGTATACAAGAAAGCCGTAAAATATCTGACAAAGTTGTAATTAGTGCCAGAACATACGATTAGGGCACATTACTGCCTATGCGTTAACAGATATCTGGAGCCGTGAGTGACGTTTTTATAGCCAGAATTTGGTGTGGCAGCTGTTTTCTTTACTTAGAATCCACTAAACATCATGGAATATTAGTAGTTATTCTGGTTCAGGTTGCCATTCAACCTAAACACAACAATTGTTGACTTAGCGGCAATATACGTCTCGAGCCGCCTGTGACGTTATTATAGTTAGAATTCAGTTCTGCTACCACCTTATTCACTCAAAAACCTTGATAGACCATGGAATATTAGTCTTCATGCAGATCCAGGCTGCATTTAAACCTAACCACACCCTCCGCTAATACAGCTCCTTGAAAATCAACCCATTCACAGTAAAGACGGCTGCTACATATTTTCTAATACCGCACGTAAAACGACCATTTGCATTGTATTACTCTTATCTGTTTTATCGACTTCACGTACACTTTTTCTTGATTACTAATGCCTAAGGAGTGCGTTAATCACATTTCCATCCCGAATTTTTTTTCTACTGGCCGTACTTTGCACAGCACCCTGATAACCACGTTTTACAATACATTATTTTTATTTATTTATCAATCTTGTTCCATGGATCCCTGCTGAGGAAGTACCTCTGGGATGTGAAACATGTCATTGTTGATACATATACACATAATATGAGTCATATCATAGTAAATATACAGGGTGAGTTTTTTATCTTGAGACAACTAAATATCTCGAAAACTACAAATCCGATCAAAAAAAGTGGGTAATAAAAATTGTTCGTCTCGACGGGGGACATCCGATGATACCAAATTTGACTCCCCACCCCCACCCCCTAGGGGTGGGGGAAGGGGGAGAAAAAAACTTAAATAGGAACCCCCATTTTTTATTGCAGATTCTGATTCCCCGGAAAAAACTACCCCTATTTGACCCCCAATTCGAGTCATTTTGGTCGATAGATGGCGCTGCATTTCTCAGAGTTTTCTCATTACTTGATGTACTTCCATTGCGTTCACATCGTCGCTCATTTCTCAGAGTTTTCTCATTACTTGATGTACTTTCATAGCGTTCATAACATCTCTGATTTATTTACTTCGTTCTGTTGCACGTGTCAATGAGAATGCAGGCTATAACGTTGCAAGAAAAAATTGAAATGGTCTACATTTATGGAGAATGTCGCAAGAATATCGATAATGCTGTTGATCTTTATGCTCATCGTTTTCCAGACCAGCCTCGATCGCGCGCTTCTTTTTACCGTATTATCCAACAGTTCACTCAGGAGGGAAGTGTGCACACAAACAAACGAAAATACCATCCGTTCCATGTTTCGTTGCATCAAGAACTTCACGGCAATGATTTCGATAATCGATTGACATTTTGCCGATGGTCGCTACAGAAAATACAAGAAGAACCCCATTTCTTTGCTCGAGTACTGTTTTCGGATGAATCCACTTTTACTAACCACGGCACCATTAATCGACACAACATGCATTATTGGAGTGTGGAAAACCCGCATTGGTTACGCCAAGTTGAACATCAGCGTCCGTGGAATGTAAATGTTTGGTGTGGGATAATTGGGGACAAAACTTATTGGTCCACATTTTATCCATGGACATTTCAATGGGGAGAAATATCAACAACTCTTAGAGGACGTACTGCCAACATTGCTTGAAGACGTACCCTTAGACGTGCGACAAACAATGTGGTTTCAACATGACGGTTGTCCAGCACATTTTGCTGTAAGATCGCGGGAAGTGTTAGATCGTCTGTACAATCGTCGATGGATCGGAAGAGGAGGTCCCAGTGCCGTGGCCTGCAAGATCACCAGATCTCACTTCGCCTGATTTTTTTTTATGGGGATACTTGAAGAATGAAGTTTACAGTGAAGTGCCAACAACGCCTGAAAACATGATTGAACGAATTACCAACGCTTGTCAAAAAAATCACGCCGGATATGCTTCTTAGTTGCGTCGAATCATTCCAAGAGCGGGTAAATAAATGCATCGATGTCGGTGGTGATATTTTCGAGCACTTGCTTTAGAATTGTTGTTAGAAACAAACACGTGAGAGGCGAGGGGGACTCACCAAAAACAAGCACCCCGATGGTGAGAGGCGAGGGGACTCACCAAAAACAAGCACCCCGATGGTGAGAGGCGAGGGGACTCACCAAAAACAAGCACCCCGATGGTGAGAGGCGAGGGGACTCACCAAAAACAAGCACCCCGATGGTGAGAGGCGAGGGGACTCACCAAAAACAAGCACCCCGATGGTGAGAGGCGAGGGGACTCACCAAAAACAAGCACCCCGATGGTGATGAGGCGAGGGGACTCACCAAAAACAAGCACCCCGATGGTGAGAGGCGAGGGGACTCACCAAAAACAAGCACCCCGATGGTGAGAGGCGAGGGGACTCACCTAAATCTAGCACCCCAAAGGGAACAGAAAATTACTACGTCCACGTCGTTGTTCCTGGGTAACGCAAAAAGTAATGTTTGACTTTCGCTATCTGCTAAAGAATTTGCATCAGTGCATTTTGAAATAATGTCCATTCCCATCCCTCAAGTTTGGAGGTGGTGGTGTTATTGAATAGTTTTTGAAAAATATCAATCACATTAACTTGTATTTTGCTGATCTGATGTGTATTTCACGAGATATCCTCATTTTTAAATGAATTTTTGCTTATTTTGATTTTTGTCGATTGCAGCGCCATCTATCGACCAAAATGACTCGAATTGGGGGTGAAATTAGGGGTAGTTTTTTCCGGGGAATCAGAATCTGCAATAAAAAATGGGGGTTCCTATTTAAGTTTTTTTTCTCCCCCTTCCCCCACCCCCTAGGGGGTGGGGGTGGGGAGTCAAATTTGGTATCATCGGATGTCCCCCGTCGAGACGAACAATTTTTATTACCCACTTTTTTTGATCGGATTTGTAGTTTTCGAGATATTTAGTTGTCTCAAGATAAAAAACTCACCCGGTATATATATATATATACATATTTTACAAATACAAGAAATAATAATAAACATACATTTTTTTGCAACTTGTGAGATCCCACTCACAAAATCATTGTAATAAAAAATAATTGTAAATAAAATAGTTTAATAGACTTCACAGCATGAGTAGTTTGTGTAGGACATTTGGGGTAATTTTAAGTTTTTTTTAGAATTTAGTTTGTTGTAGTTGGTACTACTGTGATTGTGTATGGAGAGAGAGTGAAGATGGCAATATGGCGAGAGAGTACTAGGAGAGAGCTGGTATAGATAGAAGTGTGTGTTGGCAGTATTTTGTAGCAGCGAACGTTTGAAGTATAGAATAAAGTTTCTCAAATGAATGAGTGGAGTAAACGAATTATTTGACTATAATACCCGTTGCGCTAACATGTATATCTTGTAAAGTGGTTTGTTGAATAGTAGTAATAAAACGCTAAGTGATATCACTACCGCCAAAACCAACAGTAGGGCCATATGTTGCGAGGAGCGGGATATCTACTTACTGCTGGTTAATGTAAAAATTAGCAGTGGGGCTTAGCAAATTGGAGACCCTTAAGCCAGGATTAGGCAATGTATCGCATTGCTTACGAGCTGGAATAATTTCATCGGATGCAGACGACGCGAGGAAAACATCGGCGACTGGTAGCAGGTATTTCAAGAAAGAAGAAATAACGGCGCAGATGTGGCAAGTACAAAAGACAATTTAATTTTCTTGGAAGAATTTCAGCGTAATCAAAGTAGCAGTAATTACAGAAAAGACTGACGGAAATTAACGTTGTAACTTTTTGCGGAACAATTTTGTTGCTTGATTGGAAAAAGAAGTGGTGTAAATATCAGCAATTGAACGGTTGAATTAAGCAGAACTATTTGAAAACAAGCATAAAGTAACGGGAGTACTGTTTGTAAGAATTGAAAGTTTAAAATTTGTAAATTGTCGTAAGAATAATTTTGGTCCGTAAAAAAAACTGTTTAAGCTAACTTTACATGCTGTGAAAGTCTTAGTTAAAGTAATAAAGAAAATAATTAAATACAGGGGGGAAGATTTTTTTAAGTAGACGAATATAAAGCAACTTATGTATATGCATGTATGTCAGTCATTGTAACTTTCGATGTAATAACATGTTGTGTATATTTTGTGTTGCAAAATTTATTTTTTTACAGGGGTGCAGCTGTTTTTTGGTACAGTAAGTAAGTCTGAAAAGGGTTCTGTACCCGTTTGGAAGTCTAGCTGCGTTGTAATACGGCGTTGTAAAATTGTGAAGTGATTTTGTATGTGTAATATTGTCTTGTGATTTGGCGGAATAATTTTTGTAGCAGACTTAGCCCGTGGTACTGTGTTTGATGTGAATTTGTAATTAACATGGCAGCAATTAGTGAAAAATTAGTCAACCGCGATGCTGAATTAAATATTAAAAGAGGGGATAATAATAATAATGCTAATGTCAACAATGAAGATTCTGGTTTCGATGAGCGCTCGATTGTAAGGGAGGAAATGGAATTAGCGTATGTAGTGTAGCAGAAGTTAGTAGCCGTTGATATCTCTGACCGCGTGGGGGGGAAGCGGATTTGAGTCGTTGACCAGTGGTGATATTAGTGTTGATATTAAAAGCAGCTATATCGGGGACCATGAGTCAGAGAATTTCATGACAAATGTTACGTCTACACCAGTACCGGTCGATCAAGTTAAAATACGAGAAAAAGAGGAGGGTAGTGAAATAATTGATACTCAAAAACAGAAAGGTGGCGAAATGTTAATGCTGATTTCTTTAATGGAGCGTATGGAAAGAAAATTGAATTAAATGCAGAAAATATGGAAAGAAAAATAGAATTAACAGCAGAAAATATGGAAAGAAAAATTGAATTAAATGCAGAAAATATGGAAAGAAAAATAGAATTAACAGCAGAAAATATGGAAAGAAAAATTGAATTAAATGCAGAAAATATGGAAAGAAAAATTGAATTAGTCAGAGAACAGCAGAAAAAATGGAAGAAAAAATTACAGACGAAGTTGCGAATGATAAAGCAGGATATGTTGTTGAAAATGGATGAGTGTATTCGGCAATCAGAAGACAGGTGTGACAAGAAGATAGAAAATATGAGGCAAAAATTAAAAGAGGAAGTGGACACAAGAATGGAAAAGGAAATAACGATGGTGTATGATTATGTGGAAAAGCTTGGGGAGACTACTAAAAAGAATGTAGAATGTTTAGTGCAACAGAAAGTTGAGGAGGAAGTGAAGAAAAGTAGCAATATAATACAAGAAGAGCAAATGGCCATGCGGGAAGAAAATAAAATAATCTATGAAAATCAGAGGGAATGTGCTAAAGGGATTGAAGAGTTGAAAGAGAAGGCGGAAAACTAACTCCAAAAGGATTTCTCGATTAGGAGAGAGACTAATGGTTATGGACAAGGAGGCAAAAGGAGTGACATGCAAGGTGGCGGAAGTAGCTAACCAGGTCGACTTAGTTAAAGAAGATGTGAGAGAAGAGATATTACAATTAACTCAAAGAGTCAAGGAAGCAGAACGGCGAGGTGTGACTACTATGGGAAGCGGTAACATCATTACGAATCATTTCAAGTTACCGGAAGTAAAATTTGAACCCGAAGGAGAGGTTCATCCTGTAGAATTTGTTAGAGCTTATAAAAATGGCTTACCTTACGAGTGGACTGACGTTGACAAAATAAGGTATATTAAGAACATGTTACGAGGGGATGCTTTTGCATGGAGTTGCGAGAGTGACGAGGAGTGTAACAACTATGAAGAATTTTTGAGATTATTTCTGAGCAAGTATTGGTCACAACGGAAGCAAAGAAGAGTGAGAAGGGATTTTTGGAATTGTAGATATTATAGTCGGCGTGATGGTAGTATGAAATACTTTTGTGAAGCAGTTATGAAGGAATTACGTTATCTGGACCAAGAAATAGATGATGATGAAAAGATAGAAGTATTATTACAAAAGTTGCCCAGACCTGTTCAAGAGAAGCTTATAATAAATCAATGGAATAGTGTAGAAGAATTTCTCGAAGCAGTTGAAAGACTAGATCGTTGGAGTAGTACAAATGAACATGGATCGAGGGAAGATAGGAGGAATGATTTCAGAATTATAACAGGTCAAACCAAATGCCGTCGCAAGATAATTTACAAGAGACAGAGGCCGTATGAACGGATATAACCGAGGAGATCAGTTCAACAGGAATTCGGGTGATAATAGGAGAAGGGAATATGAAAACAGAAGCCATGACAATCAGTGGTCGCATCACAATAATGGCCAGGCAGTAAGAAGGGAGGAAGTAAGGCATCATGATCATGAGCGAATGATGGAAACTCAGTGCCGCAACTGGGGCGGTCCGAACAGTAGCGGAAGAAGTCAAAACAGGACCGAAGGATCGAGAGAAGATGACCAAACTAGATGACGACAATAATAATCAAGGTAGAACTGAAAGCATACGGGAGAAAACAACTGAATGTGATGTACAGAATGTGAACTACAAGAAACGGAACATATAATCATGAGAGAACAATAGAAGAGATGTTTTTGAGGAGGAGGAGCCGCTTAAAATGGTGGGAATGTTTAAACTTGTTAAATGAGGATGAGCCGCAGAACATTACAAGGATGTGTGAATATAATTGGCACGAAGAAGAGGTACAAGAATTGGCTAGAATCGACGTGGGAAATCATGATAATCAAAAGAACTGTGAGGAGAATATAAAGAAATACACTGCAGAGGAAGAAATGTTACCAAATGAGCTTATATCAGAAAGGGTGGACGAAGATCTGTATGAAACTACATCAGTGGATAGTGATAGTACTAATGACAACGAAGAAGAAGGAAGTGAGAAATTATGCAGCGAAAAAGATTATAGTAGCGAAGAGGAAGAAAATAGTGAAATAGAAGAAGAAAATGGAATATTAAACAATGATGAAACAGAAGAAGTGAGATTTTTCTTGGTGAAGAAATACGCCGTCAATGATGAAGAAGAAAGTATAATGCTAGAGGGGGCAAATGTTCTAAGTTTCAGAAGAATGTGGTCATGATATGAGCTTAGTTATGGGAAACAGTGAATCCAATGTGGTGAATAATTTGTCTGGTAAAATAGAAGAAGAAAGAGATCTAGTAGGAAACAACAGTAGATGGAACACGGAAGACGATAGACAATGTAGTAGCAGAGAATTAGATTTACAGCAATTGTGCCTAAAAGATGGAAGTAAAGTTGAATAGTTGAAGTGGTCACAGGAAGAACTTGAAAGGGAGTTATTGCAAGAAGAGTTTTTAAAGGAGGAAGAGGAGGAAGTGAGACATCCGGTGTTTTTTGTGAAGCTCTTTGGATTGAACAGTGAAGCATTAGCGGATACTGGTAGTGAGTTGACAGCCATATCACATAAGTTATATGCCCGTATAATGAAAGACAATAAAATTACCGAAATGCCGGTGCGCTAAAGTACAAGTTATTGGTGCCTACTGGAAAGTTAAGCAAAAGAGTGAAGATTCAGATATTATTAGAATTGGAAATAGATGGAGTCGCAATGGAACACACATGCCTTGGTTGTACCCGATCTTAGTATCACTGTATTTTGGGAATGGATTGGCTTCAAGCAAATTTAAGGCTTTAATTGATTGCTACAAAGGAGAAATGGATGTATGGAAAGATGATGAGAACTGCTAAAATTAAGTTTGGTAGCGGATCGGCAACTGCGAAGAATGTAGGGAGAGATATAAGAATACGAGCAGGTATATGAAGTAATGACAGAAGCGGAGGATGTAGATGACCTAGAGATGGGGAGAAAGGAAGAGACAGGAAGCGTTGTTGGAATCAATGATATAATGGATATTGAAGCATTGAATGGGATAACTGGTGAACAAAAGAAGATTTGAAAGGAATTTTAAGACGATATCAGGATGTATTTTCTGACTGTCCTGGAATAGTGAAGAATTATGAATGTATTTTGAAGATAAAGCCTCACACCCCGTTTTTTGTGAAACCATACCCCATACCATTGGCGAAGAAGAAAGCCATAGAGCAGGAGATTGATAAAATGATTCGTTGGGGTATAATCGAACGGAGTAGCAGCCAGTACAACAATCCCTTGATAGTAGTGGGGAAGAAAGATGGATCAGTAAGATTAGTGTTAGACGCCAGGACCTTGAACAAAATTGTGGACAGAGAAACCGATCGGCCGGAAAACCTTGAGGAAATGTTACAGAAATTTTACGGTGTGAAGTATATGCCAAGTTTGGACTTGACTGCCGGGTATTGGCAGATCCCATTGGCACAGGAATCAAGGAAGTACACCGCCTTTTTGTTTGGGGGTAGGTGTTATCAATACAGAGTGGTTCCGTTTGGACTGAATGTTTCTGTCTCCGTGTTTATAAGAGCTTTGGATCAAGTGTTGGGAGATAGGTTGCTGAGCAAGTTATCCGTTTATGTTGACGACATATTGATCAGCACTCGTACTTGGGAAGAACATTGTGAAATTCTAGAAGAAGTGTTAGCAGCCTTGCAAAGAGGGGGCATGACATTAAAATTGGCTAAGTGTGAGTTTGTAAAGAAAGGGATAAAATTCTTGGGACATGAAATAGATTCAGCTGGAATACGACCGGATCCAGAGAAAATAAAAGCCATCGCTGAATTTCCAGTTCCAAGTAACAAGAAGCAGTTGAAGTCATTCTTTGGCTTGTGCGGTTTTTACAGGAAATTTGTAGCAGACCAATCGTTCGATCACCCACACTTAATAGAAACTAAGGAAGAAGAATTCAACTTGGTTATGGACGGAGCAGTGTCAGCAAGCCTTCGAGAAGTTAAAGAACGAGTTAAAGAATAGTAAAATATTGTATCACCCGGATTTGAATTTACCATTTTGCATGGGAACTGATAGTTCTGACTATGGGTTAGGTGTTCATTTATTTCAACTAGTGGAGGTTAACGGGAAAGAAGAGAGCCGAACAATTGCATTTGCTAGCCGAGTGCTCAATAAGCATGAACGATCTTATGGAATAACTGAGAAAGAAGCCTTGGCTATTGTGTGGGGATTTGGAAGATTCAAATTCTATCTATGGGGCCATAAAACAATAGTGTTTACTGACCATAAGGCCTTGACATTTTTGCGTGAATGCAAACTTATGAACAGCCGTTTGACGCGATGGGTTCTATTTTTGCAACAATTTGATTTTGATATAATATACATTAAGGGCAGTGACAACAAAGTGTCTGATGCACTGTCACGACTGCCGTTGGGGCACGAGCAACATGGATGAGAGTATCGGACCGGGAAAGGCAATTAAAATGTTTTACATGAAAGGAGTAACTCATGAAAGAAGTATCAGGGAGATTTGCAAGAATATGAGACGGCGGCAAAATGAAGACGAATGTTTGAAGTTGATAAAGCAAAACTTGGGAGATCCAACGAATATAAAGATGCCTAAGTATTATAAAGTTTTCGATGGAATCCTATTTAGGAGAACAGATGAGTTTTCGGACGATTGGAAGATATGTTGGCCAACCAAGTATGTTGACGTAATTATAGACTATGTGCACTTAAGTTATGGTCACTATGGAGCAGCTAAATGCACTCGTAAGCTAAGAGAAATAGTGCTGTTTGACAACATGAAAAGGAGGGTGGCACAAAGGATAGCCAGTTGTGATCGTTGTCAAAGGACAAAAATTTCGACAGTAGCTATAAAAGGGTTGATGCAAAGTATACTGCCTGAAAAAGTATTGGAATTGGTAGCAGTAGATTTGTACGGACCATTACCAAAGTCAAAAGGGTGGATTTGCCTATATTTTTGTAATGTTGGATGTGTTTTCGAAGTTTGTAAGGTTTTATGCAATCAGAAAGGCCACTGGCAAAGTATTAGTAGACAGATTAGAAAAGGATTATTTTAAGAAGGTGGGATACCCGAAGGCGATACTGTCGGATAATGGGAGCCAATTTACCTCTCGAAAATGGGCACAATGCATGGAAACGAATGGAATAAAGCACATAAGGATATCGGCGTATCATCCGGCAAGTAACCCAGCAGAAAGGTTTATGAGAGAGATTGGTCGGTTGTTCAGAACGTACTGCAGCAATAAGCATACTACTTGGGTAGAATATGTAGCTGATTTTGAAGATGTGATAAACAGCGTGCCCAGTGAAAGTACGGGTTACAGTCCATATTTTATAATGTATAATAAGGAAGCTATATTCAGTCAGGTAAAGGAAGAATGAAGAAAAGATCGGAAGAGAGAAGAAACAGGCACGACCGAAGATATAAACCTGTCGAATTTAATTTGGGAGATTTGGTACTGGTAAAGACTCAGGAGAGGTCATGCGAATTAAATGCGGAGATTAAGAAATTCTTTGACGTGTACCACGGACCATTTAAGGTAGAAGGGAAGCCACATAGGAACGCATACTGGCTAGTGTATCCTAAGTCTGGTAAGAAATTTGGGTTAAGAAACATAACAGACTTGAAAATGTACAAGGTCAGAAGAGATAAGTGACATATTGTGTTCTTGTGAAATTCTGTGGTTTTGTATAACGTTGACTGGTAAAGATGCAGACTGATAGAGTGATAATTGTTATAAATAAGGACAGAATTGTGGAAATGTATATAAAGACAATGATTTGTGAAAAAGGTTGGACTTTATAACAAGCCAACCAATTTTGTTAAAATATGCTTGTTTGTTATAAAGTGGGGGCATATGTGAGATCCCACTCACAAAATCATTGTAATAAAAAATAATTGTAAATAAAATAGTTTAAATAGACTTCACAGCATGAGTAGTTTGTGTAGACATTTGGGGTAATTTTAAGTTTTTTTTAGAATTTAGTTTGTTGTAGTTGGTACTACTGTGATTGTGTATGGAGAGAGAGTGAAGATGGCAATATGGCGAGAGAGTACTAGGAGAGAGCTTGTATAGATAGAAGTGTGTGTTGGCAGTATTTTGTAGCAGCGAACGTTTGAAGTATAGAATAAAGTTTCTCAAATGAATGAGTGGAGTAATTGAATTATTTGACTATAATATCCGTTGCGCTAACATGTATATCTTGTAAAGTGGTTTGTTGAATAGTAGTAATAAATCGCTAAGTGATATCTCTACCGCCAAAACCAACAGTAGGAGCATATGTTGCAAGGAGCGGGATATCTACTTACTGCTGGTTAATGTAAAAAAATTAGCAGTGGGGCTTAGCAAAAGGCAATATTTATCTCAAGATGTTGAGTCTTGAATAATTTCATTTTTAGTAAAAAAACTAACAGTTAACAAAGACTTTCGATTTTTTTTAGTAGTACTTAAACATTATTAAGAAATGATTTCATTTTATTCTTATAGAAGCCCACAGAAATTTTACTTTTACTTTTATCATTATCAAGTCTGATTATGCTGTGATTTTCTAATATTACGTACAATTGTGAGTTTCAGACAAAAATAAAACAAAATGATCAGAATTAATATTCTTTCATTTCATAAATTAATGGATGAACACATAACTCATACTGCAGTTCTCCTTGGTAGGATTTGATTCCACCATACGCTCGATTGTAGATTCGGACCCATACAGGTCCGCCGGACACGTATTTGGATGTAGGTCCATACACATCCAGTTCCGCCATACACTCCGCGCGCTCGATTGTAGAACCGGACCCATACAACTCCGCCGGACACGTAACTGGATGTAGGTCCGCACAGATCCAGTTCCGCCATACACTCCGCCCGCCCGATTGTAGAGCCGCGCGCTGGATGTACATCCGGACCCGACTCCTTTAAAATCTCGGACCTGCCCATCTCTATCGTAGACATCGTGGTATTCAGAGGCGAGAAAGGATTGGGGGCAAGTCACTTGAAGGAATTTGGTCCTAGGATTTTGAAGAAATTCTCCCGGTATTCGCCTGGACTGACTTGGGGAAATTATGAAAAACACAAACCTGGATGTCCGGACGGAGGTTTAAACCTGCGGCTTCCCAAATTCGAGGACGGAGCGTTTGTCTCTCACCCAACAGCTGAGTTGTGTCCGAAGTGACTACAACACACAATGGGGACATCCGTGGAAACAACATATACTACGCCACTCCCACCAAACGCGAACTCCTACAAGAAAATTAGCCAGTACTGTAACCTGGAACTTTTGAGCTAAGATACGAACAGTAATTTTATTGTAAAAATTGTTTCGTTGCAGCTGTGCCTGAAATTACATATATTTCGTTAGTACGCTAGCATACCAGTAAAGAGAAGAACCTTACAACTTATTAGTAGAAGACAACATCTGCCATCGGGCACTACTCGTTTTTTCGCAACAAATGACGTAGAAATACTTAGTTTAATTTACTCTATCGTATTAAGTCTTTCGTTGTTTGACTTATGAAAAAATAAATGCTTCATTGTATAATAATAACATCAAAAATTGTTTATTTACTTTTCGTCGTCTTGGCCTAGGACGGGCTTTACTTTCGTATGGTGACAATTTGGAGAAATACGAAATGACTCTTCACGTCGCCCACAATGAGCCGATCTGCTACATCCATTGAAAAAATTATCTCAGCGCTAGTAGTCGAGCTCTGGTGTAGAAAAAGTATGTTTCTACTTTCTACCCCCTTTATTTTTATGGAACCGCTCCACATTATAATTTCCCAAAAAGTTTAAATACAACATTCGATTTTAGGTAAACGAAATACACAATAGGTTATATTTGAAGTGTGTAACCTTTTTCGTGTAGGAGCTCGTCACATATTACAACAGAGCGACAGTACTAGAGCTCAGTTTTCCTTTAGGTTGGACCCTAAAAAGCTCTGAAAGAAGATGCTTAGGTAATATTGAAAAAAAAAAAAATACTGACACATCACTGCAAGTCAGAGTTTGCATTTGTCACCCTCTCCCTACGCTATCCCGTCTTACTGCACTTTCCTCTATGACTCTGTGGCCAACGCCAATAAAAATGAATGTTAACACGTTCCACTTCTCCATAAAGTTACTATTCTTTTATTTTTGTGAAGTTAAGGCAACTTGTTCTTGCAGGGTATCGTAATGAACACCTTTGTTGGGGTCCTCTCCGAGTTTCTAAGCAGGTGGAAAGCTATGAGGCCCAACAGGTCTGTGGAGTGGTGAGGACATTTAACTGGAGTAATTACTTCCTCGAGTCTGACACTACAGCCAAGAAGTAATAGGAATTCCAGGACCCGTATCCAGAGCGGCCTAAAGCAGCTGAAGGCGACCAAATACGTTTGAATGGAATTCCTTCTCCTTGCTTTGCGTGCGAGCGCTTTCTACTTGTACGCTAGTCTCAGAGAACATTCGTCGTAATATTGTGCTATCAGCTACGTATCTACGATTACAACATCCCACTACATTCAAAGTTACCACGTTAAAAATTTCTTCAAAATCCCTCGTGGCTGCTTGAATATTTAACCATGAATTTAAATTTGCGTCTGTGGTATTGATTTGTTTGCATCTGAAATTATATTTGAGAGTAAATTTATTCATTTAATAAGTCTGAAACCGGGCGAAAATCTGAACATCCACTTTAATAAAATGTGCTGAACCAGAAGGCTGGACGTCAACTCGATAACTCGGAAAACTTCGGCTGGCCCTATGATACCCG
This sequence comes from Vandiemenella viatica, assembly GCA_031002005.1. Classification (NCBI taxonomy): domain Eukaryota; kingdom Metazoa; phylum Arthropoda; class Insecta; order Orthoptera; family Morabidae; genus Vandiemenella; species Vandiemenella viatica. Next base: position 29,253 of record JARYHS010008087.1, read on the forward strand.
AGCTGTTAGTTACACTGGCCGCCACCACAGCGCTGATGGCTAACCGGAAAATTTCAAATGAACAACTGCATTGACCTTATTTGCGCTTATGTTGTTAACACAGGAACTGGAGATTTCAAATGAATAGTCCAATATGATTTCAGAAAGGAGGTTTTCTCGGCGTTGAAAATGAATAAAATTTTCGCGGGTAACTAGCTGGGTTAGCCCATCGATCAAACCCGATGTTTCGTCGGTCACAACCTCTGCCGCCGTTGTCAAGTGAAAATTATGTAGTAGAAATAAAAATTATAATCTGAGGCAAAGATATAAATTAAATTTACATGTTGCTTTTTGTTTACTTACGATGACTAGATGCAAAAATTCATGTAAATAGAAAAGCATCCATGTTAACGTTATATTCTCTGTAATCACTAATTATCTCATTAAAATAAATTATGTGTTACCTAAAACTTTTTCATAACAATAAAAATTTCCGTCATTCAAATTCAAATGTAGTTACTTAAAAACATTCTAGCTAAATACTGCGTGAATCTAATAAGAGAAAATATTACTCGAATGACAAATAAATATCAATAAAAAATAATTATCAAACGTTATTCGTTTTTCCATATAAACTTCTACTCAAATTCTACTGTCACCATAGCGTTACATGTCATTTTCGAAGGGCTTTCAAACGAGTTTAAGATATATTTTTTTTAAAAAATTGGTTTTGGACCGGGGTTAATGACCTATAGAAAATCAACCAAA
>JARYHS010008088.1:0-29349 GCA_031002005.1 Vandiemenella viatica
CCTGTATTACAAAGAACCGATAAAACTTGAAATGTCATGCAAAGATGGATAAAAGTGTTGTAAAAATTAATACAGTATAAATAAAAATACACATTTTCTTTACAGCAACTTATAAATAATGCAGTACTGAATACACCTGAAATACTAAAAAGTCTCTATTCTATATACAAAAGTTCTAATTTTACTTCCAATAGTATACCAACATCTTTCCAGCAAAATATGGTACATTATGGTAACAATAAATAAATAGTTATAATATACTACTATTTTAATTGTATCATTTATTTACATTTCTATTCCTACAGTTCTGCACCTAAATAGTAGATTAAACAAGGTTTTCTTCAAATGTATTTCTAAAGTACATTTTCTATTTTTTAAAACAAATTTGATAATTTTAATTTATTAAAGCTTTTGCAAACTTCCTATATAATCTGACTTACATATTTTATCTGCTGCATCTCCCAAAAGAATTCAGTTATGGACCATGATAGTGGCATGATGAAGTAGGAGGAATTATCCTGTAGCATATGTTTTTAGGCAAAGTGTGTATTTTGTGTGTTTCAGTTCTCCAAATCTAATTTTGAAGAAGAATTCCAATCAATGCATTTAGTTCTGGATATAGAAGCAACTACACAAAATCAGTTCCTGAATAGAACTACCATTTTGAGCAGCAGATAGTGTGAATACTTGTGCTAAAATGTTCTTTAAGTCACTTGTGTATCCCACAATTTCCAACTTGAGAAGAAACATTTAAAATGTCAACAGAAAACTGTAAAATTGGCTTGTGTTCTTCATTCTCGTCTCTCATCCTTTGTACAAAGGATAGGAATAGCACTGAGAAAAAAACAATGGTCTGTTTGCATTGCACTGTGGGAAAGAATGGAGGAATATGTATGGGGTGGTTTAATGCTGTCATTGGCATTATTGCTAGCAGAAAGATAATAGTTATTGGTCAAATATACCTACTTTAAAATTGTACTTTCAGTGCCATGTTTGCCTCATTATAAGTTGTTGACTTTTTTAGTATTCCACATGTTATTACTAGGTGGTACTAAGAACCTTTGTGCACATAAAGACTGTGCTCCGTGGCTACTGATACAGTGTAGACAGAGGATCCATCCTTCTCTCTGCATTAGATACTTTGAGAAATGATATCTTTGAGCTTACTTCCACTTACACGGTGAACAATATTTTATCGTTAAGGCACAGTTTTAAAGTTGTGAGAAATGCAGTCTTCAACGTATGTTAGACACAACAACTTGAAGGTGGAGTTGTGGATGACTACAGCTTGAAACGCTTCAACATATATAATAATCACAACTAGAGTGAACATGCTATCACTATTCCCTCTTGTTCGCAGGAATAATTTCTCTTAAGAAAGAAGTTTGCCAGTAGGAAACAGGCAACATTTGTGACAATTTATGTATCAAGATGAGTGTATCAAAAAATTTTATTGTTATATTAATGGTTTAATCATTTCTCACTCTTCTGAATATCAATGCAAGGTCAAAACTTAATGAGATATTTTTTCTTTCATAAGTCTGTTCTTGATCATTTTTACAAAATGGCAGCTTATAGCCAGGTAAACATAGTACTAAAAGAGGAATTTCAAAGGAGATATTTCTGAACAACAGCTGCCCCTTTGCTGCTAGCCATAAGACCACCACAGCAGTTGACTTTTCCGCAATCCTCTGTTCTTTCCCATTGCACTGCTATCAGAGCAGCTCACCAATTAGGTCCCACCTGCTCTTATCCATTATTGAAGTTGTAACAGAGAAGACTGGCTACATAAAAAACAGCCCTGTGTACAGAGCACTTTGTAAGATACTTTTTAATGACAGTAATAGACAGCGAAAAGAGGGAGCATTTATAGACACCAGATGTACTGCTGATTGATATGTATCATAATGGTAATACTTGTTTCATTAATCATGACTAAATTTTTCACCACTGCTCAAATGTTGCAGCAAAATATTGTATAGTTGGGGCATGTGCAGATTAATAAGGTGAGCAGGTAACTATTTAACGACAAACCACCATACCCATCAGGAATAGCCTCCAGTGATGAATCCACTTGTTCAATGTCTTCTGACACACTCTGAAAAATAAAATAAGATACATGATAGTATATCTGTAAACTTAAAAAGAGAAAAACTATTGAAGATAAGTTAAAAATATAAAAACAACAAACTATCACGCAGAATTGGCAAGAATAGCATTAATTCAGAATAGTAGAAAAAAGGACAGAGACTTGTTATATGGTGTCACCAAACAAAACAAAAATACACTCGTCAGAGTGTGGAGGTCAGGATAAGAGTTCAAGCAGAACTTAACCTGTGTCTGCACCTGTCACAGTCTTAACTGACTGTTCGCTACTGTGCTCTCATAGAAAAAGCTTAATACACAGCAACAAAGGTTTAAGTTTTTCTATATGACTGTATAGTTATGTGAAAGTATGTCAGAAAATATAACTAAATTAAATGTGAGCAAGTGCTGCAGTCATTTTTAATAACTGGGTACAGGGTAATTCAACTTTCACAAGGTGCAGAAGCCTTGCTTGATATAAGATGTCTGTTGTAAATCTGGACAGTACTCGGAAGGAAACAGGGAATTTTCAATTCTGAAAGGAGACACTATACCTCTAATCCTGTTCAGAGGAAATCAGTTTTTTAAAAATGAAATTATCCTCAATCAGTTCACTAGCACTAAATCCAACAGTACTGAAGAACACAATAAGAAAGATATTAACTCTTCCAAGTGATAATAGTGACCAAATTACTAATAATCCCTTATACCACAGCTATATTAGGATTAATTTCTGATTCTTAAGCAGATGTCTTAGAACACAAGATTCAGTATTAAAAAAAGCATGAATATCAGTATCAATCAAACTCTAGTTTGATACAAGATGTAAGTATCTCCTGAATATGTATCAACTAGAAGAATCTAAGGAAGTAAAATGTGTAACAGATCAGTTGTATCTCTAAAATTACGATGATAGAGTAATGACTTGAATAAAAAGACAAAAATTACACTTATAATATCTGTTCCAACATATGCAATACTTTTAATTCTTTACGATACTAATGATTCTACTGGAATATACACTCTAGTAGTATATTACTGGTATTCATTTAAACAGCCCTTATTAAAACAATACTAGTTCAGTGACTAAGTCAAAGGCATAAAACATTAAGTTTTTATTGAATTTTCTACAGAACAAATAACAAAAATCTTAGCTATTATAATGGGAGAATTTTTTTCACAAAACATTTTACTGCAATATACAAAAATTGTCGGGAAAACATTCAACCACACGAAAAGGCATATATTCCTTAGAGATGTTATTGGTATGTGAAGAATAGGAGCTGCCTCCCAGATTTAAATTAGTCAGAAGAACACAAACCACATCCCACAGACAAACAGGACTGTCCACATTCCTGCTTGAAAGCCACAGTGGAGTGTTTTTCCAACTTGTGGTCCACAGAGACTGGACACGTGATCCACAGGCACATTTAATTCTAACTAATTTAATGATACTATAACAAAAAATAAGTACTGTATTAGGCTGTAAGAGAGTATTAGCCATACAGTTTAGAACAAACTTTGTAGAAGCCATAAATATTTCAACAATTAAGCAAAATTCTGGTAATTACTGGACATGATTACTAACTCAATTAAAGTTTCACGGGTGTCCATCCGGCTGGACACCCGTGAAACTTTCATTGAATCAATACGCCGGGAAAGTCTCCATTTGCATATCATGATTACAACTGTTTTGTTGCCTGTTTTGTTGCTGAAATAAATTACATTTCTAGCTGGTATGAAAGAGCCATTAGTTTACGGATAATTTTATGAGGGCCTGATCGTATAAGTAGGTCTTAAGGGAGTGTTGGTTAGTAATATACAGACAGATAAAAAACTAAGCCTATCTGAGTTAGTGGTTCCTATAATTATTTTGACATTTTACTAGACCTCAGGTTAAAAAAAATTGAGCAACATTGCCCTGGTCTATAAGAAATTCAATATTTTATGTCCAGAACTGTTTATTTTATCAATATTTAAAATCAAACCTTTAATAGCAATATATATTTTTTCATGTATGGCTTGCACCTCGTCAACCTCAGGGTCACTAGCAGTGGGATGGGACTGGGGGCAAGGATTGAGAAGGAGTTCAGCCATGGCCTTTTGAAGGAAACATCTTGCCATTTGCCTACAGTGATTTCCGGAAACCATTGAAAACCTAACTGTGGATGCCCGGATAGTGACTCGAACCAGCATCCTCCAGAATGCAAGGCCAGAGCATTAACTGCTCATCCATCATGCTTGGTTATAGCAACATAACCTATAAAACTATGGAAGTGAAATATATAACAGCTGAGTGATAGGAAATATGAATGACTGATTTTGGATGAGCTTATACCATCGGCACAAAAACTAAAGTACTTGGAGGTTCAAATATAAGATATAGAATGAAACTACTTTTATGTAAGCAGTCAACCTAAAAAGTTAAGCAAGTGAATCCTAGACATTATGGAACATGATCATTTGAGAGAAATGTGTCAAATGTTTGTTCCTATAAAACCTGCATGGAAAATATAACCTGGGATATCAATCTAAATAAAAAAGTTCAAGACAACAGGTTTATAAACTACAAAAATAAACAGAAATAAAATAGTTAGCATACAGTGGAGACAGCAAAACTGCCAGTAGGCAATGAAAATAAGGAAGTATGTAGAAAATAACTGTTCCTTACATGGATGAAGACACAAGGGTGATACAAACATGGAAAACATCAAAACATGATCACAAATTACAGTATTTGAGTTTAAAGCCTTATTTATAGTAGGTAGGATTGGGCATTTGGCAAGGAAAGGTGTGCACGCCCATGAACTACTGTGTAACTCTATCCTGCCATGTCCTTCCTTATTTTTATAGCAATGAATAGTATATACTATGAGGGAGCTGTATGATTGCTTGTGACTATTATTAAGGGCAATACACTCACTGTCACAACATTTTTTATTTATTTTTTCCAACCTAGATGAATGATTGGAGTGGGTGAAAATTGGTAACCACCTACCTCACAGGTAAGACTACAACTGGTTTAGTTGGTTGCAACAGGAATATACAATTCATCCTACAGAGCACCACAAGCTTGGAAAAATGAATGGAAGAAAGTGTGCTTGTTGGGTCAGGTCCTTGGCCATTAATTTTACCCAGGTATAAACAATGTAGAGAGTTTGAGAGAGGTATCTCGGTGTTCATGAGGAGAGCGTTTGTTCTGATAAATTACTCCCAACTTAGCTCATTCTGTTCTGTTGCAGAGTTAGGAGAAATAAGACCATGAAGAAACTCAAACTCAGCAGGTAGACTGTGGCATTCAATGAAGACTGAGGATAAAAAAACGGGAGGATCATTTCACTGTTAAACATGCATGCACTTATAAAACAGTGTCTCTTTCCATTATGCACTAATGTGAAACACTGCCACTTGACACAAGTATATCTACATGTACAATTTCAAGACTTCTATACTTGATATCCTAAGGCTCTCTTTCGCTGAACCCTCAACGTAGGAGACTTTGCAAATTATGTCAAGAGTGGGGGCAGGGAACCACTCAATAATGGTGATGCATTTTCTTTATAGCATAACCGAGAGTTCTACTAGGATGAACCCTGTATTTGATTCAACAATGCAACAATTTGGTCTAGACACTGCCAAAACTGTCACCACTATGGTGTGAGAACGTGTCTCAGCCTCCCTGGGCTGTTACTGATAATATCTCGGTAGTATACCACTGCCTCATGTGCTCCCATTCAGAGTGTGACTATAATAGGCCTTTTTTCTAAAAAAAAAAAAAAAAAAAGGATAGTGCTGGATCATGTAATGTGCAGATTTGTAATGGCTGCCTTAATGCTGTCCACATCTTGGCAAGGTCCGCCAAGTTTCCTAATATTTTGGCTATTGAAGATACACAGGACCAATTGGCATGGCGACTTCAGTCATGAATGATCAACAGAGGCAGTTACTATGCCATAGTTACCTACATTCCTGCTACTTCATGCAAGACCATATCACCTCATATATTCACACAGGGGACAGTCCAATAAATAAATAACTCATTTCAACTGAGAGTGGAATCTGATATATGTATTACACTCTTTCTGAAACACTGAATTCCGTTTTGACATTACCTTCAGGATGGGCGACGGATGTAAGAAGATGACACACATTAGAAACAATTTAAACCATTGGCAAAACTGAAAAATCTGCTGGTGAAACAAATTATTGTTGAATTGGATCATATCAGTATCCTTGACAAACATGACTACAGTAATAAATAGAAAGTAAGTCAGAAATATATATGCCACACTGCCAACTTTAGTATACAGATATTTTCAAATTACATGGCTTTTTGCTTCGAAAACATATACCTTCTGAAAATTATGACATTCACTTATAAGCCTGAAAAATTTCTGAATTTTATGTACCTAAATACACATCTTTTTAAATTCAGTTTTACATTCTATTTTTCCATTTTTTAAGCGTAAATTCTACGGGGATTGTTTTTATAGCATCATTACAACAACGTTCTTAGTGGCAAAAATAACCATTTTTATATATAGCCCTGACAAATATACTTCTTTCCAATTCCACAAACGTGGATAACTTGGCAGGAAACGTGTGCTGACTCTAGTTGTAAGCTGGGAGGAGATATTAACTATTGTGAAATAACCAGACATGACTTATAAGATCGAGCAACACTTTCCTTTTTAAATTTTAACATCAATCTCTACATCTGTGCCAGTCTTTCATAGACTGAATAGGTAAAAGATTTACAACACATGGTCATAAGTTCACATCTAACTTTACATAAGAGGGTAACATATTCAAGAAAACAACACTCAGACAACTACAGATTAGTGTCCTAAGAGCTTGAGGCATTTATAACACACTGTCAGTCACATGAACATAAATAACAACATGACAGAAATCATGGCAAATATTAAACACATCAAATAACATTCTAGTAAAAATTTCACTGACCATCACCAAAAAATAAAGGATAAACAAGGAGCTTTGTTTTCTAAATCGTGATGTGAATATCTACACATCACAGTGTAAAATGTTCATTAATGATTTATAAACAAACAAATATAACGTTCTAAAATTTGAAAACTAACTTTGCCTTGGAAAAGGAATTTGATTCTACCTTTCAGATAAACACGAAATTTTCAAAAATAATTATGATATTTTTAAGCTTATGTAGATGTCAAAACCTGCTGATTCGTAACTGTGCTTTAGCCACATACTTAACAATGCTGCAATCAGCAATGCCTGAACTGTAAAACTCCACAACCACAGAAAAAGAAACAGACCCACCTCTTGTTTGATATGTACAGCATTTACTGTCTCCATATCACTTCCTTTTTTCTGTTCTCTTGAGAGAATAAATCACAATATCACTCACAAGTCAGAGCAAACACACAATGAGCAGCATAAACAGCTGATGGCAAACGGAATACAGCAGAGATACTGCTTTTCGAGAGGAAACGATACATTAACAGTTATGGCTCAGTAATTATTTTAAAAAACACTCCGTGTTATTTTACAGATATTAGATGAGTTTGCATTTTATTTAATAATCAGGTAGGAACTTTTACTTTGCGAAAATCCGACTTATCCATTACTTCTGAATATATATATTGCTATTCCCCTTTTCTCACATTACATAAAATGAAAAACAAAAATACAACAAATACCGGTATTCACTACTGTTTATTATTACATATGGAAATGATTCCACAATGGAAATATTCCATCCGTCTAATTATCAGCTATTAGCAGGAGAGTTGGTGAACATTTTTGTGTAGGCATTTGAGGCAGTGTGAATATTTGTGAAACAACTAAGGTACAAAAAGTACCTGGCTGATGGGAATGGGGGCATAGCCGAGTTATCCACTTTACAAAAAATTATTTTCTTTCAAAATTGTGTTTAATAAATATTGAAAAAATATATTGAGGCATGCTAATGTTTGCACAGAATATTATTTAGAGTTACAAAAAATAGAAACAAACGTGTCTCTAGTGTTTTCAGTTCCCGATCATAAATACTGCAGTTCCTCTTATGATTGTTTTCTTTATATATCTTCGCATTTATTTCTCACACCAGTTGCTTCTTTAGCTATACCAAACTTTTTAACATTATTCGCCACAATTTTATGCCACACATTTTGAATTTTATATTAACTGCATTTGAAAATACGCCCTACTTGCAAATTTTTCCTATTCAACACTTTTCTGACATCACAACAATTTATTTCATAATATCATAGTGTTATTTTATCTCTTACAATTCTTTTATTTTTATTAATATTAACTTTTAAACACCTCTAGTGTTTCCGGTAAATTAGTCAGCATTTCAGCATTGGTAACACCGAACTTTTAAACACCTCTAGTGTTTCCGGTAAATTAGTCAGCATTTCAGCATTGGTAACAGTCGCTTACATTCCTAGTCAAAAAAATTCAATGGTTATGGTTCTATCATTCCTTTCAAGTTTCAACCTTATCCATCCTGGATTCACTCCCAGTACTCTATACCGCTGCCTCCCGTCTTCTGATGTCCCCCGAATCCAGCTGCTACATCATATAAATTACTGATTGTGTTCTGCAGTTATTTCCATAAACATATCCTGCTTCCCTCCTATAAACCTTCTCAAATTACTCTATTTGATACGCACAATGTAAGTAGCAACCTACCCACCATGCTCATACTTTAGTCTAACTATGGGCCTCTAACGAATTTTCTGTCATCCTAGCAGTGTCAGGTAGCTTTTAGGTGAAGACTGGTCAGCGGGTATGGATATGTTGTATCAGTAGACACATTGATCTGCTAGTTTCTTATCTGCTGAAGCTTGTCTTGAGTTCTTTGGGAACCTCGGCAATGAAGCGACCCCACTGTGGCTCATAGGCACTTGCGTAGTAGGTCCCCGGTGCAAAAAAATAATTATTTTGGCCTCTCAGGCCAGATGGGCGACTTTCTCTAGCTCTGCCAAGTTGCTGGTAAGGGCCTACGAGCTGTGTTTTGGCAGCCCCCTGAGCAGTAGCGTATCTAGGTTCACAAAAAAAGTTGCCCATATTCCCTGAAGGCCCATGGGCCCTCAGAGCTGTGCTTTGGGGCCCCCTCAGCAGTGCTCAGGAGCCCCCTGAGCGTGGGGGCCCCGGTGCACTGCACCGCCTAGCATTATCGTAGCTACGCCCTTGATCATTGGCCGCAGATCTAGTGTGCTCTGATGGTTATAGTTACTCAGCATTAAATACTAGGCGAGACTTCCGATGGAACCTTCCACTGGCCTCGAAGACAATGCAGTTGATACTGGACCGTAAAGAGGATTCCAGCTCCTCGATGGATAAGTTACGCCTAGGTGAACAGTAGTAGTGAGTGGTTCTCTTTGTGCAGAATTGAGTAGTGAAAATCACAGGTGGGCCGCTGGTAGGTGGCAAGCCCGGAGAAGCTGTCGACTGCTCTAAATCGGAGGGATTCTTTCGAAGACAGGCGACGTCGTTTTATTTTGAATTTGTTGGCAACATTCTAAAGTGCAATTTAATGTGTCTTCCACCAACCTACATAGGTCGCATTTAAAGGAGAGATAAGATTAGAGAAATAAGGTGCCTACTGATGCTTTTATTAATTCTGTTTTTCCTCTTGCTATTCGGGATTGTAATGCATAAAATGAAAGAGGGTGCTTAACACCCTCTGCTACCCTACAATATTTGTGAATTGCAGAGTGTGTAGGAAGATGAAGATGTAGATGACTGTTCGACGGTACAAGAGAGCCTCTTCAAAACTTGCGCTTCCCTTGGCCAAATTATGCAGGGTACTGAATTCTAAAGCAACTTACTGTTGATATGACAACTGGCGCATTCCCAAACTGACAAGCTCGTCGTGCCAGCTGGATCACTGGTCGCCTACTACCAAGCTGCTCAGCGAAGAAATAGTACTATATTTTTCACTAATAATAATGGTCCTTAAAATGACCCTTGACAGTACATCATCCTCTCCAATTAATAGAGGATTTTGGAACCTCTCTCTACCAGCTGCACAATACGTCCCGTGCGATTAAGTTAATTACCAAACCATATGCCAAGATCTTTCCGTTTTAATTAATTATTTTTTAATTGCGATGAAGCACTCCATATGGTGGCAACTTCTCTAGTCATCCAATTACCCTTTCTCATTATGTTTCTTTATTAAAAACTATCTTATGTACTTTAAATGTTAATTTCGTCTTCACCTACATTTGGGATTTACGAATTTTGATTAAATTTTTTGTGATGTAATTTTCTAATTTTTTCCATATCCTGACGCCTTTACCCACAAAATTTATTTTTTTTCCACTCCCCTATGCCTGAAATCAAGTTCCAGCTTGTGATCATGGTCATTTTTCCCTACCATGCACTATTCCTAATTCTTCAACCACACTCAATCTCCAACATATGCTTTGTACAGTCCCAGCCATGGGCGTAGCTATCGGCGGGCTATGCTGTGCCGTGCACCAGGGCCCCAAGCTCAGAGGGCCCCCAAGCACAGCTCAGGGAAAAACAGGTTCGTCCATTTGGCCTGAGGGACCAATTTTTTTTTTTTTTTTTTTTTTTTTTTTTTTTTTTTTTTTGCACCGAGAACATTGTTAACCTAGCTACGCCACAGCTCCCAGCACTCTCTTTACCCTCACCCTGTCCTCCAGTGACTCCCAATCCAGTTCTTATATCGTATCAGTTACTGACTGGGTCCTGCAATAATTTCGATAATCAACTCTTCCTGCTCTTCTATGCACGCCCCCTAAAATCTATTTTTTTAAAACAATAAGCGCAAATTATCAATAGTAGGCATGAAATACAATCAAACTTTGAATTAAGCAATATATGATGATCCAGAAAACAAGCAAAACTAACTTTCTCGTCAGTCAAAGCGGTTCCACTGGTTCCGATATGCCCCCATCTTTTTCTCTCTCTCTCTCTGGCTTTATAATTTATTTTTATTTTAATTTATTTATCAATTTTGTTTCATGGATCCCTGCTGAGTAAGGACCTCTGGGATGTGAAACATGTCATGGTTAATACACATACATACGAGTCATAATCATAGTAAAAACGGTTGTATGTAACAAAGACAATTAGACAGAATTAAAATAAAAATTAATTTTTACAACTGAATTTTGCAAAAGTTATATTCAGTACAATTAATTATTTTGTTCAAATTCTTGAATGGAGTAGAAGGAGTTGCCAATAAGATAATCTCTCAGTTTTCCTTTAAATATATATTTATTATTTATTAGGGGAAGGAAGATCAGATTGGCTGGAACAAAGGAATGGACTAAAACAAGGAAGTGCCCTATCACCACTACTCTTCATTGTAATCATTGATGAAATTATGCAGCAGGTGGCAGCGAGGATGGGAGAGGAAAACATGAAGGTGGTGGCTTTTGCGGATGATCTGATGATCTGGGGAGGTGAAGAAGAGGAAGTGCAGCGGCAGTTGGATGTATGGACAGACAGTGTGGAGGAATATGGACTGAAATTTAATGTTAAGAAATGTGAGTACATGGTAACAACCAGGAAAAAGAATAGGGTAACCCCAGGAATTGTGATGGCAGGGGAACAATTAAAGAAGGTAAACAGGTTGAAGTACTTGGGGAGAGTATTAGAGGAATGTGGAGGAAATGATGGCAAGATAAGTGAAAGAGGAAGACAATCAGAGGCATTCCTAAGGAGCATTAGAAGCCTGATATGGAATAAAGAGGTGCCACAGAGAAGCAAGAGAGTAATCTATAATACGTACTATGTGCCTATCTTAACTTATGCTGCTGAAACGTGGACAGTGAAAAAGCGGGACGTCAGCAGAGTACAAGCAAGTGAAATGAAGTTTTTAAGAGGTAGATTGGGAGTTACTAAAATGTAAAGAATAAGGAATGAAGTGATTAGACGCGCCAAAAAAAAGGAACCCCTACAAGAAAGGGTAGAGAGGACCAGACTGAAATGGTATGGACATGTAAAGAGAATGGAGGCTCAGAGAATACCAAGAAAAATCCATGAAATTAAGATGAATGGTAAACGACCAAGAGGAAGACCAAGAGATAGACGGCTGAAAGGATTGGAGGAGGGTGTACGGAAGAGAGGAGAGTACTGGAGCAAAGTGGTGACAGAGAGGTGGTGGGATGAAAGAAGGAAATGGAGAGGCTTGTGCATAAAGCAGACCCGGCCAGAGGCTGGAAACTGTTGAGGATGACGATGATGATCTGCAAACTGGTTTATACTCTTGGGAAGTTTATTAAACAGATATATACCAATACTAATGATAGAGATGTTTATGTTTTGTGCAAGTTATTTCTGTTTCTTGTATTGAAATTGTGTACCTGTGAATTTGAAGTAAATAGGTTAGAATGATCTATGACAAAGCACATGAGAGAATATATATACAGTGGCTCCATTTTACATGAATTTAATAAAATAAATGATGATTAACCAAAAACAATAGATACTGAGGTACTCCACATCTGATAAATTATCACTCAGAAAACAGTGGACCACATAAGGCAGCCTTACAGTTCTCTAGTGACACTTTCGGTTTTCTATTCAGAGGGTAAGAACTCAGCAATTCATTAAAAATGAGATCTGTGCCGTAATACTTTAATTTCTGTATCAGAATTTTATGATCCACACAGTAAAATGCCTTAGATAAGTCAAAAACATTTTCGCATGAATTAATTTATGATTTATTCTTGCTAAAATAATGTCAGTGAAAGCAAATATAGCTTTTATGTTGAATGGTACTTTTAATGCCAAATTGAGATGTAGTCAGAATATTATTATTTTTAAAGTGTTCATAGACTCTATTGTACATTGATTTATCAAAAACTTTGGAGAATGCGGTTAGTAATGAAATAGGACGGTAATTCGACACAGCTGACTTATCTCCCTTTTTATCGTGGTTTAAGCACAGCACACTTTATCCTTTCTGGGAAGGCACCCTCAAGTAACAATGTATTAAACAGATAACTCATTATATTACCTAATATTGTGGAACACAATTTAATTAATCTGTTGGAAATCCCATCATAACCACATGGGTATTTGATCTTAAATGTCGGTTTCATGTTAATAACATTTTCTGCTCTTGTTAATCGCCTTCGAACTGTTTGTAAACATTTGTTTGTTTGTGCAGATTTGCCGTCTGCCGATCTGTTACATGATGTAACGACTACAAATAATAATGATGCGTAAAAGAATTTCAAAGTGTATATCTAAAGCATTACTTCACATTGGTTGCGTGGGTTAAGATACAGAATGTATTTACTTTTGTCTAGGGAGCGTCCATGAACTACGTGGCGCCGTCTAGTGCGGAACGGGTTGGCTGGATAGCTACGCTTAGCTGCGTTGGGGGGGGGGGGGAGGAGGCGTTTCAAAACCAGGCCACGTAGCTTCTCATTCATATTATTTGTCGCAGCAATAATGAGTCACAGAACACACAACAGCATGTGGATATTTATTTCCGTTATTTAATTATCTCCGTATGAAATTTACGATAGTCTGACAAGAGAAAATGGTTCAAAACATCTTCTGGAATCAATTGGAAAAAAAAACCTACTTGTCACGGTGGGAGGAAGGGGGAGAGGGGTTAGAGCCGAAAGCCACGTCGGGCTACGTGGGGGAGGGGGCTTCACAGGAGGCCAAGAATGGAGCAACGTGGTTTATGGACGCTCCCTAATACATGCAATTTACTGAAATATCAAAACAATTCGTAATACGTGTTTACAGGTGAAAATGCATATCTACTCTTTTACTTCGAAACGGCGACATGGCTAAATACGAATGTACAAATGATGCGAGACAAGCGAATTCGGCCGAATAAGGCTGTGGTCACAGTGGACGCGCTCACTGACGACTTCTTTAAGCCGCGTATACACTTGAGCATTTGCCCCGAATGAGCATGCGTTCGGCCCGTTTTGCTCAGATGTATACGGGGCGAGCAGAATGGGTCCGCATGCCTCAGCCCATGGAGGAAGGAATATATGGAGACGAGATAACGCGAAATCCGTGAAACCTCGTGAAAAAACTGTGCCTGCGCGGCGGACATCGTAGGAGTACCAAAATATTGGGCTGTTTGCACTGTCAGCTGCTGAGAATATTTCATTTTCTAATATTCTTAAGTTTTCTATAATGCCAAGTTGCGATGCATATGGTTGCACAAACAGACGTGATAGGAAAAAACCTGGAATAGCGTTTCATAAGTAAGTCACATTGTAACTATCGTTCTTGAAGTATCTGACAGGCAACCGCAACATTAGTACCATTCGCTATAAATTTATTCATTGCTCTCAATAGGATCATATTATTCTCAAATTTTTGTTGGTGTAGTGTAGACAATTAGCATATGTTACTATTTTGCACCTGAAAAGCTAGCCTTATTGTAGACAAATGTTGGAAATTTAAATTAAACGGGTCATGTTTACATCGTGACACAGTGAATATGGTATTCTGCATGCATTACTCACGTTTAAGTTTACACTGAAATTGCACGATGAAATTAATCGTGATAATTTGTGCTGTGCGAACTACTAAACGTGATGAAATTAACTTTGTTGACGGAAATGTAGTTCGCGATGCATTTCTTGTGTTTAGATGTGTCTACATAGTTTGGTTTTGTAGCGGCAATATTAATGGAAATGTTGGCAGGTTTAAATGCGGTGTATACCTGAAGAGAACAAACAATTTATTTATTATTAGCTGTTAGCTTCTGATTTTTGAATGTACTGATTTTTCTAGCAAAATTATATAGGCCACTACCAGTAGGCCTACAATATCTTCTAAGTAAGCTCAGAAACTATGAGGTTTTATCAAGTATTAATTTGTTTTAAAGCTCTAAACATTGACTTATGCTTTTTTTTAAATTTCAGATATGACTTGTTTCTATTTGTAAATATGTCTACAAGTATATTTCCAGATTTTGAAATCTTCCTTGTCAATTACTGAAATAGAATGTGAAAATATAACCTATTTGAACATCAACTAAAATTTAAGGACTGTAGAAATAAACAGTTTGTTATTCAAGTTAAAAAGAATTACTTGCTCATTAAGTTACGTCCGAATTCATCATCAAATATGGATATGGCGATAGTTTTTTTCTGGTCCAGGCCGCATTTCAACCTAACCACTTCAATTTGTAGGTACAATATCTCGAGAACTAAGCGAGATATCAAAAATTTTATTCTTTACTTTCAGTTTCGCTCATCGACTTACATAAGAATTCGTCATCAAATTGCCGGCGCCACCGTTATCGTTGAATCCCTTCATAACCTAACAACCTCACTTTTGAGACAGTATATCTCGCGAACTAAGCGAGATATCGAAAATTTTTGTTCTTTATTTTCGTCGTGTTACATAAAAATCTATCACCAAATTTGACTTTGGGGACACGTTTCTTCTGAATTTCAACCAGAAACTCCACTCTTTTGAGACAGTATATCTTGAGAACTAAGCACGATATCATAAAATTTTATCCTTCATTTTTGATGTGTCTCGTCGAGTTACATAATAATCCATCATCAAATTGCGGTTCCACGGTTGTCTTATGATTCCCTTGGGGTTTTTGTGCATGTTTCCGTGTTTCTCTGGTCAAGCAATATGGCGGCCTCCCCTCCCCAGTTCTCTCCACCCGGTTTCACTCCAATATGTGGCGAAGGTCCCTTGCGTCGTCTCCATATATTCCTTCCTCCATGCCTCAGCCCGATCCGAGGGTTGTCGGTACTTCAAAGTGAGCACGAGCTCGGTTCGTGCTCAGTGGGTAAGCGCTTTGTGTATGCGGTCGAACCGAACAATATGAGCCGACTGCCCCCTCCAGTTTCAGTGAATCCTCTGCTGTAGACACACCTGTCTGGTGCCTAATTTGTGTAAACTGTTATTTAGTTTTTATAAACATGGACGTGTCTCAGGATATTTCTCTTGCCTTTATCGGGTATTACCAAAAGTATCCCGTGCTGTGGAACTCCAAGGATGATTTTTATTATAATAATTTAAAAAAGGAAGATGCATGGAATGAAATTTCTGATCATATGCAAATTTCTAAAGATGAATGTCGCAAGAAAATTGAATGCCTAAGGGTTCCTACCGAAGGGAGAATGCACGAATTAAGAAAACAAACACCACTGGAAGGGTAAGTTTTGGTTTAATTAATTATTATTTTTGTTTGCGTTAGTGTAAGTTCACAGAATCAATTTTTAAAAGAAATCGTAACTTGAGAGGATATATCAATAAGTATTATTATTTTTTGGATTGGGTTCTTGAAACTATATTGAACAGTAAATATAAACAAATCAGCCGACCTTTTGAGCTCATTGCCATTTGTTTCTGGAACAGCTGAAGCATACAAATCAAAATGGTTTGCATTTAATGCGATGGTATTTCTCGATGAAAAAACTGAGCATCATGAAACAGTAAGCGTAAGTTTTCAAATTTTTCCTTAATTTGCGCTTCACAATTATTTAAGTTTACATTTAAAGATAGTGAGGAATTTGAAATTGAAAAAAAATCGTGTTTTATGTCATTTATTTATGATATTGTAAATTATGCTTAATTAATTAGTACATTCACAGTTATTCGTATGGTAATTGAGAATTACATACTTCAACCAAATTAAAATTAGGCATATTTCTCTTGCCAGCTTAACCTTCCAGTCAGGGGCGTAGGTATTATGGGGCTAGGCGGTGCAGTGCACCGGGGCCCTCACGCTCAGGGGGCCCCCAAGCATACCTCAAGAGGCCCCTAAGCGCACCTCTAGGGGCCCTCAAGCGCAGTTTAGAGGGCCAAGAGCCTTCACGGCAAACTGGCGACCTTTTTTTTTTTTTTAGCTCTACCGTCGTCTAAGAGGGGCCCCTGAGAACACAGGAGCCTCACTAAGGGCCCTCGCTGCTCACGGGGGGCCCCAACCACTGCTCAGAGGGGCCCCTAAAGAACAATTCAAGGGCCCCCATCCTTAGTTCAGGGGCCCCTACCAGCACTTAAAGCAAAAAAAAAAGGTCGACCGTCTGGCCTGAGGGCCCAAAATAATTTTTTTTGCACCGGGGCCCTTGTTGACCTAGCTACGCCACTGCTACCAGTTGAAGTAAAAATTTTTGCCAAATGCTGTCTTACATTTTCTGCGCTCACTTTACTGTTGAGTGGGATAGTTTTAATTGGTAGAAGTGAACCACCCTTGTGTGTAATATCATTTCTCCATTCTCCAGGCAGAATTTCTCCTTCTATTTCACTATCAAAACATGTGGAGGGGTGTAATAATTTTGTGAAGTAGCACTTTTTCTTTAAAAAAAAAAAAAAATGTAGAAAAACTGTCGCTATTACAATGATCTGCGCCTTCTCAAGTTCCACTAGCAAAGGTTTCCGGAAAACGCGGAAAACGCTTGATAATATCCCAACTACTCTGCGCGCTCTGCTTAACCAAAAATTAAAAATTCTCTGTGATTATCCCTTTGAATGAATCCCGGGGAATGGCTTCAATAAATTGTCATTTAAAGAGAAATCTGAATCTGCCAAGAAAAAGTAATGAAGAATCATGTTTAAGTATTCAAATATGGATGGCTCTGGAAGATTCAGGTCCCCATTTTTAATTTTCTTATAAAAGTCACAATTTTTTAAAACACCACCGTCTGAAATTCTGCCTCGACAACCCACATCGACGTACAAAAAATTGTAGTCAACATCCACCAAAGCAAGCAACACGATGCTCAATTGTGATTTGTAGTTGTAAAAGTCACTTCCACTTTTAATTGGTGCTTGCAAAATTACATGTTTCCCATCAAGCGCTCCCAAGCAATGAGGGAAGTTCCGCGCTCGGTTGAATTCATCAGCAACTTCAAACCATTCCTCGGTAGCAGATGGCAACTGAAAAAAAAATTAATTAAGTGACTACATTATAAATTTTAGTATTAACTGTGGTTGGATGTTTTCTGTGATGATGGGGTTGTAATGTGTGATGTTTTCTTTATTTGTCATATAGTTTTGTTGTTTAGTTGGTATACTCTGTTTTCTTTATGTCCATTTTTGGTCGTTATATAGATGATTGTGTTTGGTTCTAGTGTATAGTTTTCTTCATTGAGTGGGATTTTGTTCAGTCTGTGGAGCATGTACCTTATTGCAGCTTCTTTATGAGTTTGGGGATGGTATGATTCAGTTCCTATTGTCATGTCTGTTGTCGTGGGTGTCTGAATATCTGAAATGAGTGTTGTTTTAGTCTTGTTATGCTTATGTCAAGTTAATTTAATTTACCATTTTTTTCTTTTTCAATTGAGAATTTGATGTTTTTGTGTACAGTGTTGATGTCAGCATGCAATTCTTGCAATATTAACAGCAACTGAGGAAAATGATCCACAACGTCCAGATATAAATTTTATTATTTTGGAATTTAGTTTACGGTTATTCAGAATAACCATAAACTAAAAATTTTAAATTAAATTCAGTGGTTTTAAAAATAGATTTTTTCAGTAACTGAAAGTTGAAAAATGTTTCAAACAAATTTATCGTTTTCAATTTACAGAGTCATGGTTCTGATGAAGTAGAAACAATAGTAGAGGAGTTAGAAAGTGCTGCGAGTGCTTGCAGACCCAAAACATTCAAGGCACCACCAACAGGTGCCCCAATTCACAAAAGAAAAAAGGACGATAGAATGGATGAAGCTTTTCACTATGTACAAAAAGCAGCTGAAGCAGATACTCCACAAGACGAGTGCACATCTTTCGTAACATATGTGGCAACTAAACTAAAAAAATACAACTAACAAGAACGTGCTGTAACACAACATCGAATATCTAATATATATTTTGACATTGATTTGGCAAGATCCACACGCAGCACTCCCATGTTCCAAAACCTTCAAAATTAAAATGATTCCCAGCTCCCGTTCGTAAATTACTGTTCTCCAAGTCAGTAATACTTGAATCATAGTTTTCAAGATGTTCTCCAACCCAAGCAACCAATAACACGAAAGTTTTAACAGATTTGCAAAATCCATCTCCGTCTTCACAAAATTGAGATTCAGATTCAGCCCAACCTTATTTTCAAAATTTCTCAGACATTAAAAATTAATATTATAATTGTGATTTCATGTATTAATTTTTAATCCTTAAATGCAATTTCATTTTTAATGTTTGTTTTATATAATAAAATTTAGTTAATTTAATTGATTTATGTAATTGATTTCCTTACCATCACACAATCGTTTAAGCAGGACACGATGGCTTGACAAGTTTCAGGTATGATTCTGCCAATTGCTTGTTTTGAAATTTTAAAGAGGTACTGCAAACTCGAGTACGAGTCTCCTGAAGCCAGAAAACGCAGTGTCACAGCTAGGCGTTCTTCGGCAGTTATGGATTTTCCAAATGTTGTGTCTTGCCTCTCAATTGTAGTCCTGACACTATTCAATATAAACTGAAAATCCTCAGGTGACATTCTTGTAAATTTTTTAGAGTTTTCATTTGTTTCGTGTCCTACTGTTTTTAATAGTAAAGCGTTGCACCTCTCTTGAAACAGTTTTCTTCTCCACCACCGCTTTCTCGATTTCTTGTTCGAACACTGCAACAAATACATGTAACAATAACTGGCGACGGTCAATTTCCGGTTAACCATTGCAGTGCACTCAGCACTTGCGCAAAACAGACTGGGTTCCCTGTTCGGGTCGCATGGGGTCGGAACACAATGGCCCACTGCTATGCGGGGGATGGCCGTGCGCCCCCCCCCCCCCCTCCTCTCAACCCGCATGATCATTCGGGGCAAATGCTCAAGTGCGTGCTCGTCAGAGCAGTTGTCGCAATTAAAATCGGAATTAGTTGTTCATTGAGAGGATGTTTCTAGGTAATTCTATACTACGACTCTTCTTCCTGGAAAAGGAAAAAGTATATTTGAAAAGTGATATTAATTTTACCAGGGATAAGGATAATTTAGTTTACTTTTCCATGATCTAATCAAAGATTATCAAAATTCTTCGCCTACTTCAGAATGCTGCCAGAAACATTCAACTATATTTTACACAGAATAA
Organism: Vandiemenella viatica; assembly: GCA_031002005.1. Taxonomy (NCBI): domain Eukaryota; kingdom Metazoa; phylum Arthropoda; class Insecta; order Orthoptera; family Morabidae; genus Vandiemenella; species Vandiemenella viatica. The sequence continues at coordinate 20,087 of JARYHS010008088.1, forward strand.
GTTCGAAAATTGGAAAACAGAGTAATTTCCGGAGTTGCATTTCAGCTACGGAGAAACTAGCAGTTATATTAAGGTAAATAAATAAAGTTAGTTTTTATCATTAAACTAAGTGGTGTATTATAAAAACTTAGATATTGAATCAACGGATAGTTTAAAAGTATCACTTGTGTATAGTTTACTGAGCGCAGATAAAGCTATGAGTCACCTTATTTAGCAATTAGTGACTTATACTTACACGACATAAATGATGGGTTTCAACTAAATGTTCATAAATCATTCAAACATTTTATTATGCCCTGAAAACATTGATACAATTGTCAAGTGTGTTTGCCTGTTGCACAACAGAATCATCCATAAAGAAGGCCTGTCGAGAGTCACACAACAGCAGGTCTCTGAAAATATTGATAGTTATTCCTTACAATCACCAAAAAAATCACGAGTAACTAAGCATCAGAGCTTAAGGAGCGTCCATAAACCAGGTAGCTCCAGTTCGGCCTCCTGTGAACCCCGCTCCCCCCACGTAGCCCGACGTGGCGTTTGCATCTACCGTTTACATCTGTGAATCTATTATTTAAAAAAAAGATTAATAAGAAAAAAAGTATTAGAAATGAACATTTCACAAATTTTTTCAATTTTTATATTATGTCATTCAATTTCAAAACAGTTTGAAAACACAAACAAACAAAAAAACTGGTTACATGGATTGGAAACGTGAAAATAACTGTCTAATTTATTTTAAAAGTTCATAGGATTAGGCTACGGTTTTTTTTCCAACCATTTTCCGAGTACATATTTCATTCATATATCTTTATAAGCGCACTATGTTCTTCAGCGTTCCGCGTCGGGTTAAAAGAAACTTGGAAACAATTAATGTTAATGGTAGATTATTTCATGAAATTAAAAATGCGTTAACACCGTTTTAAAATAAATCGTTCGTAAACAAGCTCTTAAGAATTTTCGTTAATATTCTAATAATTACTTAGAAACAGTCAGCGCAGTCCGAGACAAATTTCGTTAAGTACTCCGCAATATCGTCAAACTTTCCTCACGTCAATCATTTGAGCTGAGGAACACTTGATTTTCCTTTGAAAGGAAATAGCAACACCTAACTGTTACTGCTGAAACTTTTGGCAGCTGTAACTTGGGAGTTTTCTGGAACAAAACAAATCGTGAATTCAACTGTTATCAGTCTTTCGACTGGTTTAATGCAATCCTCCATCCCTTCCTATCCTGTGCTAACCTCTTCATCTCTTCATATCCCTTACAACCCACGCCATCAATTATCTGCTTCATATATTCTAATCACTGTCTTCCTCTACTGTTCTTACCTTCGACTGTTCCCTCCACCAGAAAATTAACCATTTCACCATGTCTATCATCCTGTCTCTTCTTTCTGTCAGCTTCTTCCACAAACTTCTTTCCTCACCCATCATTTCCATAAGTTCATTTGGAACTTTGTCTGTTCACTTAATGTTTAGCATTCTTCTGTAGCACCACATTTCGAATGCTTTAATTTTATTTATTTCTGTTATTTCTAAAGTCCATGTTTCGCTACCATAAAGTGCTGTGCTCCACACTCCAAATACGCAAAATCGTGACAACCCATTATTAATAATTTGTGTAGGTTCACTCGGTAATCTTTAAGAGCAGGTTCTCAATAAATTGTTGTCTAATACAAATGTCTCGTTTGCAATAAATACACATAGGAAAAACATCAGCTACACCAGGTAAAAGTTCATGTGAAGGTAATTCTGTTTTCCTTCCTGAAACAAATCCCCGAGTTTAGAGCCGAAGATTACACTTCCTTACAAATTTCGATCAGTCATTCCGATATCAATCATTATAAACAAATCCTGCATATCATCTTAAGCCAAAATTCGATGCTGAAAAACTCCTTCTAATTATAACACAAGGTACCACAGTTATCTAGTTTCATTGTAACTATTTGTTTTCCATCAAACGATCCCACACCATTCGAAAACTGATGACGCATTCCAAATCCGTGAGCTGTCATACCCCACGAGTCTTGGTGGATTTAAGTGCTTGATTAAGTTTTTTGTGAAGTTCTTTAATATCTGACAGTAACAGTATTTCAATCTTTTAGGTCAATGCTGAATTTGTTATAGTAGTTAAAGCATTTCCCTATTTCATTCACTTTACTAACTATATACCAAGTATGTGTAACCTGCTTACTTTCATTTAAATAGTCAATGGAAACAATGTACTGGCTCACTACTATTCCTATATAGGTAATAGTTTCAATAAGCCATTACATTGATATGTTTCAATGTTACAGTGATAGCTAACAAGTACATGCATAGGGAGGTAAGTATCGAGAGTACCTGTATAATAAAAACAAAACTGGTAAAATTAACGCATAAATACAAAACTTTGAAAACTTGCCTTAATACAGCCTCATGTAACATGGATAAGCGTTTCTGCTACAGCTTCGTTTATTGGTTACAAGCACCAATAATCTTTTATACGATTATATTTCCTTTGGAAGGACAAAATCCAGCCACAGAGAATCACACTGCTTGTTATACAGAAAGACAGACACAGAACAAATCTATACACAGTAGTATTGTCAATAATATTGATGGTGTATGGTATTGTGACTGGTTGGCACGAGAATTGACGGCTATATGGTCAATACTGATGACAATACTATTGATTTTATAGGGTACGCTTTACAAAAACGATGTATGTCACAATAGACGATTATCACCTTCAAATGATATTACAGAATTTAATTACCTTTCAAACAATACTGCAAAACAAAATACTATAATACAGTTCATCTAAGAATGTGCAACTTTTCTAATGGATTACTGCATTCAAAATCACCGAAAATTATTGGCAGTATATAGGTCGCAGAAGTTGCCAGATTCAAACACACTATTTGTGTCACAAACATGAAACGAAGCGCTTTGGGAAGCAAGTCAGAGGCACGTTTGTCCTGTTGCAGAGTTTCTGAGAAATCATTCCAGCTGGTATCAGTTTTTAATTGTTCATTTATCCTTATTACTTTAAGGAACGGGAACGAATTCAGCATCCGCGCGAATATGAGGCCAGAGGGTTATTGGTCACCCACTATGCACGTTTCGAAGATTCCGGAGTGTGGAGCAGAATACCTGACAGACACTTGCTACAAGAAGTCATAGACCTGGCGCAACAGAACAATGCATCAATGATTCCACCCCTCACCTCTAATTGTCAATTTACACGCCGAATATAATAAAGAAACTCATTACCTGACTTGGGGTGGGAAAAAGATATTATCGGTTTTAGGAAATCCTACGCTGTTAATTTCACACCTGATTTTGGAGCTACATGAAACGTTATGATTTTTTTTTCTCATTTTACCAGCAAATTAATACGGAACATGGAAATAATTAATGTTAGACTCGTCGCGCGTTTTAGCCATCTGTCAGTGACATTACGAGGATTATGATTTTGCTCGGTTGGAGAGGGCAGCACAACTTTGATGGGAGTATCAACACCTGATTAAACTCGTGGTTCAGATCGCTGCTAAACCATAATGGATTCAGTACTGAAGACGTGACTCGATACCAGCAAAGTATATCGCCACAGCAATTCACGAGGTAACAGAAAATAGACAAATCAGTCCCATCACTACTGGTTGCAAACGAGTTGGAGATCGATGTAATTCTCTTTTTACGATAAGATAGTGTTAAATCCATTGTGATAAATCCGAATTTGATCCTTGTCCGGTTGCAGTGAATCACCACATGGCATTTACCGTAAATTCATGACTCTTTAGACAGGGAAGACAAATTCTTTTGTTGTGAGTATTGGAAATATAATTCTACATCTAGATCTATACTCTGCAATTCACAATTACTGTGGGTGGCAGAGGTGCTAAGCACCAATCCTACTTCAGTGCATTCCAATCCCGAACACAACGAGGACAGAAAGAATACATAAATGTATAAGTAAGGCATCTTATTTCTCGAATCTTATCCCTCCTGTCATTGCGACCTAATAGTTAGCGGATGAAGTATTTCGTTGCACTCGTAAATTAAAGACATTAGCATATTTCCAACAAATTCAGACGAAAACGACGTAGTCCGTCCGCCAAACAATCCCAGCCCAACCACGTATCAGCTCTGTGACACTTACATAAGGACTGTAACTAGCAGTCACGAATCGAGCGGCTCTCCTCTGTACTTTCTCTTATGTGTCAATCAATCCCTTGCGATACGGATCCCAAACTCCACAACAGTATTCCAAATGCGGACGCACTAGTGTTTTGTACGCTATTTCCTTTGTATGAGCATTACAACTTCTCAAAATACGACCTATAAAATGTAGTTTAAAATTTGCTTTGCCTACAACGGAAGTTATGTGCAAAAACCCATTTCATGTTGCTTTGTACTGTTACGCCTAGATACTTCGAGGAATCTATCGTGTCAACAACTGAATTGCTAACTTTGTACTCGTGAGCAAACGAGGTCTTTTATTATCTACTTATTTGCATTGTCTTGCACTTTTTGCAGTTAAGTGTAAGCTGCCATTTACGGTACTATTCCGTAATAACATCCAGATCGCGCTAATTATTTATAGACCAAGAGTATTTGTGACAGAATCAATTAAATTAATTCCGTACCACTAAAACACTGCACAGAAGCTTGTTGGGAAATTATTTAGCGTTTGCCGTAACCAATACGAAGAGTGTAAACCATAACCTGCGTGTAGCAAATTGAGAAAGTAGACTAAATCATAAGGATTCCGTTTTTACGATTATAGAATTTAGAATAGAAGCGAATGATTCTAAGGCCTTCATAACTATGGACTCCATGAACGTTCCAGTAATAATCTGTGCGGCGTTTAGAAAATGGAGCCTTCCATAAAATAACAGTTGCCGGTCGGTCTGAACGAGTGAGTGTATTGCACGCAGTCGGTTTTTCAGTTCCCGTTAAATGTCTGATCCCGCCCACGTTTCGTCTCTGTCTAATCAAGCTACGTCTGATCAGCTCGACCGCAACCAACCAGCACAAATCCGTCATTCCAGTGGAACGCTTCCAGCAGTGGAAAGTCTGAGCAGTCCCAAACACAGCATTATAAGAATCAGATCTATAGGATAAATTATTGATTGTCTTGCCCTGAGGTGTACAGAACGAGATTTACAGGAATACGCCGCTCCAAAGCCATCAAACAGGAGACAGTGAACACAGAAATTTATAGATGAGCGCTTTCAAGCACTTTATGTTTTTTGAAGCCATTATTTGATTAATTACCTGCGAAAACAATGTCGACTGCACAGTTTCTATTCTTTCTCGCATATCCGCAATGCGCATTCGCAGTCCACAAGACGGAAAAAGTTGCAACCTCTCCGAAAATCAATTCTTAGACTAAAATGAATTTCTTTTTAAATGCAAATTAAAAAAGTTGCAATCTTGGAGGTCTTCACTATTCCTCTTCCAAGACCACCGACCATCAGTTGGCCGGAATCAAGTAATAAGGGAGTGAGTATAGAGCACGTTAGTCGTCCACGGCACACAGAAGCTGTGAACCGGGAAGAGAAGCAGGTTGGTATACTGTAACTACAGTATGTTACTGAGACTGAATAACAGCAAAGCAGATAAGCCGTAGTAAATGCTTCACTAAATGAAAAGAAACGAACTAAATTTTTTTAATGACTTTCGCCTTGACGTCATCGAGATCAGTAAAGATCAGGACTAGTGGAAAAAACTGGAAGGAATTCGGCCATGACCTTCGCCGTGGAGTGAGTTCAGTAAGTCTGGAAAAATGAAATCTGGATGGCCGCACGAGGATTCGAACTTAAGTCCTCTCGAAAGCAAGGTCAGAGCGTTACCACTCACACGCCACGCTCGATAATTAGAAATCAGTTGCACCACCATTAATAATCATTTCGATAGTTGATTATCTGATGGTTCGCTAATTGTCCTGAACAATCTGTATGATTTACTGTATTACTGATTGATGAAACACCATAATGTTTATCGTATTTTCACGTCGTCGAAGCTCTAAGCACTAACGACATCGACATCAACGACACGTATTGAAGGCATTCTATTCATGACTCAGGCATATATACAGTTGTGATCTGAGGGAATTTATATAGTTTTTGGTGACAATATCTTTATCGACTACTGAATACAGTGAGAGTTAAAAAGCTTGGCATGAGATTTATCGTAACAATAATTTTTTTCCGGCTTCAAAGTTTACATTCAAATCACTGAAATGCTTGTAAGAGTCAGAAAACAAAATGCAGGCAACATAACGTCGTCAAAAATGTGAATATATTTCAGTTTTATTCTATTCCGAGCCTTTTAAATAATTCATTAGTATACTTAGTAAATACTTTTACAACTAGAACTAAAACATTTATAGACAATTAATATTTACTCAAGGAAATTAATTTTCTGTTTCCACTTATTTTTTTTACTTATGGTTTTACTATTCGTCAACGTCGATGTCATTAGAGGCGGGAAAGGACTGGGGAGAAGGAGCGTGAAACCGAGCGTGGTGGTGTAACGGATAGCGTTCTGGCCTCGCATTCGGGAGGACGGCGGTTCGAATCCCCGTCCGGGCATCCAGATTTGGGTTTTCCATGGTTTCCCCAAATCACTCCAGGTGAATGCCGGGATGCTTCCTTCAAAAGGCCATGGCCGAATTCCTTCCCATTCCTTGCCCCCATCCTTTCCCGTCTCTAAAGACCACGTTGTTAAAAGGGACGTTAAACTGTTACAAAAAAAAAAAAAAAAAAAAAAAGAGCGTGAAGGAATTCGGCCATGGCCTTTTGAAGGAACCATTCACACACCACACTCGGTTTCCACTGTTACGAATCACAGTAGCGACGACAAGTTTTGCGCAAGTGCTGTTCAGTTGGTACCACTGCACGAGCAGTCGCTGCTTGTTAACCCGTGGCGCATCGAGTTTTGTAAATCTTGCTTCCGATTTATCTACTGACACTAGCAACGTCGCCTAAACTACAAACGCGCGAAGTAAATTCGATTTCTTTTTTCAGTTTTGTGTTTGCATATGCACGATAGAACAACAGTTTCGAAAATTCGTCTTTATATCACATGAAGTCCGCAGTATTCTGTTTCTTTATCCAGGGCGTTGTGGGTGAGTGCCTCGTATTAGGGAGCACGCGGGTTCGAATCCCCATCCGGACATCCAGAGTTCTGTTTTCCGTGGTTCCAGGTGTTCAGTAGGGTATTCCTTCCAGAGGGCACGACCGAATTTCTTGTGCTCAGTTTTCTCCAGCCTCTAATGGCCATAAGAAAATAAATCATTTTGAAAAAAAGTATTTCTTGCACACAAACAACAAATCTTTGACCACACGTCCCACCTCCGCATTAAAAAAATAAAATAAAATAGTATGGCTGTTTAAAAAAGTCTAAAGGAGACGCGGTTTTTGCCGAGTCGACGCATGGACCATTGCTGATCACGCGAGGATTCATTAGCAGCAGACAAGACACGGAAATGTTCCACGAGTTTTCGCTTATTTCCAACTACATCACAGTTCAATAAATCACTAGCTGGAACGCTGAGAATGTTGCTGTAGGAAACGTTTGGGCGCAATTATTATTACAACTGTACTAACTTCCGCGTAACTATGAGTACGTTTAAATGTCTGCCTGGAAGTAAGGCACATGTAGAAAGAGTTTTTCAGATAAATAAAATATAGACAAGTGGCCAGACATAGTTAAGTATCGTAGTATTGAAAGCCATTTTGATTACCGATCCTAACATCAACAAATCATGTAATGAGCTCCATTCCTACTTGAAAACTAGAACCGTTATTTTGAAACTGATTTGTTCCGCCGATAAAACAAATCAGCTGCCTAGTTAAACGTTACATTTCAGACGCTAAGGTTAAATAACTCAGATAAAATTTAATACATTCTACTTAATACCAGTATTCTTCGTTTTTGAATAAAAAATAATAAAACAAATGTTGTACAAAATTCTTAAGGCGTCCCGCTCTGACGAATAAAAGATATATAGTCGCTTTACGCATTACTGAAGAACAAACTAAAAGATTAAGTCATAACAGTTTACAATCATAACTATGGTTTTGCTTGCTGATAGCTAAAACTTTAGGAATTTTGTTAGATAACAATTTCCCACCGTTAGAAAACATCAACTGAGCTGTCGTTATAAATTCCGGGAGGCAGTCAGTGTTGCCAACTGTCGCACACACAAGGGTGAGCAGGCGTCCTCTAGAGACTTTGAAAATCATACACACTAATCACAGAGTCTCCCGCAATAATTCTGATCGAGATAACTCATCAGACCCTCGTTCACGAATTTTTTTTTTTTTTTTTAATGCATAAAACCCTCCCCTGGAATCGAGCTCCCGACATTGCAAGCCACGGCTTAACAGCACTGCGCGAATTGCAGTTCAACGTCAGAATATTTTTTGTTTGTTTGTCATTATTATTATTATTATTATTCGTGAACGAGTGACTACTCTCATTACATTTAATGATTAATCATATATTTTCATTACAATTACCGAAAAATCCATAGTAAGATAGAAGAAACAATAGATAGTGCCCCACTATGGTTTTCGCAGCGCTATTTTGTACAGCGCAAGTGAAACTATGTCATTCAGTGACTTGTTTCTCTGTAATTACTCCTTTAGAAATCACTTGAGAGCATCTATTTTTTCTAATATACCTTCTAATAAATTTTATACCGCAGATTGTATAAATGAAATGTTTTACTTTCAATAATTTCTGCAGCTATTCATAAAGGAACCGTCTCTGTGCACAGTGCAATATAAAATTTTATTTCTCATTAGATATCAATAATCATGATCCGGTGAAGGAATATTAGGTAGATAGTTCATATGTTATTATTGTTGAATATCCTCAATGTATTGATATAATTTTAACCGAGCGTGGTGGGTGAGTGGCAACGCCCTGGCCTCGCAGTCGGGAGGACGCGGGTTCGAATCCCCGCTCTGTCGTTCATATAGATTTGGGATTTCTATGGTTTTACCAAATCGCTGATGGTGAATGCCAAGATGGTTCCTTCAAAAGGCCTATACTGAAGAATGGCGGCCCAAGGTCACTGCTCTACCTCCACTCCGCTGCCCTTACCCCTACAGAGCTGCCGCGCATGCGCAAACGTCGTCACAACGTAAGCAGTACAATATTTTGCATCTAATGTTATCATTTCTTTGGTAAACTCGAGCATTTTAATCAATTGTCGTGAGGAAATGAGTGAATCGTATGTCACAGAAATTGAGAGTTAACCAATTA
>JARYHS010008089.1:0-17376 GCA_031002005.1 Vandiemenella viatica
GTCACAACACCTTCATACCTTAACTAGAGATATAGTGGATAGTTGCTTTTCCAGAAGGCACGATGATGCCTCATTTTAATTACAGTCAGAATGCGCAAGATTTAGTGGCCTCTAGCTCGTCTGATGATTATCATAATATATCAGATTGTCTGATTTGAATAGCCTGCTAATCGAAACGTGGAAGGACGGCCAGGCTGATGACTGTTGTTCCCAACGGAAAGCAGCAGATTCCGCGGCAAGAATGTTATTGCGTTCCTATTTACAGTTTTTCTCCTTTTCCGCTTATTTGACAAGAGTGTTTTCAAATGAAAATGTGGAAGGCAAAGATATCCCTGCATACGCGGGTGTTCCATGAGAAGGAAGATTGCTGCTAGACGTGGTACATAACCGACGAGAGCTGTGACGATACGGCAGTTTTTCTATGTGGTGCTACGAATACAGTTTGCATCAGTGATCGTATTGCATACTGCTTACAGCTGCGCAGCAACGATGGTAATATACTCCATCCGCATATAAGTAACTCTCGCTCCCATAGTGATTAAAAGCCCAGTGCGACCCTGAGAGCAGTGAAAATTGTTAATTGAGTCTCCCAACATATATTTAACTTCAGTGAGTTGGCCGTGGAACTGTTTGACGTCCTTTCTGGTACAGAACTCCAGAATCCATTCTTAAATATCATGTACGTTAATTTTTAAAAATTCATATTTAAATATGTTGCAATACTTAGGCTAGAATAAAAAAAAATTCGATTGTTTTAAGTAAATCCTTCATTCTAATATTCAAATGTAAGGCAGAACTCTGTTCCTTTAATCTTCCTCTTTTAGAATGGTACCCTTGGAATTATTTTCATAGTATTTCATTAAATAAATTAAACTCAAAAATCAAATTATTATCATTACAAAGAGCTCACTCAGATACGAAAGTAGACAGATCATTTCAGTACGGTATGATAAGTGTATTTTTTGTTTGCGAAATATGTGACTGTGAGAGTGAGAGACCACTTGCTGTATCAGAGCATCTAGAGATCGTGGCATGGAATCAGAGAGAGCCTGGTTACGCTGCTAGGCAACACAGTGGTTGCAGGAGGGTCCGAAGAAACAAGTTCAACATGTCAGGCGAACGTGCAGGCCAGGGAAGCAGTGGAACCCGTCGTCCTTCGAAGAAGGCTTGCACATACCTCACCACATGTAGACTGCCTACAGAGGGGCAATACATCGGACTCTCAAACTCCCTGATGTATCGGTTGCTGTTCTGATTGCCCTCAATACGGAGGAGGCGAGATCGCATGTTACAGCCTACGGTACCCCTAAACGTCACAATTGTCGTTTCTCCACTACACCGCTCAACAAAGCATTCTGACCGATTGCGTTCATCATGGTAGCGTCTAACAAATATGACAATATTATGACCCATGTCGGGACTGTATAGCAATGCCTTTAAAAAATCACACCTCTTTCAATATTAATTAAATAGAAATTAAATATTAATTAATAACAATAATAAAAATTAACCCAAAAAAAACCAACCTCTTAAAAACAGAGGATTTTCAGATATCTACAAACGGACACTTGCCCGTGGGGGATGGGAAGGGGGGGGGGAGATGGAATGTTATAGAAAATATTATTTTACATTTTGACAGTAGTGCCCTTACGTATGTGTGAGCTCGTACCCCGGACCAAAACACCCCATGTATTCCTTATGGCGCCGGAGTGAGCTCAGGACCCCCACGTCGCGCAGGTGTTCGCCAGACCACCCACGTCGCGCAGGTGTTCGCCTCAGATCATAAATTGTATGCTAATGAGTGTCGTGTGACCAAATCGTCTAAATGGCTTTATTATTTTTTAAACCTCAATTACGGTACAATATTCACTTTACATTACATTCTTGTGGTGTGGCGTCACGCGGTCAGAGTAATAAACCTCAAATTCAATTCGAAATGCCGTATAATATTCGCTTCTGAGGACCTTGGTTCAATATTTTTATAACACAATTTTAAAATAGCGTTATTACATGTCAAGTAATAAGGATTTTTTCTGGCCGTTACAGTGGTATTTATCCGAAAAAGATCGGATAAGTACTTTCCGAGATATGAATTTTAGTATTAGCGTATGTTTTTTAAACTCTGTTTCGTTCTCAGGGATAGCCGCCCGATACAGCACACCTGCATCATAAATATTATCCGGCGCGCCCACCCTTCCCGGCCTGAATTTTAAGTAGCCGGCCGCCGCGCCGCCCGCGCGCAGCTGCAAGCCATTAATTATCGCTTCCCACGCTATCAAAGGCTCCCACGCCGCCGCGCCAGCCCCTCCCGGCCTGAATTTTAAGTAGTCGGCTCGCCGCGCCCACACTCATAAATATTCCCTTATCCGCGCGCCAGGCTTCATAAATACCACCTGGCCTCCTCGGAAGGTATGTGTGTGTTAAAAGCTAAAACATTTTTTCAACTTTCACGATTGTGCGGGAGGAATATAATTTACCCCGAGAAATATGGTCTTAGATTCCTCGGGAGATTAATGTCGCCAGACAACACAGGCAAAGCGTCGTGTTCCCACGCTATCAAAGGCTCCCGCGCCGCCGCGTGCAGCTGCGCCCGGGGACGCAGTCTTCCCACGCTAAGGCTCCAGACTCGTGTATAAATAGGGCAGAGACCTCCCTTCAGCCATCCAGTCTCCTCTGAGCGGCCGAGCTGAACACTTCGATCATCACAATGTCTTCTGAGGATCTTAGCTTATTCGCCGATATTGGTAAGTAAATTATTGTTATTTAACTTGTTTTTCTGACTGTTTTAAATTCTTTCACATATACTGATGAGTTTTTTTTTTTCTCTCTGCTTCAGACTTTGATGAAATTCTCGCTGCGGATGATTTCGGTAATGATAATATTTTTTTAACGTAACTAGATTTATGAAAAAATGAAGCAGTAGTCTATATTATTAATTTATTTGTTCGCAGGTGATTTGGATATTTCCTGCAGTGACCTTTTTTATTTCAGTACGTATTTATCTATAGATTATTTTTTTTCCCATGTCTTTATAACTATTGCTAATACATTATTTTTTTTCTTTTTCAGATGAACCATCACGCCCAGAGAAGCGTAAGGGCAATTCTGAAGAATTAAGTAGCCCAAAAAGAGCTTGTGATTGCTCACTATGGAGCATTGACGTGGATGTGCCGCAGAGCATGTCACCAACTCCACCACCACCGCAACCACCAGCACACTGGAATATCGGTAAGTCCAGTACATCAGTAATTTACCTATATTATTTTATGCGTACAAAATTATGTTTTTCATGATACTAAAATATTTTTCTTCTTTTTTTATGTTTCAGAGGGGGCGGTCGGACGCCCGGCCAACGAGGCAGTTCCGCCACCAATATGGCGACCATGGGAGACATCGGAACCTAGCCGACCGCCCGCCACAGCAGCAGCAGCCGGGCCCCCCAGCCACCACTTCAACAACCCATCGCCGGGACCCAGCCGACAGTACGCCGACCCATCGCCGGGACCCAGCCGGCAGTATGCCGGTCCATCGCCAGGCTCCAGCCGTCCTTCGCCCGGCTCCAGCCGGCAGTACGCCGGTCCATCGCCCGGCTCCAGCCGGCAGTCCGCCGGTCCTTCGCCCGGCTCCAGCCGCCACTTCAACAACCCATCGCCCGGCTCCAGCCGGCAGTATGCCAGTCCATCGCCGGGGCCAAGTCGGCAGTATGCCGGTGCAGGGGCAGCCTTATGCAGTCATGATCATGCAGCAACGATGGGTGAGTCAGCAGCATCGCGCTTAGTCCTTGAAGACAGGCATAGTGCATTTAAAAATAGAATTTATTCCGGGACAATTTCAAATTCTCAAAATTTCATTGATCCAATGAATTTCATTGATGCTTGCTTTAAACTTGTTGCCGGTAAAGTTCGCGAAATTGTGGATAATCGGTCCTCCCCATCTTTAAAGGTGCAGGTTGGACTGATTAACACATATAAAAATACAGAAGGAAATGATTTTGGAAACCGCCCGTATGTGCTTTTTAACTAAATGCGTGAAGTCACAACAAGCACTTGCCTGTCGGATTGGTATGAAAAATATGTGAAGTCGGAGCTCAGAGTAAATGTGTGAGTTTCAAGAAGGGACAAGTGGCAAAACTCTCGATAGAATAGAATCCCTCGACATTAGTATTTCTCATTTTCAACCTTTCTATCGTGGGTCTTCCTATGTTGCTCTGCCACTTGATATCTGGTAGAAAGAAGGCCTGTCATCAATGTTGAAAACAAGAATGACGAGCTTGTGCTTTCTATGGACAATTCTTGCATATCACGTAAAGGCGCTTAAAAAACATGGTGACAGGGTTAGCAACTATAAGAAAGTACGTTCACTCTACCCCCTCGATTTTTCAGGTATTGAGTTTCCGGTAAAACTCTCTGACATTTCTAAATTTGAGAGGCAAAATCCAGACTATTCTGTAAATGTTTTCGGTCTGGATGAAGTTAAAGGTAAACATGTAGTTTCCGGGGCCCTCCATCACACTGCAGAACAAACGCGTTCACCACATAAACATGTTGATGATTACCGACGGCAGTGGGAAAAAATTCCATTACGGTTGGATTCACAACTTGTCGGCGTTAGTCAAGTCTTCTTTAACAGTATTGCATAGCATGCTATATGTTATTTGTGACAGATGTCTGCACCATTTTGGACGCAAAAGATCTCCTGGACCGCCACGAGATCGACTGTGCAAGGGTTGATCCTGTAAGAGTGGATTTACCCGGCGACGACGATAAAACTTTAAAGTTTAAGGATTTTGTGCACCAAGAGCGTGTACCCGTCGTCGTTTACGCGGACTTTGAAAGTTTATTGCTACCTTATGATTCTTGCAGTCCCCACCCAACGCCTCTCACACTACTTTAGTCCAGAAACATGTCCCTTTCGCTGCCGCATACCAGGTCGTTTGTCCACTCGTACCTAGTCTGTCGCGTTTCAACTCCTTCAGGGGAAAAAATCCTGAAAATGGCTTGTTGATGAACTCGTCAAACTTGCCAAGAAAGTTGATAAAATTTACAAGAGGTGCATTCCTCTTGTAATGACAGACGAGCAAGAAGCAAAGTTTGCTGATGCTACGGTATGCCACATCTGCAAGAAAGACATTGAACCGGGGACTGTCAAGGTCCGCGATCATTGTCATATCACAGGGTGAATTTAGGGGGGCTGCACATAATGATTGCAATTTGCAGTATAAGACTAAAAAGTAACATACCCATTTTCTTTCACAATCTTTCTGGGTATGATGCTCATTTCATTGTAATGGCATTATCAAAACTTCGATTCGAAGGAATGGACGTGCTTCCCATCAACACAGAACGTTATATTTCTTTTTCGAAAAAGATTGAATTCACTTCAATCACGTTAAGGTTTCTGGACTCATACCGGTTCATGCAGCTCCCATTAGATAAACTGGTTGGAACCCTTGAGGACGACGACATGGACATTACTAGTGCTCATTTCACCGACCCGAGAAGTTCCAATTAGTTAAACGGAAAGGTGTCTTCCCTTACGAATACATGGATTCGTGGGATAAGCTCACCGAGGCCACGCTTCCTCCAAAATCAAAATTCTACAGTTCGTTGTCGGAGTCACACATTTCTGATGAAGATTACGAACACGCGACAAAGGTGTGGCGGACCTTCCAGATCAAGACTTTGGGCGAATATGCAAGTCTGTACATGGACACAGATGTGCGGTTACTTGCAGATCCTGTTTGAGAAATTTAGGAGTGTATGTTTGGGGAAGTACACCCTGGACCCCGCCCACTATTTCACATCCCCCAGGCCTTTCGTGGCAGGCTATGTTAAGGAGCACGCGTGTCGAACTGGACCTTCTGACGGATATCGACATGCTGCTCTTTTTCGAACGAGGTATTCGCGGAGGTATTTGCCAGTGCGTCCACAGGTATGCGAAGGCAAATAACCGGTACATGCCGGAGTACAACCGCGAGGCGTCTGAAGATTTTATAATGTACTTCGACGTAAACAATCTTTACGGCTGGGCCATGTCGGAGTATCTACCCTCTGGTGGGTTTCAATGGCTATCGGCTAAAGAGATTGCTAGCATAAGATTTCATGAGCGTTGCAGCTGACTCACCTAAGGGGTTCGTATTGGAGGTAGACCTTACGATTCCTCAGGATAAACACGACGTTTTAGCAGACCTGCCGCCATGTCCAGACCACAAAGCCCCAGAAGGTTCTACCCTCCCCAAGCTGATGACCACACTGGAGAACAAGGTACGGTATGTTCTCCATTACCGAGTCCTCCAGCAATGTGTAGGCTTGGGGCTGCAGGTGACCGAAATACACCGGGTAATATCTTTCAATCAGTCACCGTGGTTGAAAGAATACATATCTCTCAATACGTGTTCTCGCCGTGACGCCAAAACAGATTTCGAGAGAGATTTTTACAAACTGATGAACAATTCAATTTTCGGAAAGACTATGGAGAACATTCGAAAACACCGCGACGTGAAATTGTGTACAGCATGGGTGGGCCGCCGCGGTGCCCGCAAACACATAGCTTCACCACACTTTAAGCAAGTAACAGTTTTCAACAAGAACTTTGTGGCCGTGGAGATGGCGAAAGCTAGGATAGTTTTTAATAAACCCGTGTATGTCGGAATGTGCATTCTTGACCTGTCTAAACTGAGGATGTACAGATTTCATTATGAATTTGCCATTCCTCAGTTTAGAAGCCCTAAATTGCTATATATGGATACAGACAGCTTCATCTACTTGGTGAGGAACTGCGATCCATATGAAGTGATGCGACGCAACAGGGGAGGAGTTTGACACGTCTGGGTATAGCACCGGCAACCGTTATGGGATAGAATCCCACAATGAAAAGGTTGTCGGTGTTATGAAGG
This sequence comes from Vandiemenella viatica, assembly GCA_031002005.1. NCBI lineage: Eukaryota > Metazoa > Arthropoda > Insecta > Orthoptera > Morabidae > Vandiemenella > Vandiemenella viatica. The sequence continues at coordinate 6,896 of JARYHS010008089.1, forward strand.
ACGAAGCGAATGGCACCCTGATTGCGGAGTTTGCGGGGTTAAGGGCAAAAATGTATGCATTCCGGCTCGAGACAGACCAGACCTCTAGACGGGCTAAAGGTTTGGCTGGCTCAGTCACTAGAAAGCTGCAGATGGAGGATTACATAAATTGCCTCCATGGCGAAACACCCAGGTACCATCTGCAGCAAAGGATCACATCAACCCTTCATGTTGTAAATACTGTTCAAATATCCAAACTGGGTCTGTCTAGATCGGACGATAAACGGTATATTTTCCCCCGACGGGATAGAGACCCTCCCGTGGGGGCACAAGTCTGTAAATAATGTGTGAATGTTTTGTAAATATACCGTTTTATCAGTGTTTCTAGTTTGTAAATATGTATCAATTTTGTAAATATGTAGATAAGTTAGGACTCTGTAAAATCTCAGTTTATCACGTTAGGACGCTGCATAAAATATAAATTGGCTGCTGGGGGAGTGCTGCTGAATTGCTTTTGTATGACAATTTTGTTTGCTGAGCCGTATGCTCATTTGCATATATTAACGTAATCGGAAAAAAAACATTGTAAAATAGACTAAGTGTACCGAAGTTAGATTGTAAGGTTGCTGAGCTGTATGCTCATTTGCATTATATTAACGTAATTAAAAAAAAAACACATTGTAAAATAGACTAAGTGTACACAAGAAATTATTGCTGTACATAGATTGTAAGTTTGCTGAGCTACATGCTCATTTGCTTTATATTAACGTAATCGGAAAAAAAAAAATTGTAAAATAGGCTAAGTGTACAGAAGTTAGATTGTAAGTTTGCTGAGCTGTATGCTCATTTGCATTATATTAACGTAATTGAAGGAAAAAAAAAAACACAATTGTTAGAAAAAATAAGTTATTTATTAAGGAAACAAAATGTATTTTACATTTTAAATAAATCTTTTTTTATGAATCCACGTGTTATGTGATTTATCAAAACCCAACCACTTCACCAAGATCATATTTTTTCCTTCTCTTTATCACTCGTTCAACCAAAAATAAAAAATAAAAAAAAAATGTACTTGTAAGTTTTGTTAGTTGTAATTCTTGCTGGTAAAATGCTCATGCAATATCTTTATCCCCGATAGTCTTTAAGCAAATAAGTTACAGGATTTGTTAATTTCACTTTACTGATGGTAAACACTTCCGTTGACCATTCTATGATCCTCGGTGGTCTCTCGTTCAGGAGGATACCGGTGTGAATCCCCAATTCTGTTGTGTCATAATTATGAAAACCGACCATTCAGAGAAAAAGAACAAAGTAACGAGCATTACAGGGAGCAAGAGAGAAGCATAATTTCATGAAAAAATATACAGTTTCAGTAAGAAGCATGAAAATCTCATAAATTCCCTTAAATTTCATGAAAATCGGTAAAAAAAGATTAAAACTATGTAAAATATTACCAAAAATTACGTAATTTCCTTCCAAAACAAGATGTCGTTGGTTGACATGACAATTACACCTGCGTGCACCACAGAGTGCAATGCCCAACTATGTGATGTGTTTTCATTTCTACAACTGGCTACAGAAAAGTGTCATATATGTACAAAAATATATGTTTCGGATGTAGCGACATTTCCCAGACAAACCTGCACGGCCCCTCGCGCGTTAATCTAAGCTAACCTAAATTATCTACAATAAGTACAAAACTAGGGTTAATCTCAATAACCTCAATTAGTGCAAGGGTGTCTTGGTTTCTTAAGTGCATCCCACCCTCATTATATATATATATTCCTTCGTAAGGCCGGCCCAGCATGTTATGTCTTAGCTTACGTCTTAACCTCTAGTGCATCCCACCCTCATTATCGCTTCACATACACTACGAATTTATGGAAAATAAGAATTAACCTGAACTTACGCTAACTTATTCCACCTTCATGATAGTGGTTTTTGTTAAGACTTGTTGTGCGTTAATGTGTCTGATGCGTTATGTCATCACCTTTGATCGCATTGAGTTCTATGATGTACATATAGTATGCTTTCATCCTTTGCTCACCCTATCATGATTGGAAGATTGTATGCGTTGTGAATACTTATCACATAGTTTTTCCTAACCTTTGCCCCTTTGATCGATAACATCTGTAGTTTCATCCTTTGCACTCCCTGACGGTAATGTGATGTGTATGTTGGAGGGGCCGTGCAGGTTTGTCTGGGAAATGTCGCTACATCCGAAACATATATTTTTGTACATATGACACTTTTCTGTAGCCAGTTGTAGAAATGAAAACACATCACATAGTTGGGCATTGCACTCTGTGGTGCACGCAGGTGTAATTGTCATGTCAACCAACGACATCTTGTTTTGGAAGGAAATTACGTAATTTTTGGTAATATTTTACATAGTTTTAATCTTTTTTTTTACCGATTTTCATGAAATTTAAGGGAATTTATGAGATTTTCATGCTTCTTACTGAAACTGTATATTTTTTCATGAAATTATGCTTCTCTCTTGCTCCCTGTAATGCTCGTTACTTTGTTCTTTTTCTCTGAATGGTCGGTTTTCATAATTATGACACAACAGAATTGGGATTCACACCGGTATCCTCCTGAACGAGAGACCACCGAGGATCATAGAATGGTCAACGGAAGTGTTTACCATCAGTAAAGTGAAATTAACAAATCCTGTAACTTATTTTGCTTAAAGACTATCGGGGATAAAGATATTGCATGAGCATTTTACCAGCAAGAATTACAACTAACAAAACTTACAAGTACATTTTTTTTTTATTATTTTTTTATTTTTTGGTTGAACGAGTGATAAAGAGAAGGAAAAAATATGATCTTGGTGAAGTGGTTGGGTTTTGATAAATCACATAACACGTGGATTCATAAAACAAGATTTATTTAAAATGTAAAATACATTTTGTTTCCTTAATAAATAAACTTATTTTTTTCTAACAATTGTGTTTTTTTTTTTCCTTCAATTACGTTAATATAATGCAAATGAGCATACAGCTCAGCAAACTTACAATCTAACATTTCTGTACACTTAGCCTATTTTACAAATTTTTTTTCCGATTACGTTAATATAAAGCAAATGAGCATGTAGCTCAGCAAACTTACAATCTATGTACAGCAATAATTTCTTGTGTACACTTAGTCTATTTTACAATGTTTTTTTTTTTTCAATTACGTTAATATAATGCAAATGAGCTACATGCTCAGCAACCTTACAATCGTACACTTCGGTACACTTAGTCTATTTTACAATGTTTTTTTTCCGATTACGTTAATATAATGCAAATGAGCATACGGCTCAGCAAACAAAAATGTCATACAAAGCAATTCAGCAGCACTCCCCCAGCAGCCAATTTATATTTTATGCAGCGTCCTAACTTATCTACATATTTCCAATAGATGATAAACTGAGATTTTACAGAGTCCTAACTTATCTACATATTTACAAAATTGATACATATTTACAAACTAGAAACACTGATAAACGGTATATTTACAAAACATTCACACATTATTTACAGGACTTGTGCCCCCACGGGAGGGTCTCTATCCCGTCGGGGAAAATATACCGCTTATCGTCCGATCTAGACAGACCCAGTTTGGATATTTGAACAGTAATTTACAACATGAAGGGTTGATGTGATCCTTTGCTGCAGATGGTACCTGGGTGTTTCACCATGGAGGCAATTTATGTAATCCTCCATCTGCAGCTTTCTAGTGACTGAGCCAGCCAAACCTTTAGCCCGTCTAGAGGTCTGGTCTGTCTCGAGCCGGAATGCATACATTTTTGCCTTAACCCCGCATACTCCGCAATCAGGGTGCCATTCGCTTCGTCCTTCATAACAGCCGACAACCTTTTCATTGTGGGACTCTATCCCATAACGGTTGCCGGTGCTATAACCCAGACGTGTCGAACTCCTCCCTGTTGCGTCGCATCACTTCATATGGATCGCAGTTCCGCACCAAGTAGATGAAGCTGTCTGTATCCATATATAGCAATTTAGGGCTTCTAAACTGAGGAATAGGCAAATTCATAATGAAATCTGTACATCCTCAGTTTAGACAGGTCAAGAATGCACATTCCGACATACACGGGTTTATTAAAAACTATCCTAGCTTTCGCCATCTCCACGGCCACAAAGTCCTCGTTGAAAACTGTTACTTGCTTAAAGTGTGGTGAAGCTATGTGTTTGCGGGCACCGCGGCGGCCCACCCAACCTGTACACAATTTCACGTCGCGGTGTTTTCGAATGTTCTCCATAGTCTTGCCGAAAATTGAATTGTTCATCAGTTTGTAAAAATCTCTCTCGAAATCTGTTTTGGCGTCACGGCGAGAACACGTATTGAGAGATATGTATTCTTTCAACCACGGTGACTGATTGAAAGATATTACCCGGTGTATTTCGGTCACCTGCAGCCCCAAGCCTACACATTGCTGGAGGACTCGGTAATGGAGAACATACCGTACCTTGTTCTCCAGTGTGGTCATCAGCTTGGGGAGGGTAGAACCTTCTGGGGCTTTGTGGTCTGGACATGGCGGCAGGTCTGCTAAAACGTCGTGTTTATCCTGAGGAATCGTAAGGTCTACCTCCAATACGAACCCCCTAGGTGAGTCAGCTGCAACGCTCATGAAATCTATGCTAGCAATCTCTTTAGCCGAAAGCCATTGAAACCCACCAGAGGGTAGATACTCCGACATGGCCCAGCCGTAAAGATTGTTTACGTCGAAGTACATTATAAAATCTTCAGACGCCTCGCGGTTGTACTCCGGCATGTACCGGTTATTTGCCTTTCGCATACCTGTGGACAGCACTGGCAAATACCTCCGCGAATACCTCGTTCGAAAAAGAGCAGCATGTCGATATCCGTCAGAAGGTCCAGTTCGACACGCGTGCTCCTTAACATAGCCTGCCACGAAAGGCCTGGGGATGTGAAATAGTGGGCGGGGTCCAGGGTGTACTTCCCCAAACATACACTCCTAAATTTCTCAAACAGATCTGCAAGTAACCGCACATCTGTGTCCATGTACAGACTTGCATATTCGCCCAAAGTCTTGATCTGGAAGGTCCGCCACACCTTTGTCGCGTGTTCGTAATCTTCATCAGAAATGTGTGACTCCAACAACGAACTGTAGAATTTTGATTTTGGAGGAAGCGTGGCCTCGGTGAGCTTATCCCACGAATCCATGTATTCGTAAGGGAAGACACCTTTCCGTTTGACTAATTGGAACTTCTCGGGGTCGGTGAAATGAGCACTAGTAATGTCCATGTCGTCGTCCTCAAGGGTTCCAACCAGTTTATCTAATGGGAGCTGCATGAACCGGTATGAGTCCAGAAACCTTAACGTGATTGAAGTGAATTCAATTTTTTTCGAAAAAGAAATATAACGTTCTGTGTTGATGGGAAGCACGTCCATTCCTTCGAAATCAAGTTTTGATAATGCCATTACAATGAAATGAGCATCATACCCAGAAAGATTGTGAAAGAAAATGGGTATGTACTTTTTAGTCTTATACTGCAAATTGCAATCATTATGTGCAGCCCCCCTAAATTCACCCGTGATATGACAATGATCGCGGACCTTGACAGTCCCCGGTTCAATGTCTTTCTCGCAGATGTGGCATACCGTAGCATCAGCAAACTTTGCTTCTTGCTCGTCTGTCATTACAAGAGGAATGCACCTCTTGTAAATTTTATCAACTTTCTTGGCAAGTTTCACGAGTTCATCAACAAGCCATTTTTCGGGATTTTTTCCCCTGAAGGAGTTGAAACGCGACAGACTAGGTACGAGTGGACAAACGACCTGGTATGCGGCAGCGAAAGGGATATGTTTCTGGACTAAAGTAGTGTGAGAGGCGTTGGGTGGGGGACTGCAAGAATCATAAGGTAGCAATAAACTTTCAAAGTCCGCGTAAACGACGACGGGTACACGCTCTTGGTGCACAAAATCCTTAAACTTTAAAGTTTTATCGTCGTCGCCGGGTAAATCCACTCTTACAGGATCAACCCTTGCACAGTCAATCTCGTGGCGGTCCAGGAGATCTTTGCGTCCAAAATGTTGCAGACATCTATCACAAATAAAAATAGTATGCTCATGCAAACTTAAAGAAGAACTGACTAACGCCGACAGGTTGTGAATCCAACAGTAATGGAATTTTTTCCCACTGCCGTCGGTAATCAACAACATGTTTATATGGTTACCGCGTTTGTCTGCAGTGTGATGGAGGGCCCCGGAAACTACATGTTTACCTTTAACTACATCCAGACCGAAAACATTTACAGAATAGTCTGGATTTTGCCTCTCAAATTTAGAAATGTCAGAGAGTTTTACCGGAAACTCAATACCTGAAAAATCGAAACGGTGGTTGGTGAAGGCTTCCATATAATTACTGACTAGGTACGCATGTGTTTTCGGCGCCTTTACTTGAGCTGCAAGAAGTGTCCATAGAAAGCAGTACTCGTCATTCTTGTTTTCAACATTGATGACGGCCCTCTTTCTACGGATATCAAGTGGCAGTGCAACATAGGATGACCCCCGATAGAAAGGTTGAAAATGAGAAATGCTAATGTCGAGGGATTCTATTCTATCGAGAGTTTTGCCACTTGTCCTTTCTTGAAACTCACACAATTTTACTCTGAGCTCCGACTTCACATATTTTTCATACCAATCCGACAGGCAAGTGCTGGTTGTGACTTCACGCATTTTAGTTAAAAAGCACATACGGGCGGTTTCCAAAATCATTTCCTTCTGTATTTTATATGTGTTAATCAGTCCAACCTGCACCTTTACAGATGGGGAGGACCGATTATCCACAATTTCGCGAACTTTACCGGCAACAAGTTTAAAGCAAGCATCAATGAAATTCATTGGATCTATGAAATTTTGAGAATTTGAAATTGTCCCGGAATAAATTCTATTTTTAAATGCACTAAGCCTGTCTTCAAGGACTAAGCGCGATGCTGCTGACTCACCTATCGTTGCTGCATGATCATGACTGCATAAGGCTGCCCCTGCACCGGCATACTGCCGACTTGGCCCCGGCGATGGACTGGCATACTGCCGTCTGGGCCCCGGCGAAGGACCGGCATACTGCCGGCTGGAGCCGGGCGATGGGTCGGCGTACTGTCGGCTGGGTCCCGGCGATGGGCTGTTGAAGTGGTGGCTGGAGCCGGGCGATGGTCGGCTGGGTCCCGGCGATGGGCTGCTGGGGGGCCCGGCTGCTGCTGTGGCGGGCGGCCGGCTAGGTTCCGATGTCTCCCATGGTCGCCATATTGGTGGTGGAACTGCCTCGTTGGCCGGGCGTCCGACCGCCCCCTCTGAAACATAAAAAAGAAGAAAAAATATTTTAGTATCATGAAAAACATAATTTTGTACGCATAAAATAATATAGGTAAATTACTGATGTACTGGACTTACCGATATTCCAGTGTGCTGGTGGTTGCGGTGGTGGTGGAGTTGGCGGCATGCTCTGCGGCACATCCACGTCAATGCTCCATTGTGAGCAATCACAAGCTCTTTTTGGGCTACTTAATTCTTCAGAATTGCCCTTACGCTTCTCTGGGCGTGATGGTTCATCTGAAAAAGAGAAAAAAAATGTATTAGCAATAGTTATAAAGACATGGGAAAAAAATAATCTATAGATAAATACGTACTGAAATAAAAAAGGTCACTGCAGGAAATATCCAAATCACCTGCGAACAAATAAATTAATAATATAGACTACTGCTTCAGCACTATACATTTTTTCATAAATCTAGTTACGTTAAAAAAATATTATCATTACCGAAATCATCCGCAGCGAGAATTTCATCAAAGTCTGAAGCAGAGAGAAAAAAAAACTCATCAGTATATGTGAAAGAATTTAAAACAGTCAGAAAAACAAGTTAAATAACAATAATTTACTTACCAATATCGGCGAATAAGCTAAGATCCTCAGAAGACATTGTGATGATCGAAGTGTTCAGCTCGGCCGCTCAGAGAAGACTGGATGGCTGAAGGGAGGTCTCTGCCCTATTTATACACGAGTCTGGAGCCTCGGCGTGGGAAGACTGCGTCCCCGGGCACACCTGCGCGCCAGATATACGTGGGGAGCGCTTGGCGTGGGAACACGACGCTTTGCCTGTGTTGTCTGGCGACATTAATCTCCCGAGGAATCTAAGGCCATATTTCTCGGGGTAAATTATATTCCTCCCGCACAATCGTGAAAGTTGAAAAAATGTTTTAGCTTTTAACACACACACATACCTTCCGAGGAGGTCAGGTGGTATTTATGAGGCCTGGCGCGCGGATAAGGGAATATTTATGAGTGTCGGCCCGGCGAGCCGACTACTTAAAATTCAGGCCGGGAGGGTGGCGCGGCGGCGTGGGAGCCTTTGATAGCGTGGGAAGCGCTTTGCGTCCCGATAATTAATGGCTTGCAGCTGCGCGCGGCGGCGCGGCGGCCGGCTACTTAAAATTCAGGCCGGGAAGGGGTGGCGCGGCAGATAATATTTATGATGCAGGTGCGCTGTATCGGGCGGCTATCCCTGAGAATGAAACAGAGTTTAAAAAAACATACGCTAATACTAAAATTCATATCTCGGAAAGTACTTATCCGATCTTTTTCGGATAAATACCACTGTAACGGCCAGAAAAAATCCTTATTACTTGACATGTAATAACGCTATTTTAAAATTATAAATTGTGTTATAAAAAAAATATTGAACCAAGGTCCCCAGAAGCGAATATTATACGGCATTTCGAATTGAATTTGAGGTTTATTACTCTGACCGCGTGACAAGTTGGCCTTCGATATGTCACACCACTAGTACAAATTAAGAATGTAATAAAAGAAAAAAGAAAAAGTGAATATTGTACCCTAATTGAGGTTTAAAAAAATAATAAAGCCATTTAGACGATTTATGACCCGTAACAACGTGGCACGTGGCCTTCTTGACAGCTTGATGACAGGTGTTGATGATTTATGGTGGGCACGTGGCCAGGCGAACACCTGCGCGACGTGGGGGGTCTGGCGGCACGTGCGCGGCGGGGGGAGGGGGGAGGGGGGAGGGGGAAAATCCAAGATGGCGCCGCACCGGCCTTAGAGCACTACTAACACATTGAGCTGGCTGAATGGCTAACATGGCCGAATGCCATTTAAAAAAAAAAAAAAAAAAAAAAAAAAAAAAAAAAAAAAAAAAAAAAACAATACGAACTGTAGGTTCGCAGATTTCCGCGGTCGTTGTAGATGTTATCCTGGTTTTCCGGGTTGAACCGCGTCAGTTTATGAAAACCTAACGTTTCGGCCATCATTTTGCGGCCTTCTTCAGAGGAGAAAACGTTAGGTTTTCATAAATTGACGCGGTTCAACCCGGACAACCAATATAACAAATACGAACTGTATTTGTCTTTGAAAATCCCTGGTGACATCTGTAAGCACTTTTGAGTGTAAGCACGGCATGTCTAATGGTTTTTTTTTTTTAAATGCCCAGCTCTGTTAGTATATAGGATATCTAAATTACATGAATAAAAAGCTACGCTGCTTCAGTCAGAACCCGTGCCCACTCTCCTCACACGTAGCCCAGCGTAACTTTCTACCCAACTCCTTCACTCCCCTAGATTGAGCCACGTAGTTTATGGACGCTCCTTAACTGGAAGTGGGCTCCCTTTCAGCTTTAGCCACCAGTACAGAAATATCCCCTTTCCTCTCCTGTTTAGGTGTAGGCCATGCCTAGTGAAACCCCGCCTGCCAATGGTGTCCACAATCACAATCCCAAAAACAGAACTAATGCCTTTCCCAATTAGCACTTCGGTCTCTGTGTTTACCCGACTCACAGCGTGGTTCAGTTGTAAAATTAACAACACTTTTAGAGTTATGATGATAGTTAAATCAAAATTATGTATCGTACCTATTTTATTTATTCTAAAACTAAATCAAATTAGTAGATGTGAATCTCTGCCTCTCAAAAGGAGTAGATTAATGACACTCATTAATTATCTTGAAAGGTGAATAAACCTGGACATAACTTGAAATATTGTTTAGATTGAGTCTGCACGCGTGTAGCATACCAGAGGACTGGAAAACTATCAACGTAGTTCTGATCGGTACAGAGCAGCGGACTTATTGGGTCCGGTCAAAGGGAACAACTGGATTGACATCCTTCAAATCCCTCACGGATACTCCCCAACCATCCACCACCCAGCAGCCACCGCCACCGCAGGAAGCAGACTCTTCCGAACTACCCGCCATTACAGCGGGGACTGTGAGCAAGGTGCTTTCCGCCAACCCTAATGGGTGCCCCCGGGGAACTGCGAGGAAGCAGCGCCCGCCACGAACAAGACCGAAGACCCTCCAAAATCTGGCCTTATAGCTTAGGTATATTATATATTCCCACGTGTGCCCAGTCCCCCCCCCAGGAGGAAGGGGAAAGCCGCAGCGACCGAACAACAACGCGGGATTGCCCTTCGTGAACGCCTCCCCGCAACCGACCAGCGGCACAAGCCAGCAGCCGGCC
>JARYHS010008092.1:0-10055 GCA_031002005.1 Vandiemenella viatica
ACAAACAATGAACAAATATGGAAAACTGATAAAAACTTGCAAGGAGGGAGGATGCTCATAGTTTATCAGCAGATTCAAGAATCTATTTTTGTGAAGATCATTTTGATGTAAGTGTTTGTGCACAATATATTTATAAATCTTGAGGACCTGAAAATGAGTTTAGCTATTTAACACTTGCTTATACTTCGCAAATGTAACCTCAAAACCGGTATCAATTAATTTACAAAACGTATGTCTAAGCAATAGGTTGTTGTTTACGAAACTGAAATAATGCTATTTAAGCTTATAATGTATATTTGACACTTGTACATACTTACATCGAAGTTTTAACATTGCCGAATTCCGATGAGCAAAAGTCGATGTCTGACGCGAAAAATCTCCAAAGTGTTACGGCGTCAATTTTGGGCAAATTTCTACTGTCTGCTTTGATAAATCATGGTTCCATTGCGAATTACATTTGTCTTTCAGCATATAACAGAACAACTGTATTAACGTGACAAAAGTTGCTACAAACGAATAATTTACCAACTAACCTGTTCTGTTCCCCGAAAATTTCGACAACTTTGGCGTTTCGAGTGGCGTGACGTAATGCTTTCTCATTGGCGTTCTCGGTCATGTGACTGATTTTGTAGAATTTGTTTTCTAAAAATTCTAATAATTTTTATCTTTTATAATAAATAATTTTGTTTTTTGTTATCTCCTTAGCATGGTTAATCATTAAAAACTGCTATGCGTCCGATTTATTCTTAGAATTTCAACTTTCAAAAAGCTATTGCAGCAGTGTTCCTGGATATAGAAAAGGCATACGACAAAGTCTGGCATGCCAAACTTATTCAAAACCTGAGGACCGAAACTGGAATCAAACACTGTTACATTAACCTTATCGGCAGCTACCTAAAAGACAGGAAGTTTCATGTATCAGTCGCAGGACAGAGATCATCATTCTACCCAATACCTGCCGGAATCCCACAAGGCTCGGTGATAGCTCCACCGCTATTTAACGTTTACAACAACTGGATCCCGACTCCACCCCATGTGAAGATGGCCAAATTCGCTGATGATACTACATTTTTACAACGGGAAGAATAAAGGACCTGAACATCAGACACCTGCAGCAAGGATTAGGCGCCTTGTGCAATTGGTGCAGGAAAAACAAAGTAAAAATAAACCCCAACAAATGTGCATGCATATATTTCATCAAAAAATACCACAGATAAATGAAACCCTAAAATCACGCGAAAAAACATAGCATGGACCAAGGAGCACCCGTATCTGGGGTTAACTCTAGATAGCAAACTACTTTTCCGCCAACACATCATGGATAGAAGGACAAAAGGCTTAGCAGTAGCAATGAACCTATCACCAGTGCTACGTAGCAATAACTTCCAGACCACAACTAAAATAAGATTGTACAAATCCATCATTCGACCATTCATTCTCTATGGTTGCCAGATATAAGGGATGGCAAGCCACACCAATATTCAACACGTCCAAAGACTTCAAAACCGATGCCTTCGAATGATACTCAATGCGCAAATTTATACACTCATAGAAGCACTGCACAACCAAACTGACATTCCACTAATCAACACTGAAATTTTTTACTTAACAGAAACATTCATCAGAAAAATAAACGAAAACAGAAACGAAAGGACTGAAAATATTGGTACAGTCATGCCTATGCAGTGGCACAAATACAAAGTGCCTCTGAGCTTACTATACCAACCACAATAAAATAAAAATTATACAAGTCACAAAACAGACTAAAAAGCATATGAACAATGCAGGGGTTTTTCACCACTAAGACCATCTCTGATGATCACAGCCCTGGTTTTTCCCTGAAAGTGAACAAATAAAAAGTGTCCCAAAACAAAACAACCTGAATCCTAAAAGTAAAACTACCGCAGGTAGTGGGGCTTCATTCACAGCCATTGAGGCAATGACACCAAAAAAAAAAAAAAAACTCCCAAGCCGCATACCGCTGTTTGATATTAGTGCTGCTCTTTGATAATATTTTTTGCATGCACCTTTACCGAAAATACTAGTAGTAGTAACATCTAAAGACTTCCAAGCTACCTGACATCATTAAAAACAAGTTCCTTTGCCAACCTTTATCCACAATAAGAACAGATGACTGTCGCGAATCCAAATTAGAATGGATTGAGTCTCTGCGTTCATGCGAACTCAAATTGTCTTCCCATATGTGTTATTTGCAAAGAACAACTTGTAACTCTAATGTAGAGAGACACTTTCAAATGAAGATCCCTTCATTTGTCACAACATATTCCATTGGTGATGTGTGAAAGAAAACAGTGGAAGAACTTCGGAGAAGCTTGAAAAAAAAATCTACCACTACATTTAATTGTTGGTTGGTATCTGCTAAAACCGCTAATATTGCCAGCTTCAACGTGAGCCAAAAATCACTAAAAGAGTTTCTTTGGTTCGACATACATGAGTGAACAAACGTTTTCCAACTTGAAATTTATTAAAAACAAATTCAAAACCAAATAACCCATAAACATTTGGATTTATGTTTGAAATTAAAAACGACAAGTTATGCATCTAGTATTTTAAAAATTTCTAATTAAATACAAGCACACTGTTCTCATTAATTAAAGTTCGTACTGCTTACTTGTGCATTATGTGAGTGGAGACTTTCCTGGCGTACTGATGGAATAAAATCTTCACAGGAGTTCTGCCAGATAGCGTCGTAAAAACACAGCAGAAACGTTGTCTTTCTACGACGCTATCTGGAAGAATTCCTGTGAAGATTTCAGTACCTGTGAATTATTTATAAATATATTATTTAAACAAATATATGTATGATAGTATGCTGAACCCCCATCAAGATTGCCGAAGGAAACCCCCACCTATACCTATCCCGAATCCCCACCACCATCACAAGAGGAAATCCAAAGAAATATTCTCAAACTTAAAAACAACAAAGTACCTGGAGAGGATAGTATCAATGCAGAACTATTGAAAAATCTTGGACCAAATTCACTTAAAAAAACTCGCACAAATCATTACAGAGATCTGGCAGACAGAAAAATTACCCGAAGACTGGAAAAGCGTCCTCATCCACCCACTACACAAGAAGGGAGATAAAACGGACGTCAACAACTATCGAGGGATCTCCCTTCTTCAAGTTGCATACGAAATTCTTTCAGCCTGTCTTCTCAAAAGAGTGCAAGAGTAATTCGACCACAAAATTGGCGAGTACCAAGCTGGCTTCCGCACCGGTCGGAGTTGCATAGAACAAATATTCAATTTAAAAACTACACTAAAATATAAAGCACTCAGGAACAGCCCAGTCATTTGCTCCTTTGTAGATTTCAAAAAGGCATATGATTCAGTCGACCGGCAATCTCTCTTCAACATCCTCGAAGAGCTATGGCTCGATCCAAAAACCCGAAACCTCACCAAACAAACACTCACTGGCACAACCTCTAAAGTGAAATTCATGGGAGAGATATCTGAACCATTTCATATCAATACCGGCGTTCGACAGGATGATGGTCTGTCCCCGATACTCTTCAACCATGTTTTGAATAAAGTTATCCGAGAATGGGAGAAATAACTTAAACAGCAGAACTATTGGAAACCTATACAACTCGACGACGCAAGACTGGTATTAAAATTTCCTGCCTAGCCTTTGCAGATGATTTAGTCATACTAGCAGATGACGAGATCACAGCAATTTATAAATTTATAAATCGTTTCTAGTTTGACGCTTTTCAAGTCATCCAATATGGATCAGATCTTCAGAAAAAAAAATGGCGAAAAATTCCGTAAATATTTGTGTGTGCAATGGATGATAGGGATAATGGAAAAGTTTCAAACGAAGTGACTCGTAATTTTAATGACTAAAATTTTCACGAGAATAATTAGTTGGTCCTGTGCTAATTGGTGGGTAATGACAACGAAGATTGCAAGGATGCAGTGCTTTAGTCAAGACTGGCATTATGCTAATACTACGCTCGTGGAATATTAGCATTAAACAATCTGTTTCCGGTGCTTATGCTGCACGAATACAGCGAATCAAATTCATGCACGATGACCTTACTGCAGTCATCACCATGCAAGAGATAAACAAGTAGAAATAGAAGCAAGAAGAGAGAATCTTCGGACAGAAAAGTAACTCAAAGATAGAAGGCTCTACTAAATTTTTGTTTTATACTTAAACACCAGAGTCTGTCGAAAGACTTCAAACAGTATAACCGTGACATAATGGTCTACACGTATGAGAACCTCCGTGGCTACTCTTTCTGTGTGATAACTTCCCTGCGTGTTGTTAGAGAAACTTGCGAACTTCATGATAGCTGGTTTCGATTAAAATCCAATTAACAAGATTGGATAGCTTAAAAACTGTCTCTCTATATAGGACGTATTAAAATAAATGTTGCTACTGTATCCTTCCAACAAGGAGAGAGTGAAAAGTCCACTACTGTCAATAGGTTTCTGAGATAGTTTAATTCATGTCCCTAAAGGAGAATCAATCGATTAAAAAAATGTTTACATTCTAATCGGGGATGTTATTATAATTCATGATACTAAAAATAATTATAATATTTAAGAGGCTACACACATATGTTCGACGAGTATTTATTTTTACTAAAAAACTTAGTCCACAAACCGAAAATTGGATCCCGAAGAAGGACTTCTAAGCCCTTGTGTCAGAGGTAGGACGACCAGTTCCTTTCCTCTAGCATCTAGAATTTAAAGTGGAATCCAAACCATGGAACGACTTAGCGCAGCTCATATGTCAAACAAAACTCTTAAAAATTCCTGCGCCCACCGGGTTACGAACCCGGCACCGGAGCAGTAGACGGTGGTGTTTCCTAATAACCATAGGACAGTATTTTGCATATCTGCATATGCCCTGCAAATGAAATGTTTTCAGTCTACATTGATTCCAGGAAGTGTTTGATGACAAATCCTAAGAAGTGGTTCTGTGGCTATTGCGTATAGGGCCATGGAAAGTGGACAACCCTGTCTCACAGAACGATTTATTTTAATGGGTGATGTTCGTTGACCATTTATAATTAGTTTAGAGCGTGCGATGCCTGTAATTAACTTTATCATTCGCGTGAATTATGTCCCTAGTCCTAAGCGATCCTTGATTGTGAAAAGGTTATCATGATCGATGCAGTCAAAAGCCTTTTTGAAATATAGGACTAATAGTGCGGAAGTTGTCAGTCTTTCTTCAGTTATAATATCTCGGTATTCACATTCTGTTTAGAACACTTCTTCCCGGGATAGCAATTGATTGATGGAGCCTAGAATCTTTTGCATCAGGAGCTCTAGTCAGGATTTTAGGATTCTAATAAGAATCTTGAAGTCGGAATTTAAAAGACTTGGGCGTATTGCATTTATTTTTGTGATTTTGTTTTCTTTTGGTAGGAGTGTTATATTGCCATCCGTGAAAGCAGTAGGCAGTTTGTCTGCAGACCGTAAGGCATTCAGAATTTCGGCTAGTTTTTCCCGTATGATTTCCCAATAGTGTTGATAGAATTCTGCAGAGAGACCGTCAAGGTCTAGGGATTTTCCTTTTGCTGCCTTGCTTACTGAAATCAGAATTTGTTTATGCACAAAATATCATGTTAAAGCGACTGTAGACGACTCAATTTCGGTCGCAATCTGCAGGGGTATTCCGACAGGAGCCGTGCATGTTGCCTCGCAAGTAGGCAAATTGGGTATCATAATCCCGATATCGGGAGTTCGCAGAGCCCGACAAACAGTTTTACGGTTTGTCCCTGTAGACATGGGGCAAACTGTGACGTGTGTATCACGATTGTAAGAATTGGGACAATTTCGGCTCAGTCGGCTTGGAGCAGAGAGCCAGTGTGTTCCGTGCTATTAGTGTGTCGTTAAAAATGTCTAAAAAGAAAGAGGTGTAGACGAATGTTATCGAAATATTATAAACAGTGGCGTAGCTAGGGGGGGGGGGGGGGCGGTGGGGGCGGTCCGCCCCGGGTGTCACCCGTTTGGGGGTGACACCCGCATTTCGAAAATAGTAATCGAAATTAGTGTGATACAATATATATATATGATAGACTTCTTTTATCCTTTGGTGTCGAAACACGTCTACCTTTAATGTTCTGAATATTTCTTTTTAAGTTGATCTATCGCTTTTTCAAATACGATCCAGTACAGTAGAGTATAATAATATTATTGGCTACACCGCGCGCTTAAACAATAGAGCATCGCTCTGTTGCTCCAATAATCACACGAACTCGTTGTGCTTGCCGTCCGTCACAGTTGTTTGGTTTGTTACGAGCGGCGGTGGATATAATGTAAGTTTTCTTGTATTAAGAGAGGCAGTTTTAAAATTAAAGGATATATCTAAAATTGTTAAAATCATGGTAATTAGGCAGTTAAATTGTAATTCCTCGAAATTATTTAAAGAAAATTGTTAGATTTTCCTTTGAAAATGAAAAAAAGCAACCAAGGATAGTCTATTCTTCAAAATTGTTTTGCTTTTTTATAATTCTATTAGCTAAGATTCACAAGTGACTTGAAGTATTTTCTAGTAATTTTTGAATTTATCATCTGACAGATTCGAATTGAGTACATTTTGTGTTATCCGATATACACTCTGCGTACCTTCCTTTTGTCGAAAGTGCACCTATACTCGACATGAAATCGTATCATGTTCAAATTTATGCAAATAAAATGATTCGGAAAACTGCATTAAACTAGCAATACGGTCAGGTTTCAAGTCAGTCCGGACGAGTCCGAGTGTTATCGTCTGTCGGTAATCAGTTTTTGTAGGGCATCTGTTTAAAACAGTCGGAACCGCGTATCTTCATAGCGAAATCGTAACATTAGTAAGGGGACATCCATAAATTACGTGAGGTGTTTTTCCGGATTTTCGGACCCCCCCCCCCCTCTCGTGAGATTTCGTTAGATCTGGTCCTATCAGAACCCCCCCCCCCCCTTTCGGATCGTCTTTTTTTTTTAGCTCTACAGTCCAACACAATTTTAAAAAATCTCACGTGAGAATTGGTGAGATTTCGATGTAGCCGACCCCGCCCCTATTTCACCTCACGTAATTTATGGATGCCCCCTAAGCACTTTAACTCTAGGTTCATGTAAGTTTGATATGCTTTCTACTGATTGAGAATATACAAATATGATCGCGATCAAATAAATAAGCGTATGATTCTCTATGAATTTTCCATCATAAATTTACAGAAGATTTCTTTGTCTAATACACGTACCTACATTCTTATGGGTTCCTTAAATCGACAGGGATGTCGAACTTCTGTTTCTGAACAAAAATTGAGCTTTAATCATAAACTGAACGAACATTCGAGCCGTTTACATCTTTATTTATACGCTACTGAGCGGTGCTAGAAAACTAAAATTTACACATGCAGATGGGCTTCGATACATATCATATTTAGGAGTCTGTAGCTACTTATTTCTTAGGCAGGTAGTAAAATACTTCACTTATTAAGTACTTCATGTAAAGGCGGCAGATATCTCAAAGGCGTGTTTCTTTTATTACCTGACCGTTGTTTTTTTTATTTTAAATTACGTTTAATTATGATTTTATATTTTATTTATTCATCTATTTTTATGAAGGAACTTAATGTAGAGTTGCTTCTCTGACTATACAGTATCCCCCAGGGTCTCACAACTTGTGGGACCCGGATCCTGGGTTTGCTCCAATGGGGACCCCATTTGGGTCTGGAATTGCTTCTACTTGGATCAAGCCACTTCTGTTAACTTTCCTCTCAATATGGTCCTCCAAATACCGAGGTTGTGAAGTCATTTGAATACAGCCTATGTTGACGTTTCAATAACAAATGGGTAGTTATCGACTTTTTTAAATTTATAGCGAAATCTTATGGTCGCCATATAGTTACACTGGCGGAAATTAAAATCACAACACGCATACATGAATGGTAGAATTTTAGGAAACTCTGAAAATATATCCAGGGCCGTACCTAAAAGAAATAATAACAAATGGAAATGGATCAGGCTAAGTTATTACCTTTTACAGTTGTCAGTGAGAAATGTGCCCAACTTGAGCACCAATACATTCGTGGATCCTTGCCGGCATTGACACAACAAGTGTTCGGATGTCTTCTTGGTGTATGTCTCACTACGCGTGCATGTCTTTTGCAGTCAGTTGTTGCACAGTTTGTGCTGGGTGACCATGTGATCTAATGTGTCTACTTCTGGTATCCTAGAAATGCTCTATTTGGGACAAATCTGGGAACCGTGCTGTCCATATTGTGATCGAAACTCCTTGCAAGGCTTGTGTGACGATGGCCGCAGTATGAGGACGGGCACTGTCTTTTTGGAAATACGATTCGGATGTTGAACATGTAGGGTACCACAATAAGATGCAGTACCCCGTTCACATAGTGATGGGCTGTCATTGCCTTCAACAACAGCCGACTCAGTCATGCTATCGAAACTGATTGCCACCAAAACATGACACCGGTGACGGCACTTGCGTGAGGTTCTGAAATCACAGCAGATAAGCTGTTCCTCCACTACACCTGCGAACATGTCATCGATTATCACTTTGCCACAGACAGAATCGAGACTCGTCTCTAAACACAAATGTACGCCATTCACATGTCCATTTGTGTTTCGCATTATACCAGGGTAGATGATGATGGAAATGAAATTAGATTAATGGGACACAATGCACAGGGGCCGGAGAATGTAACCCAGCTTCAAGCAATTAGTTTACAATCATCCGGGGAGGGGCGGAGGCGGGGTGTGACTATGTGTAACCACTACTTGGATCTGGCCTGCAGTCAACCATCTGCCAGCAACAGCCACCCACACCATTTGGCAGTCTTCACGTGCTGTTATCCATCTGTATGGACCTGTGCATGCTCTAGGAGTATTAGAGCTTTTTTTCATCACTGTGTAACAAGTCTGTTTACTGACATTGCACTGCGGCAAATCGTTCTGGAGATTTCACTATATGATGCACCATTTCAAAACACGTCAATTCTCCGACCTCTCTGATTGTTAGACATTTGGGTGTAGAGAGTTGTCACTCTTTTTTTTTTTTTTTTTTTTTTTTTTTTTTATTTGGCCTTTGGCTTTTGCCATACAGCCATCAAACTCATACATCATAAGGTGTACATCTTATACATCGTGTACTGTTTACAATGTTTATAACAGTTTCTAGTATTAGTTTCCATTCTTCAGTGTTTACAGTAATGTAAAATTATTTAGACATTTACTTAAATTTTTTTTTTTTTTTTACAATAATAGTTACTATACTTCAATATTTACAATTACATAAATTTCCGGTCATAGTTACAATATTTCAATGTTTGTAATAACTTATAATTATTTACAGACATTTAGATAAAATTTACAATAATAGTTACAATACATCAATGATTACAATAACTTATAATTATTTACAGACATTTATATAGGGTTTTACAAATATATTTGCGTAAATAGTTGTAATTACAATTTTTTTTTTTTTTTTTTAGTTAAGAGGTTTACATCTGGTTTATATAGGTGATTGCTATTTATTATTGATATGTTATTTCATGGTCTTTTCCAATTGGGTGACGTTTTATAAATCTATTTCATATGTGGAGACCTGTTTCTTCTAGGAATCTGATGATTGCCGGTATAACCTGTCGGTTATTCTCATACAGCAAGATTGCGACGCTGGTTGGTAAGGGGACCTTTTCTTTTGTGATGCGGCGAAGTAATTCGTTTTGTGGAGAGTTGTATTTCTTGCAACCAAAAAAATAGATGATCTAGGTCGGCTATTTCTGTAGGGTGATCTTCACAGTAGGGGGATTCTGCTACTCTGATGCGGTGTAGGTGAGCTGGGTAACACCCGTGACCTAGTCTCATTCTTATTAGAGATGACACGTGTCGTCTACTCAAAGTTGTAGAGTGGTACCAAGGTTTTATTGGTATTTCGGGTTGAATCGTAGCGTAATGTCTTCCCTTTTCATGTTTTGTTATTTCCCATTCGTTCTCCCATTCCTCGTAAGATGTTTTCCTTATTCTGTTGTAGAAATCGGTGTATGGTAATGGGATTGCTTTAAAAT
>JARYHS010008093.1:0-11284 GCA_031002005.1 Vandiemenella viatica
TATTTCCATATTTCGACTGTCTCCGCATATGTCACTTTTCTGCCCACAACTACATAGCATAGATCATTGGTGTTGTGTTTGGTAGTAGAATCGTATCTCATGTAGTGTACTATGGTTGTTAGATGTCGGTAGCTATGGGGGTGTGGGAGAAATGGGGGTTGAAAGTGGTCGGCCTGTGGCAATTTCATACTTCTGCCAAAGACAAAAGTGTCATGGTGTATCACTTTCAGCGAAAACTACAGATCACAGATAACTGGCGTTTGTGTGTAGTAGTAGCACAGAGTCATCTTTCGATCACAACAGCGGCCGAATTTCAGAAACTGTGGTACTGTGGTAGATATGGTGATTGTAAGTGGCCGACCACTGATATTTCCGTATTTCGACTGTCTCCGCATATGTCACTTTTCTGCCACAACCTACATAGCATAGATCATTGGTGTTTGTTGTTTGGTAGTAGAAATCGTATCTCATGTAGTGCACTATGGTTGTTAGATGTCGGTAGCTATGGGGGTGTGGGAGGAAATGGGGGTTGAAAGTGGTCGGCCTGTGGCAATTTCATACTTCTGCCAAAGGACAAAAAGTGTCATGGTGTATCACTTTTCAGCGAAAACTAAAGATCACAGATAACTGGCGTTTGTGTGTAGTAGTAGCACAGAGTCATCTTTCGATCACAACAGCGGCCGAATTTCAGAAACTGTGGTACTGTGGTAGATATGGTGGTTGTAAGTGGCCGACCAAGGATATTTCCGTATTTTCGACTGTCCTCCGCATATGTCACTTTTCTGCCACAACTACATAGCATAGATCATTGGTGTTTGTGTTTGGTAGTAGAATCGTATCTCATGTAGTGCACTATGGTTGTTAGATGTCGGTAGCTATGGGGGTGTGGGAGATATGGGGGTTGAACAGTTGTCGGCCTGTGGCATTTTCATACTTCTGCCAAAGGACAAAAGTGTCATGGTGTATCACTTTTCAGCGAAAACTGTAGATCACAGATAACTGGCGTTTGTGTGTAGTAGTAGCACAGAGTCATCTTTCGATCACAAACAGCGGCCGAATTTCAGAAACTGTGGTACTGTGGTAGGTATGGTGGTTGTAAGTGGCCGATCAAGGATATTTTCGTATTTCGACGAAAGGTATGTGTCTCCGCAGATTTCACTTTTCTGCCACGACTACATAGCATATAGCATTGGTGTTTATGTGTGGTAGTAGAATCGTGTCTGTTGTCGTGCACTATGGTTGTTAGATGTCTGTAGCTATGGGAGTGTGGAAGATATGGGGGATGAAAATGGTCGACCTGCGGCAATTTCATATTTCTGCCAAAGACGCATGTGTCCACGGTGTATCACTTTTAAGTGAAAACTATCAATCGCAGATCACTGGCGTTTGTGCGTGGTAGTAAACACAGAGTCTCCCATCGATCACAACGTTGGCCGAAATTCGGTAACTGTGGGAGTGTGTGAGATATGGTGTTTGAAATTGGTCGATCATGAATATTTTGGTATTTCATCCAAAGACTTGTGTGTATCCGTAAATTTTACTTTGCTGCCGGGGCTACAGAGCGCAGAAGACTGGTATTTGTGTGTGGTAATAGTATCGAGTCTCCCATCATGCACTATGGTGATTAGATGTCTATAGCTGTCAATATGAATTCTTTACAATCACGAACGAAGTCGTGGGTTCCAGCTAGTAGTACAATAAACTCTCATAAGCTTCATTCGATGCTTAAACATGGATACGTCAACAACTAAACGTGGCATCATAAAGGCCCGAAATGCTATTCGACGCAAGTTACTCGAATTGAAGACTGGTCAGATCGACTCTGAGAAATTTTTCAAAGATTCTTTAAGACCTGTGACGGATACAATAGAAAATGTTTTCTTACCTCCGCGACATCACCAGCAGCAGCAGCAACCTCCAGGTATGATCAAAGATTTCTTGAAGTCACTCAATCGAAGTGAAAGAGATTATGATTCGGTGTACGGTGTCCGGAAGAAAAATGATTCGCTAATGATTAGGAAATACTCCTATGATTATAGATGGAGATGTTATACGGATTGATGGAAATGAATATGAAAGAACTCAAGGCTTAATGGAACTGTTGTTCTTAAAAAACCAAACATTTACCAACATGGATTTGAAAAGTTATTATGAAATACTAGACACCACGAATGCCCACAGAGTGAAATTTATTCCATCTGGAAAAGTTTTGAAAAATACAACCACTAAGTATAAAAACATAATCTCTAAACTTGACAATCAGTCGGGTTCTGGTCTTCTTCCCATGAAGGAATATGTGTATTGGGACGATCCGAATGAGCTCGTTGAAAGATTGAAATTACTTACCGCATCAACATCAGCAGGACACTACTGCACACTCCAACGAAATTTTGTCAGTGATTGAAGAACTTCGTGAGAGAGACATCATCGTGTAACATGGATCAAATTGTAGCTGAACTCCATAGACCGGCTAGAAGGTATTTCCCAAGACGCCGGGTAATAATCAAAGGTCTTGATGACCTATGGCAAGCTGATATTGTAGTAATGATCCCGTATTCTCGTAAAAACAGTGGCTACAAGTATATCTACATCTACATCTATATCTTGATGGTGATTGATACTTATTCAAAGTTTGCATGGGCTCTACCCCTCAAGAACAAAACGGCTAGTGTGGTTGTCGACGCTATGAAGAAAATACTTAATGGTGATCGTGTTCCCAAAAACGGAAAAGAGTTTTATAATTCAAAGTTTAAATCACTCATGACCAGTTATGGTATTAATCACTACTCAACATATACTCATCTTAAAGCATCAATAGTTGAGCGACTCAATAGGACTATCAAGAATGCAATGTGGCAAGAATTCAGCAGACATGGTTCACATCGGTGGATTGAACTTCTTCCCCAATTAATGACCAATTACAATAACAAGTGGCACCGCACCATCAAGATGAAACCGTGTGATGTTAAAGACAATTCACTTCTTTCAACAGTGTACTGCCATATTAAGATTACTACTCCAGGAAAATTCAAAGTTGACGACCATGTCAGAATCAGTAGATTTAAAGAGAGCTTTGAGAAAGGCTACTTGCCCAACTGGTCAACGGAAGTGTTTACCATTAGTAAAGTGAAATTAACAAATCCTGTAACTTATTTACTTAAAGACTATCAGGGTAAAGATATTACAGGAGCATTTTACCAGCAAGAATTACAACTAACAAAACTTACAAGTACATTTTTGGTTGAACGAGTGATAAAGAGAAGGAAAAATATGATCTTGGTGAAGTGGTTGGGTTTTGATAAATCGCATAACACATGGATTCATAAAAAAGATTTATTCAAATTGTAACAAAATTGTACATGTCATTTTTCTGTAATAAATAATTTTTTTTTACAATTGTGTTTTTTTTCCCCCAGCAATTATTTATACTTAGCACAGCAGCAGCAGTCTCAACAAACTTGTACACTTATTCTACTTGTCCATTGACTAGATACAATACAAATGAATTTACAGAGCATAGTGCTCGTCTTTTTTTTTTTACAATATTTTTTTTTCTCGGGCTATGATTCTATACAAAGCATTAGTGCACTGCAAAAAAATTATAAAAGTTTGTACAGCATTGGAAAAAAAATATTTACATGTCTTTGCAGCAACCTAAGCAGTGCACTGTACATATTTACGAACTAGAAACACGGATAAACGGTATATTTCTTCATCACTCATACAGTATTTACAAAACATTACATATTATTTACAGACTTGTGCCCCCACGGTAGGGTCTCCACCCGTCTGGGAAAATATACCGCTTATCGTCCGTTCTAGACAGACCCAGTTTGGATATTTGAACAGCATTTACAACGTGCAGAGTTGATGCGATCCTTTGCTGCAGATGGTACCTGGGTGTTTCCCCATGGAGGCAATTTATATAATCCGTCCATCTGCAGCTTTCGCGTGACTGAGCCAGCCAAACCTTTGGCCCGTCTAGAGGTCTGGTCTGTCTCGAGCCGGATTGCATACATTTTTGCCCTTAACCCCGCAAACTCCGCAATCAGGGTGCCATTCGCTTCGTCCTTCATAACACCGACAACCTTTTCATTGTGGGACTCTATCCCATAACGGTTGCCGGTGCTATACCCAGACGTGTCGAACTCCTCCCTGTTGCGTCGCATCACTTCATATGGATCACAGTTCCGCACCAAGTAGATGAAGCTGTCTGTATCCATATATAGCAATTTAGGGCTTCTAAACTGAGGAATGGCGAATTCATAATGAAATCTGTACATCCTCAGTTTAGACAGGTCAAGAATGCACATTCCGACATACACAGGTTTATTAAAAACTATCGCAGCTTTCGCCATCTCCACGGCCACAAAGTTCTTGTTGAAAACTGTTACTTGCTTAAAGTGTGGTGAAGCTATGTGTTTGCGGGCACCGCGGCGGCCCACCCAACCTGTACACAATTTCACGTCTCGGTGTTTTCGAATGTTCTCCATAGTTTTACCGAAAATTGAATTGGTCATTAATTTATAAAAATCTCTCTCAAAATCTGTTTTGGCGTCACGGCGAGAACACGTATTGAGAGATATGTATTCTTTCAACCACGGTGACTGGTTGAAAGATATTACCCGGTGTATTTCGGTCACCTGCAGCCCCAAGCCTACACATTGCTGGAGGACTCGGTAATGGAGAACATACCGTACCTTGTTCTCCAGTGTGGTCATCAGCTTGGGGAGGGTAGAACCTTCTGGGGCTTTGTGGTCTGGACATGGCGGCAGGTCTGCTAAAACGTCATGTTTATCCTGAGGAATCGTAAGGTCTATATCCAATACGAACCCCCTAGGTGAGTCAGCTGCAACGCTCATGAAGTTTATGCTAGCAATCTCTTTAGCCGATAGCCATTGAAACCCACCAGAGGGTAGATACTCTGACATGGCCCAGCCGTAAAGATTGTTTACGTCGAAGTACATTATAAAATCTTCAGACGCCTCGCGGTTGTACTACGGCATGTACCGGTTATTTGCCTTCGCATACCTGAGGACGCACTGGCAAATACCTACGCGAATACCTCGTTCGAAAAAGAGCAGCATGTCGATATCCGCCAGAAGGTCCAGTTCGACACGCGTGATCCTTAACATAACCTGCCACGAAAGGCCTGGGGATGTGAAATAGTGGGCGGGGTCCAGGGTGTACTTCCCCAAACATACACTCCTAAATTTCTCAAACAAATCTGCAAGTAACTGCACATCTGTGTCCACGTACAGACTTGCATATTCGCCCAAAGTCTTGATCTGGAAAGTCCGCTACACCTTTGTCGCGTGTTCGTAATCTTCATCAGAAATGTGTGACTCCGACAACGAACTGTAGAATTTTGATTTTGGAGGAAGCGTGGCCTCGGTGAGCTTATCCCACGAATCCATGTATTCGTAAGGGAAGACACCTTTTCCGTTTAACTAATTGGAACTTCTCGGGGTCGGTGAAATGAGCACTAGTAATGCGCATGTCGCCGTCCTCAAGGGTTCCAACCAGTTTATCTAATGGGAGCTGCATGAACCGGTATGAGTCCAGAAACCTTAGCGTGATTGAAGTGTATTCAATCTTTTTCGAAAAAGAAATATAACGTTCTGTGTTGATGGGAAGCACGTCCATCCCTTCGGAATGGAGTTTTGATAATGCCATAACAATGAAATGAGCATCATACCCAGAAATATTGTGAAAGAAAATGGGTATGTACTTTTTAGTCTTATACTGCAAATTGCAGTCATTATGTGCAGCCCCCTAAATTCACCTGTGATATGACAATGATCGCGGACCTTGACGGTCCCCGGTTCAATGGCTTTCTCGCAGATGTGGCATACCATAGCATCAGCAAACTTTGCTTCTTGCTCATCTGTCATTACAAGAGGAATGCACTTCTTGTAAATTTTATCAACTTTCTTGGCAAGTTTGACGAGTTCGTCAACAAGCCATTTTTCGGGATTTCCCGTGAAGGAGTTGAAACGCGACAGACTAGGTACGGCTGGACAAACGACCTGGTATGCGGCAGCGAAAGGGACATGTTTCTGGACAAAAGTAGTGTGAGAGGCGTTGGGTGGAGGACTGCAAGAATCATAAGGTTGCAATAAACTTTCAAAGTCCGCGTAAGCGACGACGGGTACACGCTGCTGGTGCACAAAATCCTTAAAATTTAAGGTTTTATCGTCGCCGCCGGGTAAATCTACTCTTACAGGATCAACCCTTGCACAGACAACCTCGTGGCGGTCCAGGAGATCTTTGCGTCCGAAATGTTGCAGACATCTGTCACAAATAAAAATAGCATGCTCATAATTAGTTAAAGAAGAACTGACTAACCGCGGCAAGTCGTGAATCCAACAGTAATGGAATTTTTTCCCACTGCCATCGGTAATCATTAACATGTTTATGTGGTGAACGCGTTTTTTCTGCAGTGTGATGGAGGGCCCCGGAAACTACATGTTTACCTTTAACTACATCCAGACCGAAAACATTTACAGAATAGTCTGGATTTTGCCTCTCAAATTTAGAAATGTCTGAGAGTTTTACCGGAAACTCAATACCTGAAAAATCGAAACGGTGGTTGGTGAAGGCTACCATATAATTACTGACTAGGTACGCATGTTTTTTCGGCGCCTTTACTTGAGCTGCAAGAAGTGTCTATAAAATGCAGTACTCGTCATTCTTGTTTTTAACATTGATGACGGCCTGCTTTCTACAGATATAAAGTGGCCGAGCAACATAGGAAGACCCCCGATAGAAAGGTTGAAAATTAGAAATGCTAATGTCGAGGTATTCTATTCTATCAAGAGTTTTGCCACTTGTCCTTTCTTGAAACTCACACAATTTTACTCTGAGCTCCGACTTCACATATTTTTCATACCAGTACGACAGGCAAGTGCTGGTTGTGACCACACGCATTTTAGTTAAGAAGCACATACGGGCGGTTTCTAAAATCATTTCTTTTTTATTTTATATGTGTTAATCAGCCCAACCTGCACCTTTACAAATGGGGAGGACCGATTATCCACAATTCCGCGAAGTTTACCGGCAACAAGTTTAAAATAAGCATCAATGAAATTCATTGGATCAATGAAATTTAGAAAATTTGAAATTGTCCCGGAATAAATTCTATTTTTAAATGCACTAAGCCTGTCTTCAAGGATTAAGCACGCAACTGCTGACTCACCCGTCGTTGCTGCGGCATCATGACTGCATGATGGCGTCCCTGCACCGACGATCGGTCGACTTGACCCGGCTGTGGTGGCGTACTGTCAGCTGGGTCCGGCCGATGGACCGGCATACTGTCGGTTGGGGCCAACCGATGGGTCGGCATACTGTCGACTTGGGCCGGGCGATGGGCTGGTGGACTGGCGGCTTGACCCGGCCGATGGGCTGGTGAAGTGGCGGCTGGGCCCGGGCGATGGGTCGGTGGACTGGCGGCTGGTTCCGGGCGAAGGGCGGCTGGGTCCGGCTGCTGCTGCTGCTGTGGCGGGCGGTCGGCTAGGTCCGATTGTGGCTGACGTCTCCCATGGTTGCCATATTGGTGGCGTAACTGCCTCGTTGGCCGGGCGTCCGACCACCCCCTCTGAAACATAAAAAAAGAAGAAAAATGTTTTAGTATCATGAAAAACATAATTTTGTAAGCATAAAATAATATAGGTAAATTACTGATGAACTGGACTTACTGATATTCCAGTGTGGTGGTGGTTGCGGAAGAACCCATTGTGGTGGCGTAGTTGGCGGCATACTATGTGGTGACATGCTCTGCGACTCATCCACGTCAATATTTGGGAGCATGCTCCATTGTGAGCAATCTCCAGGGCTGATATTGGCTCTTTTTGGGCTACTTAATTCTTGAGAATTACCCTTACGCTTCTCTGGGCGTGATGGTTCATCTGAAAAAAAAAGAAAAAAATATTTTTTGCAATAGTTATAAAGACATGGAAAAAAATAATCTATAGATAATTACAAAAGGTCGCTGCAGGAAATATCCAAATCACCTGCGAACAAATAAATTAATATTATAGACTACTGCTTCAGCACTATACATTTTCATAAATCTAGTTATGTTAAAAAATTATCACTACCGAAATCATCCTGGCCCTCAGCGAGAATTTCTTCAATGTCTGAAGCAGAGGGGGAAAAAAACCATCAGTATATGTGAAAGAATTCAAAACAGCCAGAAAACAAGTTAAATAACAATAATTTACTTACCAATATCGCTGAATAAGCTCATTCCTGCAAGATCCTTAGACAGACATTGTGATGATCGTAGTGTTCAGCATGGCGACTCACAGAAGACTGGATAACACAAGGGAGATCTCAGCCCTTTATATACACGCTTGGAACCTCCCTGGCGTGGGAACACACGCTTTGCGGCATTAATCTCCCGAGGCTACATTTCTCGGGGTTGAAAAATGTTTTAGATTTATATACACGCTTGGAACGGCGTCCGAGGGGTAGAACACAATCGTAAAATACCGTGAAGGTTGAAAAATGTCTTCCGGGAGCAGGGCTCGCGGCTGATGAATAGATACCGGTCTTCCGGGTGCTACATTCAAGCACGCAGATGCGGCGCGGCGGTGTATTTATGAGGGGTCGCGGCTGATGAATAGATAGCGCCTCCCTGGGCTGGCGAGGGTCGTCTCATTTACATTTCACCGCGCGAAGGGTGTGAGACCGCCCGACGGGCCTAGTCAGCTAAAATGTTAAATTCCGTATCTTCTGAACCAGTACTCCGAATTAAATGAAATAAACGCCATTATAATAGTGAGAAAATTTAGATACTAATCGATACGTCACATCCCTAGTACAAATTAAGAATGTAATATTTATTATAAAATATTTAACCGATAAAAAGAAAAAATGAATATTATACTGCATTTCGAGCTTAATCAATTGAATTAGCGTGTAATTGAGGTTTAGTACCCTGACCGCGTAGAAAAAAATAAATATTAAAGCCATTTAGACGAATTTTGACCGTACCAACGTGGCACGTGGCCTTATTTACATATTATTCCCAGATGCGCACACCTGCGTGGCACGTGGCCTTATTTACATATTATTCCCAGACGCGCACACCTGCGTGGCACGTGGCCTTATTTACATATTATTCCCATTAAGACAGATTTATGACTAGAGCACGCACACCTGCGTTCGTTGCGACGTGGGTGGTCCTGATGATTAATGGCTTTATGATAATAATATGGTGATTAGGGGCCTAGAATCCCTTTGATGGCGCCGACCGGTGTATAGCCACTACTAGTATCCCTCTTCGCTATAAGTATTAACAGCATTACATCGGTAATAAGGGGACCCATTCGGTATTCCTTATATGTTGATCATTTTTAAATTTTTTGTTCATCATCCAACCTTAGGACCACTGAGCGACAGCTACAACTCACACTGAACAGGCTGCATGAATGGTCAGTACACGCCGGTTTTCGTTTCTCGGCCGAAAAAACCATGTGTGTACGTTTTACTCAATCTAGTAGTATTTTATTTGAACTTCACCTTACCCTGAGTAACACCATTTTATGTTTTCCGTTCGGTTTCTGGGTCTCATTTTTGACAATAGGTTAAGTTGGCTGCCGCATTTCAAAGATGTGAAAGCGAGAGCTCAGAAACCTTTGAATGTTTTAAAATGTCTTTGTGGTAGGTCATGGGGCGCCGACCGCTCCTGCCTGCCTTTGTACGGTCGCAGTTTGGAGTACGGCTGCGTCATATATGGTTCGGCACGGGATAGCTATCTCAGAATGCTGGATAGTGTCCGCAATTCAGGAATCCGGCTTGCTACTGGTGCTTACCGCGCCAGCTCGATTTCCATCATTTGTGTTGATGCTGGTGAGCCGCCATTTGTCATCCGGCGGCATCTCCTCATGGTGCGACACTATATGTACCTGGCAGTGCCGTTTGCGACGCAGTCACTAATCCTAATTATGAACGGTTATATACCAACCGCCATAGAGCCACTAAACCGTTTAGCTTCCGTACAAAGGCTATTTTAGAAGAATATGGGTTCCAGCTGCTCGCTTTTTATCTTCAGGGTTGGAGTAAATCTCCTCCCTGGCTTGTAAGGTGGCCCAGAACCATTTTAGAACTGTCTCAGTATAACAAACTGTTTACAGCTGACAATGGTTTTAGAAATATTTTAAATCAGCATCACGATTATTCCCAGTATATATGGATGCGTCTAAGCTGGTTAACGGAGTTGGTTGCTCTATAGTGTTCCCCCTAGCTACTTTTAGTTACAAGCTGAATAGTTTGTGCAGCGTGTTCTTTGCAGAGTGTTATGCGTTACTTAAGTTGCTCCAGTATATGAAAGTTAGTCGCAACATGAAGTACACATAAAATGCTGCGATTCCCTCAGTTGCATCCAGGCACTGGAAAATGTGTACCCAACGGACCGTATAGTACAGAACATACAGTACGGCCTCCACTCCCTCCAGTACTGTGAAAAGAAGGTCCTATTCTGTTGGATTCCTGGTCATGTGGTATTAATCAGGGGGAACGAGGCAGCCGATCAAGCTGTCAAGTTAGCCTAACAAAGTCAGAATTGACTTTGCTCCGGTCCCAAAGTCATACCTGGCCTCGACGGTAAAAAGAATTGTCTTTGATGTACGGTAGAGGCAATGGCTGGAAGTTGAGCGTAATAAGCTCCGGGTGTTCAAAGCGACCGTTCCACCGTGGAGAAGCCCCTTCCAGCTGGCGAAGAGGAATGAGGTTCTCCTTACTCGCCTCCGCATAGGGCACTGTCCTCTGATACATGGTTTTCTTCTCCGCTGGGAGGACCCACCGGAATGTGAGGCTTATGGCCATAGGTGGGCACAGTTAATCGAAAAGTTAACTTTGTTAATCCGTTACTTAAAAATTTAACTTCGATAATCGTTAAAGCGTTACATTTTGCAAATTTAACGCATGTTAAAGTTAACCGTTAAATATTAACCGTCCAATGGTTGAACTGATGTTTATGTATTGCAACAGGTATTACTGCAAGCAATACCAAGGTGCTATGTCCCGCGATGTGAATCAATAATACGTCTACCCAATGTCCTTCTGAAAACTGAGTTTTTACTGGAGTTCACCGTTTTAACCAGCTTCTCAAACGTATCGGATTCTTCAGCATGTAGTGGAATCATGTTGGCAACGAAAATGTTTACAATATATCAGTCCACACCAGCTTGGAATACGACAGTTCCGGTAGCTACGATGCCAAATGTTTTATTGACGTAAATTTTTATTAGCAGATGGAGATTAAAACAAATCAGTTCTC
>JARYHS010008095.1:0-18000 GCA_031002005.1 Vandiemenella viatica
CTGTCCTGTGTAATCAATTTAACACAAACTGTTAATCTAAATGAATGACTTGCACATTACAAAATATAGCAGCAGAACATTAAAAGATTCCAGCATTTGTGTATTAAAATAAGTGAAATGCGGAAGTTGATGAACTCTTTTTATTGTAAATTTCCTTTGTATAGGAAAAATTATCTGGAAGTTAAAAAATACATTTTTTCATATAACCAAAAAACCTGAGCCTGATGGGTAATTTCTAAATTCAGATTTGAATTCCCCATGCAAAAATGCTACAGAAACACATATTCACATATCAGAAAATTTTTCTTTGTAGAACAATGTTGTTGGTTAGGGCAGAGGTAAAAAAATAAAAAAAAAATAATAAGCATTCCATATGCCTTCACTACAAATCATTATGGACTATGCGCAACTGCGTACTAAGAATTACTTAACGCCAAACAAAAATTATTTAATTTTTTAGTGTGAGACAGTTAATCATACCATATTTCATATTCATCCAACATATAAATTATCGTTATTAATACACTTACCGTCTGGGGTGACGGTGTTCCTTGAAGTCCACTAGCTTCCTGTCCCTGGTTCAAGAAAGAAATTTTAAATGTAACGAGAACAAATATAATATATAAATCATATTTGAATATAGCTTTATAAAAGTATTTAAACTGCAGCAATGCAAGAAGGCAGATCAATAGGTTCATTTTCCTGCCAGGTACACTATCAAATTAAACCGAAGGACAACGGTAAAAACAAATCTTTTAGTATTAATTTCAGTTTTTAAGTAGTTTTAATATTAATATTTTGCCAAGAAGTGAGGAGGAATTTAATAATTAATATCGTGATTTAGAAGCAATCATTTTGCTTCAAGAGTCGTTACATCGTATGTACAGTCGGGGACAGAATTCGAGAGACCCCTCGCCTTTCGGTTATGCTTCGTTCTAGACACGAATACCGCATGGGACAGCATAACTGGTAGGTGGTACACTAAATTCATGACAAAATAGACCTCTCATACCCAGCACTTTACCCAAGACTGAAAAAAAACGAGCCCGCGCAGCAAGAAACTCGCAGACGCTTAGAGGCAAAGTTCGGAGTTCCACAGTTAAAATAACCGCGAATATCACCATTTTAGTAAAAATAATTATTGAAGTAACCAAATATATTGATTATAGAAGAATGATAAAACTTTTTTCGTAATTTTGATAACCATTGTGTATTTTTTCCCTCGAATTAACAATTGGTAATTCGCTAGCAAACGCAATTATATGAAGAATCCCGAAAAGAATCCCTAAATTACGCACGGAAAACCAATAAGAGAGCATTAATGGAATTAGTTACATTTTCTGGCACTGCAGCGTTATAGAACTGTGTGAGACAAATACACACAAAGGTTGAGCGTAAGTAGAAAGATCATTTACGAAAGAACTCTAATGGTAAACTAAGTCACGAAATACAAATAAACTATTTCTAGAAAATTAAATGGTTCGAAATATTAACACCTTAATTTTTTTTTCACCATAACGTATTTAGAAGGTAACCTTAACTTGATCGCAGTAGCAACAGTTTTATTAGTAATAATAATAGTTAATAACAGTAAATAAATATAAAAATCCGTCTGCATTGTGAATTAGCGGTTCCACATTTTAAATCTGGAAGATAGAAGCAGGAAAACTTTCATAACACTCTTTGTTTCTAACTAACACTGATACTTCTATAAAATTTTCTGTCAAACATTACTTCCTACCTTCCAAGCACGATGGGTTATAGGTAAAACTGTTGCCTGGCATTCGGAAGGACGCGAATTCAAACCCCGTCGCGCATACAATTTCAGTATTCCATGGTTACCGTAAATCTCTCCAGCTGAACTGAGGAAAAGTTACTTAAACAAGCCGTGGCTGAAATTCTTACCCGATCCCAGTTTCCAATACTATCAGTATATCAGAGTTCACATTGCGGCGAAGAAATGACGAAGTAGAAAAAAACGCGTTGCGTATGTGGTAACACTCTAATCTGGTGTTCGGGAGGTCGTGGGTTCGAATCCCCATCTGGCCATCCAGGTAAGCGTTTTAGATGGTTTCCCCAAATCACTTCAGGCGAGTGCCGGGATGGTTCCTTCAAAAGGCCATCACCGAATTCCTC
The DNA here is from genome assembly GCA_031002005.1 of Vandiemenella viatica. Classification (NCBI taxonomy): domain Eukaryota; kingdom Metazoa; phylum Arthropoda; class Insecta; order Orthoptera; family Morabidae; genus Vandiemenella; species Vandiemenella viatica. The sequence continues at coordinate 2,137 of JARYHS010008095.1, forward strand.
CCCAGTACTTGGCCCGTAGTCCTTTCCTGCCTCTAATGACCTCGATGAGATGTAAAGCTAGAAGCAAAAAGTAATTTCTCAAATAAAAAGAATTACATCTCTGTGGTGTGTTTTGGACCTTTTCCTTGTTGGATTTATTTTATTCAACGGCCGAACATGGTAGCAAAGGGGCTAGAGTGCTATTTCCACATGTTTAAAGTCTCTACTTCGGTGTTGTTTTAGGGCTGATCGACGTTGAAATCATTGTAGAGGAAAAAGGACTGGGGGCATGTTTCTGGAAGGAATTCAGCCATGGCCATTTCACGGAGTCATCCCGGCACTTACGTAGTGATTTCGGTTAATCATGAATATCGTAATACGGATGGATGCACGAAGGTTTGAACCCCTGTCCTAACCAAATGGGATGGCCTTGAGCGTTACCGGGATTTTCGGTCACTGGTGCGATTCCGGTCAGGGGCATGGGTGTTAAAGTAGGTGTTGTTGTATGTCTTGTGTCGTCTGATCAAAAAGAACTTGGAAATACATCAGTACACAGAATAATCACACAAAATGGCTTAATTTGATGATGGCTTTCGGGAGGAAAGCCATTAAAATTTAAAGACAATTTCTAGTTGAACCAAAAGGCAACTGGTCGTCTTCAAAAATATCTCACAGGTCCATCTCATCTCACAAAAAATATTCTTTGTTTGGTGCCAACTAGTAACATGGCCGAGTTCTAAAAATGTATAAGGATAAAAAAATTGGAAATTAGGTGGACTGTAGTGAGCTCTTTAGTACACAGGGAGGGGTAATTAATTTCAGTTGAGTGTATAGGATTTAATCTCTTTAACACTAAGCGTGGTCATTATGTAATAAGAAAAATTTCGTGCGGGCTCAAGGAAATTACAGTTCAGACGCAAGAAGGAAGTAACCGATCTGACAAACGTTTCAAGGAAGTATTTGTTTACCAGTGGCTCAGAGGAAGTGAAGAACACTTGTTCAGTAGAGTTAGCTCTAATAAGGTTTGTGAATATGACCATCCGTACTCGAAATATGCCCCTTAAAGTTATTACGAGCACCTACAAATACAGTGACAGCCATTTGCCGAAAGTAACAGAAACAACTTCATATCACACATTATTAAGATTACTTGATCATAGTTAGAGGACCGATGAAAATGTTGAAAAATAACATTGAACTAATATGTATTAGTCATTAAAAATTTCTGAAAATCATTTCTCGTGGATTTTGACTTTAGAATACTCTCATGCATCTTGTAATGTTCTACTTGCACTATTTGATTATAAAATGAAATTAATCAATGTTCCGTAACTATGGTGCTTTTTCCTTTAAAAAAACCTTGAAGTGCACGTTATGAAAATTGACCTGCTGATGTATTATTTTGACCTTAGGTGCCTTTAACCATTTAGCCTCCTCCAATTTATATTTTTCTGACTATTGTGTCAGCCTTTGCTAAGGTAATGTGGCACACTATTGTGAAGTGAACACAAGACGAACACTACACTCATCAAAAGCAACCATATGGGAGAACGGACAGGAATCGGTGATCTTTACAGTGATGACAGTGTTGTAGCCCCAACACTGCTAGCGCCAGCTTAAGTATCTTGGTCGGGACTCTAGGGAAGGAATTTGTGAATGTGTCTGCGGTCGTGGTCTGCTAACACGGGAGACAATTCCGTAGGCCCACAGAACAAGGAAATTATCAGACATTTCAGGCATGCGATTTTCCTCATCCTCGTTCAACCAACTTGCTTATATCGCTACCTGAGGCTGTTGTTAACAAACGAAAGACTTATACGGGAGTAGAACCGTTTATCCACGAGGAACAGGGCTTTCTGAACTTTTCTAAATTTTATTTCAGCTTGACTTCGAGATCACTGTAGACGGGAATTGACAGGGAGCTACGAATGGGCTTTTTGATGGAACTATCCCGACGTTTGCCTTGAGTGATTTGGAAAAACCGTAGAAAATTCGAATCTGGATAGCCGGAAGGGGATTTGAACCTGCATCCTCTCGAATGCGAGACCAGAACATTATCGCTCGTCCATAACGTTCAGTTTTTATTAATTGAACGTAACATGTAGATATATAGGAACAATAATTACAAACTGACTCGGACATGAATCTATTTTTATTATATCTAATTTTGCAGCCTAGTAGTAGACACACAATTATTTGATCAACTAATGATTTCACATCTTAATTACATCGTTTCTCATGAACCCGAAATCAGCCATAATACACACACTTTTATAACCACGTATGCAACCTTTCCATTAGTTTTTCGAAGAAAACATCATTTTACTTTTACAAGATCAGCTTATTCCAGTTTGAAAAGCAATCGTCCTTTTCCTACAGAATGTAGGCATAAGAATTTTAAAAGCTCCATTACATATGGAATTAACCAACGTCACTAACTGTAAGACAGACAGCGGTCTTTTTCCAAGACCATTCTTGCTTGTAGAAAATACCATGGTGGCTCCCAATGTGAGAAGACTGTTTGCGTCGGTTTAAATTTCCGTTATTTTCAGATTTCGTTTTTCCATGTTTTCTCAAAATATTTTTAGTTTGATGCCAGGATGGTTCTTCTAAAATGCATTAGTCAAATTTCTTCCTGTTGTTTTCCACAATTCTCTCCTATATTGATTCACCTCGCCAGTAACTGAGGCGTTTAGTCCTAATTATTAAAAATGATTAATGTATATTATGGAAGAACTGATGTGCAGTTTGCAGTAATGAAATTTTAATTCCAAAACACCGTAAAATAAAAATTTGAAATGTACAGATATTATTGTATGTTTTTCTAAAATTCTGTATTGACATTTATTTGACATCTATATGAAAGGCACGGTTTCCAATTGTCGTTCATGAAACCTCAGATTGGTATCTTATTATCACATCGATATCTGAAAACTTATTTCCAATATTCTAAAAAATATAATATTTTATTAGGCGATATTAGGGATAATAAACGATTCTTGTTTAATTTTTCTGCAGCACGTCACAGTGCCTAGTATTTAAATGTTGTTCATACATCGAAACGAGATAATTAGATGCAGTTATCATTTTGTAAACGAATCTAATCCAGCAGTATTCCTGACAAACTATTAAAATTACAAAATTTTATTTTGATACTGCTTTGCCTAGGCTCTAATGAAGGAAAATGTAGTTTTATCTTGATGGCAATGATTCCGAAGTCTCAATAGAAGGAAATACGCATCATTCCTGTCAGAAGATTTCCTCATCGAATGTGCTACTTGTATTCAAACTTTAATGTGCTTCAGTGTGAATCGCCAAACCAACCACATCTAGCAATTTGAGTGATATGATAATGCGGCAATTATTACTTTGCATTAAAAGGTATATTCAAACGGTTTTATTGCTAAAATCACGGGAATAAATAATAAACCGTGGTATGCCTTATATTTGGTTTCGAAGGAAATGAATTCATTAACACATCCCCAGAACCCACACAACGCAAAACAACATATTTCCAGGATTTGCCTGGCAGCAGCTTCCATTTTTATAGAGTAGTACAATTTAAAGATACATGAAGGCCTGTTATTTTGCAGTAGAAAATGGTTGCTCCAGTAACCAAGGACACGCGGAAGAGATTAGACAATCAAAAACGCTGACATAAGCTCAGTAGAAAATGCATGGGCCGAAATGGTATACATTATAAGAAATTCGGAATATGTGTCGAGATTTTCTGAAATCAATCATTTACGCGTAATTATTTCCATAAATTACTGGAACTTTTAACACTGTGTATTCACTTGCTTCTTCCCAACAGTGTCCCACGCGATGTCGCACTATTCTGCGATAGATTCCCGTATTTACCTGCTTATCCTTCTCCACATTTACTTTACCTCCCCTCTCCCTCTCAAGCTTTCTGAACGGACTATACATATTTTTCCAAAAAGGAATATTTAACAGTCAGTAGACGGTTACCTAGCGGAAATACGGATTGGTTAATTGATAAAAAACTGCACACAAAAATACTTCAGATTTTCAAAAAGAAAAACGAAATGAGCTGAGGTTTTTTGAAATAACATAATTTGAGTATTTTCTATATCTAAAATTTTCATATTGCGGCTATGGTGGTACAGATTGATAGTATTTTGTAAACATAATTTATCCTCTGAAAACTACACATACGTTCACCCTATTTATCTATTAGCCATTTATAATACTTAAGGCTAAACGCTTAGTTGCTTTTAAGGTAGGTCTATTTAAATACGGAAAAGATTGTAGACAAAACAACAGGAAGAAATTTGACTAATGCAATTTTAGAAGAACCATCCTGGCATCAAACTAAAAATAATTTTGAGAAAACATGGAAAAACGAAATCTGAAAATAACGGAAATTTAAACCGACGTAAACAGTCTTCTCACATTGGGAGCCACCATGGTATTTTCTACAAGCAAGAATGGTCTTGGAAAAGACCACTGTCTTCTTACAGTTAGTGACGTTGGTTAATTTCCATATGTAATGGAGCTTTTAAAATTCTTATGCCTACATTCTGTAGGAAAGGACGATTGCTTTTCAAACTGGAATAAGCTGATCTTGTAAAAGTAAAATGATGTTTTCTTCGAAAACTAATGGAAAGGTTGCTACGTGGTTATAAAAGTGTGGTGTATTATGGCTGATTTCGGGTTCATGAAAACGATGTAATTAGATGTGAAATCATTAGTTGATCAAAACATTGTGTGTCTACTACTAGCTGCAAAATTAGATATAATAAAAAATAGATTCATGTCCGAGTCAGTTTGTAATATTGTTCCTATATATCTACATGTTACGTTCAATTAATAAAAACTGAACGTTCTTGGACGAGCGATAATGTTCTGGTCTCGGCATTCGAGAGATGCAGGTTCAAATCCCCTCCCGGCTATCCAGATTCGAATTTTCTACAGTTTTTTCCAAATCACTCAAGGCAAACGTCGGGATAGTTCCATCAAAAAGCCCATTCGTAGCTCCCTGTCCAATTCCCGTCTACAGTGATCTCGAAGTCAAGCTGAAATAAAATTTAGAAAAGTTCAGAAAGCCCTGTTCCTCGTGGCTAAACGGTTCTACTCCCGTATAAGTCTTCCGTTTGTTAACAACAGCCTCAGGTAGCGATATAAGCAGTTGTTGAACGAGGATGAGGAAAATCGCATGCCTGAAATGTCTGATAATTTCCTTGTTCTGTGGGCCTACGGAATTGTCTCCCGTGTTAGCAGACCACGACCGCAGACACATTCACAAATTCCTTCCAGAGAGTCCCGACCAAGATACTTAAGCTGGCGCTAGCAGTGTTGGGCTACAACACTGTCATCACTGTAAAGATCACCATTCCTGTCCGTTCTCCCATATGGTTGCTTTTGATGAGTGTAGTGTTCGTCTTGTGTTCACTTCACAATAGTGTGCCACATTACCTTAGCAAAGGCTGACACAATAGTCAGAAAATATAAATTGGAGGAGGCTAAATGGTTAAAGGCACCTAAGGTCAAAATAATTAATCAACAGCAGGTCAATTTTCAATAACGTGCACTTCAAGGTTTTTTTTAAAGGAAAAAGCACCATAGTTACGGAACATTGATTATTCATTTTATAATCAAATAGTGCAAGTAGAACATTACAAGATGCAGTGAGAGTATTCTAAAGTCAAAAATCCACGAGAAATGATTTTCAGAAATTTTTAATGACTAATACATATTAGTTCAATGTTATTTTTCAACATTTTAATCGGTCCTCTAACTATGATCAAGTAATCTTAATAATGTGTGATATGAAGTTGTTCTCTGTTACTTTCGGCAAATGGCTGTCACTGTATTTGTAGGTGCTCGTAATACTTCAAGGGGCATATTTCGAGTACGGATGGTCATATTCACAAACCTTATTAGAGCTAACTCTACTGAACAAGTGTTCTTCACTTCCTCTGAGCCACTGGTAAACAAATACTTCCTTGAAACGTTTGTCAGATCGGTTACTTCCTTCTTGCGTCTGAACTGTAATTTCCTTGAGCCCGCACGAAATATTTTTCTTATTACATAATGACCACGCTTAGTGTTAAAGAGATTAAATCCTATACACTCAACTGAAATTAATTACCCCTCCCTGTGTACTAAAGAGCTTCACTACAGTCCACGCTTTCCAATTTTTTTTATCCTTATACATTTTTTAGAACTCGGCCATGTTACTAGTTGGCACCAAACAAAGAATATTTTTTGTGAGATGAGATGGACCTGTGAGATATTTTTGAAGACGACCTTTTGGTTCAATAAAATTGTCTTTAAATTTTTAATGGCTTTCCTCCCGATAGCCATCATCAAATTAAGCCATTTTGTGTGATTATCCTGTGTACTGATGTATTTCCAAGTGCTTTTTGCTCAAGAACGACACAAGACATACAACAACACCTACCTACTTTAACACCCATGCCCCTGACCGGAATCGCACCAGTGACCGAGAATCCCGGTAACGCTCAAGCCATCCCATTTGGTAGGACAGGGGTTCAAACCTTCGTGCATCCATCCGTATTACGATATTTCATGATTAACCGAAATCACTACGTGAAGTGCCGGGATGACTCCGTGAAATGGCCATGGCTGAATTCCTTCCAGAAACATGCCCCCAGTCCTTTTTCCTCTACAATGATTTCAACGTCGACCAGCCTAAAAAACAACGAAGTAGAGACTTTAAACATGTGGAATAGCACTCTAGCCCCTTGCTACCATGTTCGGCCGTGAATAAAATAAATCCAACAAGGAAAAGGTCCAAAACACACCACAGAGATGTAAGTCTTTTTATTTGAGAAAATTACTTTTGCTTCTAGCTTTACATCTCATCGAGGTCATTAGAGGCAGGAAAGGACTACGGCCAAGTACTGAGGAGGAATTCGGTGATGGCCTTTTGAAGGAACCATGCCCGGCAGCTCGCCTGAAGTGATTTTGGGGAAACCATCTAAAACGCTTACCTGGATGGCCAGATGGGGGATTCGAACCCACGACCTCCCGAACACCAGATTAGAGTGATTACCACATACTGCAACGCGTTTTTTTTCCTACTTCCTCATTTCTTCGCCGCAATGTGACTCTGACTTGATACACTGATAGTATTGGAAACTGGATCGGGTAAGAATTTTCAGGCCACGGCTTGTTTAAGTAACTTTTCCTCGAGTTCAGCTGGAGAGATTTACGGTAACCATGGAATACTGAAATTGTATGCGCGACGGGGTTGAATTCACGTCCTCTCGAATGCCAGGCAACAGTTTTACCTATAACCCATCGTGCTTGGAAGGTAGGAAGTAATGTTTGACAGAAAATTTTATAGAAGTATCAGTGTTAGTTCAGAAACAAAGAGTGTTATGAAAAGTTTTCCTGCTTCTATCTTCCAGATTTAAAATGTGGAACCGCTAATTCACAATGCAGACGGATTTTTATATTTATTTACTGTTATTAACTATTATTATTACTAATAAAACTGTTGCTACTGCGATCGAGTTAAGGTTACCTTCTAAATACGTTATAGTGAAAACAAAATTAAGGTGTTAATATTTCGAACAATTTAATTTTCTAGAAATAATTTATTTGTATTTCGTGACTTAGTTTACCATTAGAGTTCTTTCGTAAATGATCTTTCTACTTACGCTCAACCTTTGTGTGTATTTGTCACACACAGTTCTATAACGCTGCAGTGCCAGAAAATGTAACTAATTCCATTAATGCTCTCTTATTGGTTTTCCGTGCGTAATTTAGGGATTCTTTCGGGATTCTTCATATAATTGCGTTTGCTAGCGAATTACCAATTGTTAATTCGAGGGGAAAAAAAATACACAATGGCTATCAAAATTACGAAAAAAGTTTTATCGTTCTTCTATAATCAATATATTTGGTTACTTCAATAACTATTTTTACTAAAATGGTGATATTCGCGGTTATTTTAACTGTGGAACTCCGAACTTTGCCTCTAAGCGTCTGCGAGTTTCTTGCTGCGCGGGCTCGTTTTTTTTTTCAGTCTTGTGTAAAGTGCTGGGTATGAGAGGTCTATTTTGTCATGAATTTAGTGTACCACCTACCAGTTATGCTGTCCCATGCGGTATTCGTGTCTAGAACGAAGCATAACCGAAAGGCGAGGGGTCTCGCGAATTCTGTCCCCGACTGTACAAACAAAAGTCGACGCCAGTGAAACTGTTTATTACTATCTCTGGGATATGTACTGCTGCTATATAGCGGCTAGGCAGTGAACCGTCTAATACGCGCGACTTTCACAGTTAATACTTTTGCTCTTTAAGGGTCAAATTTCTTAAAATTTCGTTCTTAAGTAATTAAGTGACCAAGCAGAGACCTCAATCTTTAATATGATAGCTCATTTATCTATTTCGGTAAGATATCAATGGAGATTAATGGCTCATGATAAAAAAATACGTTACAGAAATAATAATAATTTTGCCCTTTAAGGCTCGAATTCCGAAAAATTCCTTTCTTAAAATATGATTTGATCAAAACGGAGGCATCAATCTCTAAAATAACACCTCATTTCTCGATTTGTGTTAGATATCAAGGGAGATAAATAGCTCGCGACAAAAAAGTACGTTATGGAAATAATGATAATTTTGCCCTTTAAGAGTCCAATTCCCAAAAATTCCTTTATTAAATTACGATGTGATCACGGCGGAGACCTTAATCTTTAAAATGATACCTCATTTATCCATATCCGTTAGATATCTAGGGAGATAAATGGCTCGTGACACAAAAACGCATTTCGGAAGTATTGATACTTTTGCCCTTAGAGGGACGATTTCCGAAAAATTACTGTCTTCATATACGATGTAACCAAAGCGGAGATCTTAATCTTAATATGGAACTTCATTTAACGATTTCAGTTAGGTATCTTGGGCGATAAATGGCTCGTTACACAAAAAAACAGCATTTTAGAAATACTGACATTTTTGCCCTTTAAGGGTTGAATTCCGAGAAATTCCTTTTTAAAAATGCAATATGATCAAAGTGAAGACCTTAAACTTTAAAATGATACCACATTCATACTTTTTAGTTAGTTATAAAGAGAGATAATGACCTGTGAAAAAAAAAAAACACCTTGAAGAAGTAATATATATGATGATTAGTGTTACTCCGAAGAGTAGGTGCGGTAAATAAGACTGAAGATATGGACCTAATTCATATAGATTTTGGGAATAGATGAAGTTAAGTTACAGGGGGAATATGATTCGTGCAGAATACCATATGGCTATTAAATAGCTACCCCAGAGCGAAGATTTGGGAGAGGTATTTATAATAACTAAGAAATCTTGAATATGCAAGTTAATAAGGAGACATTAGAGATGGATAAACAATAAAGTAAGAAGATGAATGATCAAAAAACAAAGAAGCGTTAAAATATCATCAGAAAAATATGCAGTTACAATAGTTTTCTGCAGAATCATGCTGGAGGATGGGAAGCGTATTTGCATCATTCGCAGTCAGATTTAACGTTCTTGTAGAAATCATTTCACAACAGCAATTCAGATAGTAAAGGAAATAAGTATTAATTAAATGAGGATAGATATGACTCACCATATTCCAGAATGCCTCCTTCAAGTTGATCAAGGCTTGCTGCGTATCCTTCCCGAGCGATTTCACAAGGACGTTCAGAGAGTCTCGAACTTCGTCCAGCTGGTAACAGGAACAGCTCATCAGACAAGGCTATGGTTGCGATACTAAATTTACCTCAGTAACATAATTTTGACTAGGAAATATTAATCAGTATTTGAATGATGCAAGTATACGTATAAAGGATCATAATAAATCTTCATTACTGAAACAATAATTATTCTTTTAATGTAAACTTGGCCTACTATTAATTCTAAATATATTTGTATATTAAGTAAATTTTACATTTCGCTCCGTTCAAGATACTGCTAAACATAACCCCAATCAGATTCAATTTCAAGTGGATACATATAGAAGAAAACCTCGTTCTGTTCAAGAAATCAGATTATGGCCCAGGCGAGTCGGGAAGCGTCTTTTATTTATTTATTTATTTTAAATGGCATTTGGCTTCTCTTAGGCGATACAGTCAGCTCTAGCGTGAGTTCAGTCCATCCAGGGGTTTTCAGTTTCTCCATTGTATATATATTATCTTTCAAGTAATTCTAGACACATCACAGGACGGACACGACAAGCACACTCACACTCACCGATGCCTCCGGCTGGACTCGAACCGGCGACCCTCGGGCCCTACTCTACTGAGGCGTTGGAAACATAAAGAAGGTTGATTAATATTAGAGCAGAGGGCTCAAGCTTGACTCCAATCACCTCTGACACCACGAGCTTCAAACGTTTATAGGGGCAGCAACCTTAGGCATGGTAGTCCTCTGAAGAAAGGCACAACAGAATGGTTGAAACGTCAGGCCTGAAACGAAGGACGCGGCTCCATCCAGAGAAGCAAGAAAACACCGACAACGACCGCGGAAGTCTGCGCAATCGAGTTATAAATTAGCTTCAACAAGATCTGAAGTTACGGCGAAGCTCAGCAGGAAAACTGTGGTCATTCCGGTATGGCTTCCTGCCATATGCTGTCATTTTCAATAGTTGCTTGCAAATAAAATTTTAGAGCAGTCATTTCTTTATCGTAGCGTCATCACGTTTAGTCCTAATTATCATTTATTAGCCTTACTTTTTACCGGTTGCCTGCACAGTCGTAACTCTAGCAGTATTGTTTGATAAATCATTTTAATTATATAATGGTAAAAGATTTCGTTCATAATTATTACAGAAATTTCAGGTAAGAGGCACACAGAACAGGCAGGAAGAGCGTACTTTAATGTCACCTGTACTGATGAATAATTATTACCCGAAATTATCTTGGGAAGCAGAGGTGATATCATAATAGTAATAAAAAAGTACTTAGAAAATTACATTAGTTTATTCTAGACTTTTAATTAGATGAATCTGTAATTTTATTGATTGCAGTTAAAAAGAAGGATTGATAATTCATTAAACTAAAGTATGTATTTAAATTAGTTCGCAGAAGAATAACTGATTGCTAGATAATTGGTCTATGGCTATGAGGCAAGAGTTGAAACGTTCTCGAGGGTTATTTGGATAGGTGAAGGAGGAGACTATTATTATATATATTATCATTTGTTGTGAGCCAAAGTAATGGGGTGGAGTAGCTCCCCACAGTTACAGAGTATGGGGTGACGGGGTGATGGCCTGTACCTCCCTGGGGGTGCGGTGTAAGCGGAGTATATCCGGACTCACTTGAGACAGGCAGCCGGCACTAACGGATGTGCTGATGCCGCGTCTTTCTTTAGGTGATTTCGAGTATATCAAGGCGCGACCAAATAAAATACAAGATATGTGAGTGTAGAGTTTCCCGATGAATAAATGACAAAAAATCTTCTCGGATTTGCAGGCGGATTTTATTAAAAAGCGACAAGCTTTCTGAAACTAGCTCAGCAGCCGACATCAAGTCAATTATGTACCGGCGATCTTGCCGTTACGAATACCAGGCTTTTACTGATGTCGCTTAGCAACCTCACGACGCTCGCACTTCCGCTTCACTGTGATTGGTCGACCAAACTTATAACTAGGACAAGAAGCACCGAAAACATCTGCAGTGTTATAACTGTCAAGCCCAAGGTCACCAGGCGCGCGACTGCACCAACCAACAAAGGTGCGTGAGATGTGGGGGAAACCATCGAGCTGCCGACTGCTCCATACCAAGGGAAGAAGCGGTTTGCTGTAACTGTGGCGAGAGTCATGCAGCCTGCTATTCTGGACGCCAGATCCAAAAGCAATTTCGGGAGAAGTCCAGACTCGACCACAAAGCTGCAACCACCACCAAACGAGCTGCCCATAGTGACAGCTCCCAATGGAACCACAGGCCGGCTGCCAAGAATGCTATTGGGTCGCAACCGCGGTCCGCTGCACCTCACCGATCTGCAAATAAACCTGGGACGAGACGACAACAAGAAGCCGACCAGCAACAGGAACACGCCTGCTGCAACGTTCCCAACAAAAGCGCCGAACAGCTGACTGCACTGGTCCAGCTGTTCACACAGCTCGTTGCTGCCATGATGCCATGTCCACGAACGCCAACATACAAGACAACTCACACCAACTGATGATTTATGCAACAAACCACGTCAAAAAATGCTACTTCGACAGAAGTCCTAGGATTATATCCTGGTACTGTGAAAAATAATAAAGCGCAAGCTAATAGATGACGCTGACGAGCCCGGTTATGAAGTCTTTCGAACCGGAGACGACAAGTGAAGTGCAACGAGTGAGAGTCCAAACGTGAATTCTTGCACTCTTTCTACACCAGGGCATAACTCGGTTTTGCTGTAATTAACTGCACCGTAATCCGACTACTCATTTCTTTGTCCAATCAAAAGTCACTTTCTAGTGTTATGAACTGGCGCGCGCCGCACAGAGACTTGCAGTCCCGTGTACCGTTCCACCAAGATGGAAAGACTCCAAAATGTCGCATGGTCAGCCCAATGTTCTTATAGCATTTGCGTCCAGCTTTTTAGTAGACACTTTATGGATGACATTGTTTGTTCTGATCCGTTCAGGCCTGCTTCGATCAGCTTTATTCACTACCTGAACAGTCCTCTTACGAACATACATAAACAACTTCATTTTAACTGTGCCCCCTGCGCTTATCAATATTATAAAGTTCGCGGGAATAATAAATAAATGTATGATTAACGAATGAGTCATTACAATATGAAACGATTTTTTTACTTATGGCTTTACACCTCGTCGACGTCGAGGTTGTTGAAAGCTGAATGGGACTGGGGAAAATGGACTGGAAGGAAATCGGCCATGGCCTTTTGAAGGAAGCACCCCGGCATTCGCCTGGAGTGATTTGGGGACACCATGGAAAACACAAATCTGGATGCCCGGACGGGAATTCGAACCGAAATGAAATTACCGATGCTTATGCTAGCAAGTTCACAAATTTTTGAAACAGACATGATAAGGCTGACACGTACAGTAGATAGTCAAACCACAAGAACAATTAAAATGTTGCATCTTCTATAATTGTAAATTGAGATCTGCTCTACATGATTCTAAGGAAAGTGACTAACATGAGTGTCATCTACTCGTCAGACATAAATTGATTGTTATGAAAAGTTGCTGAATTCCTCAAAATAGGAAATCGTATAGGATTCATGAATGAATTTTAAGTACAGAGAAAAAACAAACAACCATGATACAAAATGTAATTTAGCATTACGAAACAACAAAAGATAATTTTTCTGTGACTTTAACGAGGGGCGTTTTTTGCTGACATTGGCTTTACTGATAAAAATCTTTTTCCAAAACTCTGAACGTATGTTCCGTGATGTATTGTTCCGCTATAGTGCCTTCTGCTTGAGTGATGGCTTTATTCCAGGTTCAGTTAGAATTCCGTTCTGATTTACCGCGAGTGATGGGTGTGCAATAACACTCTGGCCTCGCCTTTGGGAGGGTGCTTGTTCGAATCCCCGTTTGGCCATCCAGACTTGGGTTTCCAAGGTTTCCCCAAATCATCCAGGCAAATGCTGGACTGATCCTTTTAAAAAGCCATAGTCGAATTCCTTCCCTTTACTACCCCTCAGTCCTCGCATCTAAAGACCTCGACGTCAGCATGGCGTCAATCCATGAAAAAAAAAAAACCTTCTGATTTATGTGTTACTCACGAATTGCATGATCAAAGAGTCCTTGAGAGTCATGTCAAACAGCAAGCTGCAGGCTAACCGAATTAGCACTTCTGGTCTCCAACACCTGCAAATGAGGGCAACAACAAACGTAGATGCCATACACAGAGTCACATACAAGTGGCAAAGTGATACGCGGACAGATTAAAAAAGTCTGTGTTTCAATCAGCTATTTTATATTGATTTTAGGAATAGCTCCAGGATTTTATGTAATTATTGGTTCAACATTCCTATTAATATGTTTAATACGACATAAAATAAATCATTTATCTACATCGCATCATTTTGGATTTGAAGCAGCAGCATGATATTGACATTTTGTAGATGTTGTATGATTATTCTTAAACATTTCAATTTATTGATGAGGTAGATATCTATCTAGTATAGTTAGTGCAATCAACTTCCAATTAGAAAGTTTGAAATAATCAAGATAAATAATTGCAACATTGATAATTAGAGTGTTTATCTCATTAAACATCAATACAGTAGTTTTAGTTATTGCCACGATAATATAAAAAACAATAAATGATCGAGAAAAAAGATTGGCATGATTACCATTCTCACTTCAGTTTTTTTTTTTTTTTTTTTTTTTTTTTTTTTTAATTGCAGTAACTTTATTAATTTTTGATGTAGAAATTGCATTAATTCTTCCTATCGTTATTACTATAAACATCTTTAGAATAGTTACATGAACATTTAAAACATTATTTTTTATTATCCTTTTAATTGAATGAAACTAAAGAGCCCTTAAATGAGTAGAATAGAGTTATGGTTAAATATAACATTTGAGTTACATTAAAAAAGTATTGACAAATCAATTAACCTTAAATAAGAAGCGATTATCGCATTCAGTTTCGACCTGAAAAGTTGGTCCAAACGCGTTATTTGATATGACATGTCTTGATCTGGAACAACAGACAAATCAAACCAAGTCATCGCATGGAGATCCCGAAATATTATTCGGCCGTCAGGTGACAGGGTTTATGACTCGCCACGCAGTGAATGCGCCCCTTGTTGAGGCTAACTAACCTAACACAGTAATCCTACCGGGTTTAGGAGATGCACAGTATAACGTGGAATCCGAACCAAGGAAGTGTTCCGGCTTATTTCATATTTCACTGTAAGATGTATCATCAGGCAGATATATATCAGCTGCTGTTTTCTGTCCTTGTAAGATTTTACCACCTGAAGGAATGATGGAGTTATCGAAACGTCCTTCGTTCCTTAAATGCTTTCCCATAGTTACGTCGTTAAAACCTAAATATGTTTCTTGGCAAGGATTAGTAAAAAATCAGTCCTAATCTTTAGTTAGGAACGATCCTATCATTCCTTTGATTTCGGAACAACTATGACTAACCAGAATTGGACTGTTAAACCGGGATTCTAGGCCTTCAAGTTACATTTCAACCTTCAGGCAAACTGGATAAGATTTTATAAATTTCGTTTTCCATGAAGTGGGGAATGGATCATAAACTATCTCTCCTTGGATTCCACACGCCGATGAGTACCACATAAACTTAACATACTATGTACGTAAAGAAGGAGTTTGAGAAATTATTGTAATTACCTTCTCCCCGAATAATTTTGCTGGGTGGGCAAAGACGTAACTTCTACTTTAGCTAGCAAACTCTACGGAAACATTTTTATGAGGCGGTGTTTGTTTATTGCCTCTTGCTGGTGTAGAGCGGTGGGAAGTAAACCAAATGCAACCAGCACACAACCTCTTTACTGTGGCATGTATATGCCTTTGACCTTATTCCAAGAAAGAGTTGAGCCTGGGAGTTTCACGACCAAGTCTGCAAGATCTTAGACACCTAAAGAAACGAAACATAAAGTCACCTGTGATAAAAACACGTTCAAAATGATTTTTTATATTTGGGGAAACATCTAACATTCGTGCAAATTGTGTTATGCTGCAAAACGGAAAACATGTGTTAATTCAACTAACTTTTGTGGAGTTTACAGCTTTTATATAAACGCTTATAAAAGAGTGTATCATGCTTGAATGATAACAGTACTCATGCTAACGAAAAGAGCGTTTCTCAAAAACGGAATCTTTTAGTTCTACCCATTAACAGAGGACTCAGAAAGAAATTTCTTAAATTTTAAGTAAGAAACATAGCAAAAGTAGGTGTTTGGCATAAGGAATAATTCATAACAAATCAAC
>JARYHS010008096.1:0-20912 GCA_031002005.1 Vandiemenella viatica
GAAAATCTTCAGCATTTAATAAATCACAGGTTATTTTGATACAACGATAATAATGTTTACAAAATGACCAGCAGATATGAACACAGCTTTATTCTGTTTTTTGTTTATCCACGACGTTGGCTGCCCTGTATTATTACAAATATCATTATTACTTCAGTTCCAGCAATATCCTATTCTCGAATACTAGCGAATTTTGTAATATACATTTAGAAGCAGCAGTTATTTTATATGAAAAAAAAACAACAATTTGTTCATTTCATACCATTTAAAATAGCAAGCAGGCGTAGAAATTTAAATTATGATTCGAATTTAGCATTTGATAACAGGAATGTTATTGGTAGCGCTGCCTGATGAATGGGAGGAAGTTTCATTCGTTCAGCAGCGATTGTGATACGTTATTTGCTGATATGAACTTCGCAGTATGAAGTGCGCTGGGACGCTCCGTGGTTCAGATTCCACGTTAAGCTGTAGGCTCCCTTTACACGGTAGGATTACCGGGTTGGGGTAGCCACGACAGACTCGCATGAATGGGTAATGAAAACTGCCACGCAACGTCCGAACAGTCCGGGGTCTTCCGTACAACAATGCCATACACATTAACATTTTACTTTTGTTCGAACATAGCGAAGTAGAATTGCATCCGAGAAAAGGACAATGCATAGTAAATTCCTTAGAAAATAAATGGTGAAACCAACATAAATTTGAGAAAGACCTCAAAGGAGGTTTGAAGAGGAAATGGTGTCAAACCTGAGTCCATACAGGAGAAAAAAAATAAAATAAAATGATGGCTGAGATATGTCGCTGACAGGATTAATAAGTAAGACCGAGCGTTGATGGGTGAGCGGTTAACGGTCAGGCCTCTCATTCGGGAGGACGCAGGTTCGATTCCCCGTCCGGGCATCCAGATTTGGATTTTACATGGTTTATCCAAATCACTCCAGGTGAATACCGGGATGCTTCCTTCCAAAGGCCAAGACCGAATTCCTTCCCGTTCCTTGTCCCCAGTCCCATCTCCCCTCTAATGACCTCGACGAGGTGTAAAGCCCTAAGTAAAAAAAGGTAAGGTACCGGAAAGAGGGAAGAGTTGGAGAGGGCGTATTAAAAAAAGTATCTAATTCATATTACTTTTAAGACAGATATGAAATTTTACTTTGCCGGACCCGGTAGCGTAGGGCTAGCGAGATAGCTCCCGTGCTGGGTATCGCTATTTCGGACATGGGTGGTTTAAATCAAGTCATGCACTTATACTGTAAGAAACTCTTTGAGATTAAAGATACAGAAATGCTGATAGTATGAATTAAAAACACTGAAGGTGACTGTAGGTCTTAATCTGTAAATGCCATATATGTCTACACACCGCTCCCAATTACTGTTTGCTTGTAATGTTATGAGATCATGCATGTGGAAGACGTGTATGCGGCACTGCTTCGCATGACTTGAGGAAGAGAAGAATCAGTATCCTTTTTTAACTATACTGCTAGTTCAAAAGATTAAGTTAGACGAGATTTTATCAACCTGCGACGGGTGAGCCGTACAATTCGTGTCCGACTTTCCGGGAAATACCCGCCTCCGATTTTAGTCTTGTTAATTCGTGTTGCGGGTTTTCTTTGTACCCGGAAATTAGTACAGACAAATACCAGTTTGTACTTTCCTTTTAACACCGCCAATTTTCCCAGCATTCCCAAAAAAAAATTATCCCAGCTTTAATGACGCACTAGCCGTAGAGTCCAGTTATTTTTGAAAACGAATATTTAACAACCAATAACACTTTCTAGCAATCATCATTCTTTTAAGTTTCTTTTCAATTAATTTTCACGATTCTTCGGTCATACATAAACAATTTATCTAGTCATTTATCTGACTTTAGGACTCCTGGAAGATTTTGTTGTATAATAAAACAATTTTATTGGCATAAAATTTTATTAGGCAGCACATTTTCAGTCAGTTAATTTCTTCGGTTCCTCCTTAAAATTCTAAAGAACCATAAATTCACGGTAATACAAAATATTGAAAATCGATAATTACTTTGATGAGTTTTCCCACTGGCGAAACAACTTGTGCGATTATGCAATTTTAGCCAGTGGTAATTCATAATAAAATTATTCAATTTTCTCTTTCAAAGTTCAGGGTCCCATGTTGAAATCCTTGTGCACCAAGAAATTTTCAAGAGTTCTGCTTGATCATATGAGCTATACAAGGACGTACTGTGGTTCCGATACCACGTTAAACGTACGTCCAGACACAACAAATAAAATACCGGTAGATAGTTGTGTAGAGAAACTGCCATTGGAGCATGCGTTACGACGCAGTTAAAATTAGATTAAACAAAATTTCTGCGTTGTATCATAAACTCTGTGTCATTGCCTTTTTAGGTAGTACTGGGCGTTTCTAATAACAATAATTAGATTTCTTCTTTCACTCGTAATTTCATTTCGAAAAATATAGCAAACGGTAGTGACATATGCACCAACCGAGAACTATCATTCGAATTCGCGTTTAAAATCTGGTCTGAAAACAAATTGAGTGCTGTGTTAATAGTGTTTTGTTACCATTTCAACTTGGAGAGCAATGATCACAATTACCGTTGATACGAATGAAATCCATATGTTTGAGCGGTACCACCCATTCCTCACCGCTTCTTTGTTTATTCGGGAGAACAAAGGTCCGAATGAGTCCCCTCCGACAAACGTTAAAAAAAAACTCTAAAAAATCTTTTTTTTTTTAAAGTCATTATCATTATTTTCTTGCTACACGTTTAAAATGCACAATGGTCTCTTTAGTAGAATGAACTACCATAAAACAATCATTTTAAAAGAAGTATAAAATAATTATACCATTTAAGATTTTTTAGAAAGATTTTTTTAACGTTTTAAGAAAAAAATAACATTGTTTTAGATGACTGAAATCTCTTTGAGCAAATAAAAAATCTTCGTTAAAAAAAGTCTTACTTTGTAGAAATGTCGTGGAACAAACTGAACAAAGTCACATGTTTCCAAAAATATTAAAAAATCAATATCTCTAAAATGGTGAGACTTTTACTAAAATAAAATTTTGTCATAGATTAAGACATGATGTGCCCTACCTGTGGTTGCAGGATTATCCTTTCATTCCTGGACACTCTGTATATCAAGTTTATCTCTATAGCGTCTTGATACTTTCACCTTTTGTGGCTAAGAAGTGTGAGTTTCTGGGTATTACAGCACTGTACCTCAAAATTCTGCCAGCGGTATCAAGAGACTAGTCATAGTACACTGTTTTCCCTTAAGTACTATAGTGAACTGAACGGAAACTGAACTGAACTGAAATTTTGGTATTTGGGGGTTTTCACTCTAATTTTACAGAGTCTCATATTCGATAGTTCGAAATTGTAAAACAGAATGTCTTATTGTATAAAAAAACGACATCAATATTCAGCAAGAGCATTAAAACAAATAAACTGCTTTATTGTTGTAAATGCTTTTTCTTTTCTTTCGTATGTGAACGAACGCATAATGTTGTATATTTCTACGAGACAGATCATGGTGAATGCTGAGAGCACGTATTTACGAACAAGGCACAACAGAAATGTTGTGGAGGAGCTGTCATACTTGTTTACCCAGGAGTTCGGAGTTGGTTCGCCACTTCCAGCGTACTAGAGGCTGGGGCTGCGAAATTTATGACCAACTTGTAGAAGTTATGTTCATGGGCCATCAAACTTGCTCTCCAGATATGTATTATGGCGCAAGATTAATGCAAGACGAGGAGCTTGGAGCCACCGGCGTTGGAATGGAAGGCTCAGGTGAGTGTAGGCAAGCTGACACGGAACGGGTGGAAGCACATTATAACATATTGCAAGTAAGGGCGCCAGTCTAGGAGCCGGAAACGTTTTTTAATGGAACCACAAATACATTTGCTCATTCTGCTTTTACGGATGGTTGGAAAGAACAGTTGGGGCCATGGAAGAAGGTTACGCCTAATTTCTATGCCACAGAAAGGCAGGAAATTATTTTTTTCGCCATATGCATATACCTTTCTGATAAACTAATCGATATCAAAGAATTCGTTACTAGAAAAACGAAAAACAAAGAGAGCGAATGTCTTTTGAAGATTATCTACAATTTATTGTGTGAAAATTTTCAGATCCTCTTTGTCTTTATAACACACAAGGATGCATTAGATTTTTGAGATCCTGGGAAAAAGCGTTCTGGTTGAGTTGTTATGCAGGATAGTTGGTGGGTTCCAATTACCTGTTGTCCATTCAACAAATTTTTAATACATTTTTAGTTGAGAATTGAACAACCAGCTGTTGATTGTGTGTTCCAATTAGTATAAGTTCATTAAAAATATCATTTTACAAGCTATTTTATAAGCAATTTCTATACCTTTTTTAATTAGACTCCTAAATGATTCTGTTTAAAGGATATTTCGTAAATAATAGAGATGGTAAAAATTATGCGTTTCCTTTCCAAATATTATTTCTGTGAAAAACAATTTGAATAGCTTATTTTAGTACATCGAGACAGCATCGGAAACTCAACTAGCTTTTTATTTGTTCCACAGCGTTTTCCCGCCGCTAATGACCTCAGCTTTGTATCTCTTCTACAGCGTGTTCCCGCCTCTAATGACGTCGAAGAGGCCGTAAGGGGGAAAAAATCGGCTTGTTAATCGACTGTGTATTTGTTATTCCAAAAATATTTGATTCGCTTTCGATAAAATCTTAAGGATGGAATTTAGTTCTTTTTACCGATTATTGTTTCAACGATTTTTTCGAGTATTTTCTATGATTTTTTAAAAAATTTTATTCTTCATCTACGAAAGAAGAAAGCTTTTCAACTGCTTCAGATTTTTCACAACTCAGTCTTGATCTTGTGGTGAGGAATTTTTAAGTTTATCCGAGTATTTCTTCGTTTTAATGTCGACAATCCTATAAAGCTTTATCTTTCCAAAAAGCATAACCCCTTGAAGTTTTAGAATAATTTATAACGGCATCTGCAAATATGAGAACGCTAAGCTCTACTTTGTTACAAAAAATTAAACTAAAAGAGTTAGGTGGTTAATTATGTCATGGTTCATGTAACCAATGGCACTATAAAAATAAAACTATTAAAAATTGAGGACTAAAATTATGTCACATATAGTTTTTTTTTTTTTAACCGAAAAAATTAAGCATCAAACAGGCAACTTGTACATACGGCATCCTTGTCACTACTTTTCAGAAACAGGGCTCCAAACAAAATGTTAGCATCAATACTTTAGTCCTTCTTTGTGCTTTTCTTGATTAGTCTCTCGTGAAACAAAATAAGGTCGGTCACCTAATTTTGGAATCGTTTTACTCTTAAAAGGAGTTATTTTAGACCTGGGTACAGAGGAAGGGAAGACAGTTTCTTTCATCCAAGTGTCTGAAGTGTTGTGTGTTGATAACCGCGCTGAGTTTTGCTAAGTTTAGTATGTTGTACTGTTATGTAAGGTTGCAAGAAGAGAGAAGGTGAAACCCGCTGCAGGAACTACCTACTCTTCTGAAGGACAACTAGGGCACCATCTTTCGACGGATAAATCAACAGCGTCGTATGCTTTCACTCCATTCGCTCTGCGAAAGGTCTGAAATCTAACCCAGGCCGTTCGTACACAGTTTACGGCTCCGTTATCGTAAATATTGGCAGAACCTGAATTTCTCTTAATTTGTCGAAGCTAATAGGATGGAAAGAGAAAGGGAGGAAGGGAAGCGGAGAGGGAGTTGCGTGGGTGGTGTAATGTGTGTAGTGTTCGCTCGAGAGGCTGCTGAAAGGATACATTGGAAGCAGAAACTGATCAAAGGGCTCTCTACTCGTCTGGAAGAGCTCCTCAGGTCAGTCAAACTTCATTCCTAATTCTGGTATTCATCTCATTTATGGTATCTCCACAAACTTCCTGACTAATGAGGCCAATACAGAAATCTTCACAAATGGGCCTCTCAGCTTACCTATATAATACTGGTGTCAAAATTAGAAACTGTACTTTCAATAAAAGTAATGTTCTAACATATTATAAGTTGATTTTTTGAAAAATAAATGGACTACCACAGTTCGATAGTTATTATTTATTTCTCGTGTCCAGGACAAAACATTACAAGTTGAAACAAAACAAATAAAATTAATTAATTAACATCAATTAACACCAATTAAATGGAATGTGACCAGAATTCCGCAATCCTGATGGCCTTCTCATTTGCCCTAAAAAGGTCGTCGATAGTGCAGATTTCATATAGATTCCTGCATACCAGAAGATGTTGTGGGTTCTGCAGCTCACCACATTCACATAGTTCGTTTTCCGTAGTGTAACCCATTTTTTGATATTAGATCTGCATAGGGACACTTCAGTTCTTAATCTGTTTAGTACGTTCCATATGGCATATGGCTGATTATACCCTGCGGCCGGTACCTGTTTGATATTCCTCCAGTGCCCTTCGGGCAACGAATTTCGTCATAGTTTTACACGGCGTGCTCCAGGTGAAGATGTTATGGCTGTAGTTGAATGTATGAAGCTCTTTCTTGACATTAGCCTTGTGTGTTGAGGTTCGTGTTCAAACAAAGGGTGTCTGGGCTCTATTTTCTGTTTCCTCTTCTCCATATCTGAAGATGTTTTTCTTCGAATGTCAGGTGGTGCTATACCCGTTATTTGGTATTTTGACAACAGTTGGTTTCAGGCAATCTGTTACAATGCGACCAGTTTCATTTAGTGTTATATCCACCTACCTAGCATGTGCAGAATTTTGCAAACTGGTGCTGAGTATTCTGCTGCAGAGAAACTGCCAGCATTTCAACCATCTGAGGAAAAACCGTTGTCGCCTATGCTATAATTAGTTAATAGTCTACATTGCTAAATGCCGACGCGATACACAGATCACTTCAATCAGGCAAATTACACTGATGTGCAACACTTAAGGATGAGATAGATGAAGCAGCATAACGTATTAACTGCTAGGTGGAAAAGAATGAAAGTGCGGAAGCGTATTGACAGAGGTCTCCCATACATGCACAGAAAGTAGGATGTTACATTGCGTAAGGTCAGCGTGATTACAGCGCCAAATGTGCCTGGCGCCGCAACGTGAGGAAATTGAAGGAAGGGAGAAGACAATGTGTGTCAATCAGCGAGCTGTTACGGCACATAGTGGTGATGTTCTTCATTACAACATGTCTCAGTGTCAATATTTTGATGACTTCAAAAGGGAAGAATGATTCGGAAACTGAAAGAAATACTAAGTGTGACAGATGTAGTCTAGGAGTTTGGTATTTCTCACAGCGTTGTTTCACTTCCATGGGGTGCATTCTGAACCAAAGGCACTCTTGCTCGAAAAAGTGTAGGAGGTCAAATGCAACTGCAGATAGCCGCTACATTGTGCAGTAGGCAAGAAGGGACTCACGTCACACAGCGGATGCAATTTGTAATCACAATTAACAGAACTGCAAGGCACACAATCTGCCGTCCCCAATGGCGCAACTGTATGGGGCTGGTCTCGTTGCACGACGACCATTACCTTGTGTTCCATTTACACCAGCACATTGGCGTCACCGTTTGAGATGGTGCCAAGAGCATCAGGACTGGACCGACGAGGAGTGAGGTTTCGGTTGCTTTTCTCAGGTGAGAGCAGATTCAATCTGAATAGTGATTCTGAAGAGAGGTGGGAACACGCAATACACCCAGGAAAATTGTAGATCATGATCATTCTGTTGGTCGAAGTGTTGTGGTGTGGGAATGTATAACACTGAATCGGCGTACCGACCTCCAAATCCTTGGACGCGGCACACTCACCACTGAACGTTATTGCGACACTGTATTCCTTCCCCATGAGCGTCTTTTCAGGAGTGCATTTGGCCGTGACTTCATCTACTGCCGCATGAAACAGTACAGGTGGAACGTTAGGATATTTGTCAAATGGACTGGCCTGTCCGTCCCCCCGATTAAATCCCATCGAGCACGTCTGGGATGCGGTGGGGAGACTTATTGCAGCACGTCCACAAGCACCAACGACCATCCAACAGTTGCCAACCACGATGTTGCACGAATGGAACGCCTTACCACATGAACTTCTCATCAACCTTGTGGCCAGCATGGGAGCATCTTGCAGGGTATGCTTCGCTGTCCGTGATGATCACACATTCTTTTAAGGACCATGTCTCTACTTTTCGTAACGTCCAGGTGACCACAATAAGTCGCCTTGACTTCGGTGTAACGTATTGTCTCTGTATAAAAGTATCATTTCTGCTCGTCTCATCTCGTATTTCTTTCAGTTGCCTTCTCTACCGTACTGTGGACGTTCTTTCTATCTATGGATCAAGTTTTATCAAGGTTTTTTACTTGGGTGTGGTTTTATGGCGCGTCGACATCGAGGTCATTAGCGTTGTTACTTGGTAGTGACACAGCTTGCGAATGTTACATTCGTCATTAAGTTTTGCAGACCCGTGTATTTTCCTCCCTAACATTAACATTGGAGTGTGTGAGCAGTAAGTTATCTGGTTCTAAGTGCCCCTCCGTTAACTGTATAAAGTTTAACAAAATATTTATTATTTTATATTAAGTTGCTTTCGGTTGTGAAAATTTTTGAATCATTTCGAATCGTATAAAAAAGAAGTATATACGCATCTTAATAGTATTTGATGTGTCTGCTTATCAACGTATATACATAAATTTTTTATTCTCTTATTTTATGTATCATAGGAGAGGAAAACTCAAGTGAAACATGCAAGAGAGAAGAATAAAATCATCTGCGTTCTATTATTTTGCTAGAGTTTCCGGACTCGTCAACGTCGAGTTCATTAAAGCTGGATTGATTGCAAGAAAGGGATAGGAATACGGCCATGTCTTTTTCAAGTAACCATCCCTGCATTCGGCTTGAGTAGTTTCGAGAAACTGTGGAAAGCCGAAATCAGGGTGATGGGAACGGGGATCGAACTTTCTTCCTTCCGAATACCAGCGTAAACTAAACACTGGAATCGGTATCTGCTTCTTCCCATTCAAAGTTCCTCTACAGTACATTGTCACACTGTTAAATGAGGAGAAGTTCATTTCCTATGATGCTTAGCTATGGAATAAAATGAATAGGGAGGGAAAAAAAGCCACCAGCTTTACGTTAACGTGAAAATTAGTTTCGTCAGTGACTAAGAGAAAGAACACGTTTAAAATTCTTCGGTTTGTTTCTACTATAAGTAATTCTTATTGACTCGCAAGGCACAGTTATGTAAGACTGGAGGTTTTCTCGGCGTTGAATATGAATACAATCCTCGCGGATAACTAACCGATTGCGTCCATCGACGTTTCGGCGGTCATAACTCTGCTGCCATTGTCAAGTGACATTGTGAGCAAACGCTTGGCAATGGCGGCAGAGTTATACCCGCCAAAACATCGTGTGTTATTGATGGACTGACTATTGAAGTTACCCGAGAGGATTTTATTCAACCCCGATATTGTTACACAACAAGCACGGAAAAAACCTACCAGAAAGTTGATATGGCGTTTGTACTGACATGGTATGTTGCTGGCTGTAACCCAAATCAGTATTAAATTAAATTGCAATGGAGCGCATGCTCCAGTGGCAATTTCCATAAATACCCATCTTTCCACTTTTCTGCATCCACCTACATTTACCCTTTACAAATTTTAACTTTCAATTCTTTCAAAGATTTTGGAAAATTATTGATCATTTCTCTTGGAAACTTATTCCAGTCCCTGACACTCTTACCTTAAAAAGAAAATCTTCCTACACTCTTCTGCCTAAAATCGAGCTTGTGGTCATAGTCATTTTTTCCTTCCATGCATTACTTTCAATTCTCACACCTATATCTTTCCATGCCTCATCACCAATATACGCATTGTACACTCCCTTGATCCTCTTCACCCTCCTTCTGTCTTCCAGTGAGTCCCATTCCAGCTCTTTTATCGTATCTGTTACTGATTACGTTCTGCGATAATTTCCAGAAACAATATAGCAGCCCTTCCTTACACCTTCTCCAACTCCTGTATGTGATACTCAAAATGTGGGTCCCATACCATTGCTCGAATATGGTAGATATTCGATCAATGGTCTGACCAAAGTTTTGTAACCCAATTTCTTTACTTCTCTCGTACATCCCCTCATCACCCTTTCCAACAAATGCAGAATTTTGAAACCTTTTCCTACTACCTGTCCAATGTGATCTGTCCAGTTAAGCTTGTTATCAAATATTATGCCAAGATATTTACATTTCAAGTCTTCATAAGCAATTCTTTTCCCATCTTATAATCATAATAAACCTTTTGTTTTTTATTTGTGTATCTAATAAGGTGACTCTTCTTTGCATTTATCTTCATCCCATGTTTACCAACCCAACTAGATATCCTGTCCCGATCACCCTGCAACTGTTTACAATTCTCAACCGTTTTGATGGTTTTATATAGCATCATGTCATCTGCAAACAATCTAATTTCTGATAGTATACAATTAACATAATTATTCATTAGAATAATAAATAGTAATGGTCCCAATACGTTACCTTGTGGCACTCCCATTTTAATTCAACTTCTTTTGATACCGCATTTCCTACCCTAACTTTCTGTTTTCTACCTTTCAAAAATTCTTCTATCCAGCAAATCACTTTCTGATCCACTCCAATAAATCTTACCTTATTTACTACCATTTTATGGCTCACTCTGTCAAAAGCCTTTGAAAGATCTAGTGCTACACTATCAATTTGACCTCCCTTGTCCATTTCATCCGAAATATCTTGCATATATCCCACCAACTGAGATTCACACGAATATCCTTGCCTAAAGCCATGTTGCCTACTTTAAAAACCACTTACGCTCCTCACATATTTCTGAAGTATTGACCAGATATGTGAAGAATACTAGTTGCGTAATTTGTACGGTGATCATTTGCCCGTTATGATGGAAGCTCCCGGAGGAGTGTGTTACCGTGGCAGTATGTAGGGCCGGACTAGATAATTCAAGACGGAGTGGGTTGAATTATTCCCCGCCCACACCGCACAGCCAAACAAACTGCGCGTTTCGCATCAGACGGCGGCGTTCCGTGACGGTGAAATATTCAGCGGCTCTCAGACACAGCAACCTACTTGCCGCCATCGGGGGAATTCTATCAGGCCGCGAGCATTAATCTTTTAACGCCTGTTCCAACACACACGCGCGCGCGCGTTGAAATGAAGGTGTGATTAAAACCGGGGTATGAAGTCACGTTGCTTACACGAAAGTGTTGGCTGTCTACGGAAGCATATGAAGTAATTAAATCTTTCACTTATTTAGAAAACTGGATGATTTTTCTGTTTCTTATTATTTACAAATCATGAATTTAATAACGATTGGAAGTAATAGCAGGTGATGAGCCATAATATAACAAAAGCGATGATTGATATTTATGGACACTTGGTGCTAATGAATCCACAAAAACTAATAAAAAAAATAGGATGGTTGTTTAGTTGAACTTTTTCTTTTATTTTTTTTACTTATGGTTTTTCGACTCGTCGAGGTCATTAGAGGTAGGATAGTACTGCGGACAAGGAACTGGAAGGCATTCATCCATGGCCTTTTGAAGCAAGCATCCCAGCATTCACCTGGAGTGATTCGGAGAAACAATGGAAATCCAAAATCTGGATGCCCGGACGGGGATTCGAAATGGCGTCCTCCCGAATGCGAGGCCAGAGCGTTAACTGCTCGGTGAGGCTTGATCAGTCAAACGAAATTTTTCATAGGTCATTCACTGGATTGTGGCGGCATCATTAGGAGAAGATGCCCTTCCAGTATTACAGTGTACGTGTACTTAAACGGGGAAGAACTAGAGCTGAATATGATGTCCACGCATGAAGGCCAGTGTAAATGGTCATTAAAAAAAGATTAACAGGGTATATGAGTTAGCAAACTGAGTTTACAGTTCGGCAGATTGATGAGATATCTGGTATTTCAATAACAACGACGAAAGAAAGGTTTTCACTTAGGGAAACCAAAACGTTTGATAACACATGTACGTAAAGTCAATGATCAAGCAAGCATCTGGGGAATAGCAAGCCGTTTTTGAAACCAGTACAGTAAACTATCTTGAACGATTTGTGATTATAGATTAGCGTGAACCCATCACTTCACCAAAGAATCGAAGCAACAATTAAAATACAGTGATGGACAGCAAGTTCATCGCTCACAGTTCGGCCAAAGCTATCCCTACTCGATTGAAAGTGGAATTATGAGAAAGTAAAGCTTCCAGATTTCTCTAAAACAAAAGAGTGAAATCATCACTGGCCATTTGATGTAACTGCTAGCAGCTATCTAGGAAAATAGAAGGTGCTGGCCCATCTTCACTATGATTCTAATCACAAGCCTCTCATTGCCATAGCCGCAATTTAAGTGCGGGTTTCAATTGGCGCTGCAATCATCTTATTCACCCAATTCGGCATCCTTAGACTCCAACCGACGAATGAGCGGTAACCCTAGAGCCTGACATTCGGAAGGACGCGTGTTAAATTCGCACCCCTACATCAGATTTCACTTTTTCCGCAATCAGTCCAGGCAAATGCCGGGATAGTTCTTTCAAAAGGACGTGGCCAAATTTCTTCCCATTCCTTGCCCCCAGTCCTTCCCCGCCTTTAATTTCGTTGACGTAGACGAGGCGTAAATTATAAGAAAATAAAAAAGGACATCAAACCCACACCTGTATCTAGCGTTCTGCATGGAGTTAGCTGGTTCGTTCATCGATGGTTGAAGTAATATTTGCGATTATTATGTAGTCTGATCGGTAGGTAATATGTTGGTGCACAGTTAATGATCACTAAATTCTGAACCATATTCTTGGTGAAATCACTTCGCAGTTCGGATGTGGAGGGCGTACGTCACTGTTGACAGTGATTCGTCCGTCGAAAGTGTACTTTATATTTGGCTGCCATCCCATGCATTTCGGAAGAGTAATCCTATCTGTCGGCACCAAGTTTTCTCCTTTTCCTCTGGCAGGAACCTGTTTGATATATCTTTTATTAGGCTGATTGGAGAGAAGTGCTAGTGGACAGATTATAGTTATTCGTATAAAATAAGCAGAATTTGAAGGGAGATAAAGGAAAGATGACCAGTCAAATCAAGTGTGGCATTTGAATTTGTTGAAGGTTTTTTTTCGAAATCTTTATCTTAATTCAACGAAGCGAGATTCAGGTTTTTAGCAATATTTAACAGTTGGATGGATGGCCTTGAGCTCAACATGCTCAGAGATTTCAAATCTTCGGTCAATATATATTTTCAAAGTTATCGTCCATTGGAAGACTGTCAATATCATTATGAGTATAAACATCAACGGCAAAATGTTATTGCTTGTCTCTATGAGACGAACGCTTTGAAAGAAGCTATATCTACGAATTTGAAAAAAATAGGTGTTAACCTTTTGTAGCCTTTAAGCAATTTGGAAAGAAGCAAATACTTTCGACATTTTACAAATAAGAAACTTATAATCACCACTATCGGTACCTGCAATTGTAAATTGACAGTATTGGACAGCGACTATCATCAAAATGATTATAGAGACTCACCTACTAATGACATTCAATTGATATTTTGGCATAAAAATATTTTTGTAATCTCACACGTAAAACAGACAGTTACATATTTACACAAATGACTTGTAAAAAGGCGCCTACTTGAGGCCTATATTCAGATTTTCTGTTGAAAGAGAAGCTTTAAATAAAAGATATTGGTGTGTGCAATTCTGAATTGCAGAGTTTTCTGATCTTAAAACTCTATGTTTCCAAAGTCATGGTACTACCATGCTCATATTAATCCGAACGACCTGAATTGCACATCGCTACATTTCCTCCTGGAACTTATTCAACCCATTATACACATCTACGAAGACAGTACTATACCCAGGAGGTGGTACAGTCTCGCGACTATTAAAATTGAGCCACATCCACCTCCCATAAAACGAAATACATTTCCACTTTTTTATTTCATAAACCGAAATAGCGATTACATTTCGGCAATAAAAGAGTTATAGGAACATCAAATACGTTTCATTTACTGTTTTAAAGACATTTTACAGTTATTAAGAGTTCATACATAACACGAAAGTTACCAATCTCAAACAAAATGCTGGTTTTTAGAAAGTACTGCATAACAACAAAATGCAGATTTTATACCCGTACAACAACTTAAAATGACTCGAAATTTACGTTAATAATCAACGTTTGCTGTGTATTATAATTTTTGGAAACAGTACAGACTTATCTAAGAGTTCAGTCAAATATATGACACGTAACGAGATTTCGGATTTAATAATTTTGGCAGTGGTCTTGTAAGTATGCTTGCCTGTAAAAGCAATTCTCTAAGTTCTGTCGTTTCTTGAACATACTTAGCGTGGAACAATAGAAAAGAATCATAACATTAATGTTCTGGCTGACGTGAGACACTGTCAACGCAGCATGCGTGAGCAGGATTTGAAAGACACTTTTCTATTAAATTTAACTTCACCGTAAGATTTCTGTCACTCAACATTCCCCATTTTTTCTAGTGCTCATAACAAAGTCGGGCGATTGATCATTGATGTAATACGTAATGATAACTGTTTAAAATAATCAAGGAACTAAATCAAACTAATGTGTCTATTGTGCGAAAAAGTTTTTTTTAGCTAATGTCCTTATTGTGCGACAACGATAATTTCTAGCCTGTGGTATTGGGAAGCAAATGAGTAATGAAATGGAAAGTGGCTGTTCTTACGAAAAAAAATCTCATCAAGGAAGAACATAAAATTCAAAGCTTCCGTATTTAAAAACATGCTGCTCCGACTAGTGATAGCTAATGATATAATTGATGCATAACCCCAACTGGGAATTATTCGTAGCATGGAGTTATCTTTCCTGTCCTATCGCGTTGACCACTATCTCCGGGAGTCCGTAAAAAATTCGGTTTGCGGTAAGGGGCAAAATCGTTAACCGTAGCACAAAAAGAATATACATTATTAAAGAAGTGCAGAAATTTTAAAAGTTAATTCTGACGCATATCACCATTGATGAAAAGTTTCTTTAATTTTATTTCCTAAATTTAAAATTCAAAGAAATAAACAGTAAATTCCAGGAACGAGGAAAGATAATGCCTGGCTCGTTATTAGTTTCTCCTACCACAGCTTCCGTCTCTGGTAAGCCTGAGGCTATGGTGCTGTAATTGGCTCAGGTTCGGATATCCTGATCCCGGAAGCTACGAGGTGCGATGTCTTGCGGTTCCACGGTTCGAGTCAGCCGAGGGCAAAAGTGGTTAAATGATGCGTTATGTTTTTCTTGGGTTACCCGTACACCGGGACAGTGAAAACATATTTTACACCTATTGGGAAGTTGAAATTACAAATTTCGGCCTGTATCTATTGTGAAATCAAAATTCGTTGTTATTCTTCAATAAAGTCACTATTATTTCAAAGGCACGGAAGAGGTTAGTATTCTAAAAACGTAAACGAATTCGGCAACGATATTTGAGAAATGGCAATTCCTCATTCCGTTGAGTAATTTCGAGATTTTTTATTTAAACAGAATTTTTGATAGCCAGATCGTGAGAGTGAATTGACTACTGTCTAGTGCCACTGATGAAATTTACCCTTCACCCAATTCGTTCAGCTATTAATTAATGTAAAATTCCGGGAAATAAACAATAACTTTCAGGAACGAGGAAAGATAATGCCAAGCTGTTTATGCGTTGTAGCCACCTCATCTTCCGTCTCTGGTAAGCCTGACGCGATGGGGCGGTAAGTGGCTCATATTCGCGGATGCAGATCCCGGAAGCTAGTGCGTTGTCTCGTGGTTCCACGGTTCGAGTCGCGCCGCGGAAAAAAGTGATTAAACGTTGCGTTAGGTTTTTCTTGTATTACCCGTACACTGAGACAGTAAAAACGTATTATACGCCTATTGAGACGTTAAAATTACAGATTTCTGCCTGTATCTATTGAGCAATCCAAATTCATTGTTATTTTTCTGTAAAGTAATTATTATTGAAAAGGCCTGGAAGAAATTAGTTTTTTTTTATTTTTTTATTTTTTATTTTTTTGAAACGTAAACGAATTGTTCAACCAGAAATTTTTTTGGCTGGATCGTGAATCTGACTTGACTATTTTCTAATGCCGCTGAAGAACTTTGCCTGTTTGTTTGATGAACAGTAACACAATCAAGATTTAATTTAAACTGCTGGTATCTGTATGTATTGACATATTAACTCATTGTATGCTGAATTGACGCTAAAGTAAATACAATCATGTTGTGGATATTGAAATTTGTAACAATCTAGTCTTAAAATATAAATTGTTCGCGATCATTCATTTCGCCAAAGTGTAAAGTAAAAGGTTTGTTTCCTCATAGTTGTGGAAAAACGATAGCCAGTATATAGACGTCATAACATTCACGAGGACTATGAGAAAGAAGAGTGGTTTTATAAATATCCTACGTTTCATTTATTCTAAACAAAACTCTATCAGTTCCTACATTTCTGAAAATTTTTGTCTCAAGATAAATGTCATGACAGAAAGAAATAGTGACACTTATTTTTTCGTAATGTTTTGTTAATAGGAAACTTAAAAAAATTACGTGTCAGCTGATAGATGACGTTAGCACTATCAAGCGCCACATTGTAATCCATTATAAGGATTTATAGTTTGTCTCAGTTACACTCGGCAAGTGATGTGTGGTAGGATCATCATGAGGAAATAGGGCACACAGCGATGAACGCGCAGCCTTTCCGTGAACGGCTCGTAGGAATATCCATTCCCAGGATATTCCTACTTCTTAAAGAATACATAATCATTAATTTTCTATATATACTCATACAGTCATTGCATTAGATGTGGACAGCGCTATCATGTTCTATCAGTCTTTTTGCACAATCTGGCATCAATCTCATCCCAGGAAAGAGTTAAGCAATGCTGGATCCGCCTTTTGGCAATATCATTGGGGGATATTTCATTCAGAGCCATCTATATTTCAGATTATTCATTTCCGTAAGTCAATGCATGAAACAAAACTATAATTAAGCTCCTCCCCACTGACGATTCATAATGGCGGGGTAGTTCATCAACCTTCCCCTACATTTAAATAACACTTTAAATAAATTCAGATCGTAAAACCTATCGCAAAAGTTGTAATTAACGGGAATGCATTAAAGCGAGGAAAAAAATAACCCCTAAGGCTCCGTTCTACTTTTTACTACAACTGAGTAGCGTAAAACTTTAACGATCCATATTTACATACTGGTTAAGCTAATTCCTTCCGATAATATTTCACTCATAATGTGGTCTGTGGACAAACCAGCGAATAACCATTTTCGAGGAGGTAGAATATTTAGAAATTCGAAACTACAGAAACAAGAGATTATTTCGGAAAAGATTGAATGAAACAGTCTTCCTAGGCAGCATTGTTAACAAACTGACGAGTAGGTATTTAGCTTGAGCGGAGGGGGGGGGGGGAGGTGTCCTGTGGTTAGCGTTGTGGTTTTCTGAACCTGCGGTTCAAGGTTCAAATCCACGTATTTCATATTTTTTAAATTTTTTTCTCCTTTTATAAGTTCCGAACCTACACTATGCTTATGCATATTATATATTCTTGATTCCTTCCAACTGCCACAGGGAATAAGATACTTAAGGAATCTCTTATAACCGAAACTATCAAATGATTTTTAACCAACTACCAACATGAAATTAACACTTTTGCGGCGGCAGCGCTGAAAGAAAGTTACTATGGTTCCCAGCAACGCCGCAATCAGATCGTCTGTCCCATTTCCAACTGTATACGTTTATCGAAAATAATCATTTCGCAGTAGAACGAATTTAACTTTTCAGAAACAATTAATTTATCGTTGGAATTATGTCTCTAATTTTAAGCCATGTCTATCATTAATTCTGTAGGTGGTCTATAATGATCATACACCGTCGTCAAGGAAAACAAAAATATAATGTAAAAACATGAAAGGAAATCGCATAGAACCAAATATTAGTACTGTAACAAATGAAATGACCATTGTCACTCAAAAATTTAAAACCAGGTTATTATCGTAGGACTAGCATAAATACTTTTATTACTGGTATAAGTAAAAAAAGTTAATTGAGAATCGGGATTGAAGTAGAGAGTTCTAAAATTACTGCTTTACACCGTAGCGACATGATGCCTGCGGGATTTAAAAACTCATTACTTAATAAATCATACAATTTTTGTGTTATTCTTTGTTTGCGATTACTTCAGTATAATAATATAAATAGATACCACCATTTGGCGAAGAAGGATGTCGGCTCTCGTGTGAGTGTTCTTTAGTCTCGCGTGTTAAGTGGAACGGTGACTTTTCGTCACCCGTGATAGTCGACTCCAAAATAGACTAAGCCGCAAAAATTCAAACAAACACAGCCTACCGGTAAAGTAAGTTCGACAGTGCCTTAGGATCGGAGGACCGAGCGTAGTTGGTGAGCCTTAACGCTCTGGCCTCGCATTCGGGAGGAGGCGGCTTTGAATACCGGTCCGACTATTAGCGGCGGAAAAGGACTAGTGGCAAGGATTTCACCAATGGCCTTTTTTAACTATTCCGGTATTCACATAGAGTGGTTTGGGGAAACCGTTGAAACCCCAAATCTGGATGACCGGACTAGGATTCCAACCTGTGTCCTCCCGAATGAGAGGCCAGAGCGTCACAGCGTCACCAAGAATGCGTGTGTTGAATGGTGATGACATAGAAAATTGTGTAATTGTTCAGCCCTTAAAACGATGTATACATTGAAGAGAGTATATTGATATTGAAACTTTGATTGGGAGACCTTAGATTTTGGATTTCCCTCTTACAGTTTTAATTTCCAGCTGTGACTTGCAGTCTTAAGTTGCATAATTGTAGTGTAAAACAATAAAAAACTTCAGCCGAATTTGCTGTTCGTGATGAATTATTACGTGTATTATTTGCGTTATAAAGGTGTTCTTCTTAGCCGAAGGAAATAGGAAAGTTCACATTTATTTCCTCCTGCAACGCTGCCATATCTACTTCCTCCAACGTTGTCACGATTTCTGACTTCTGGCAGTGCTCCGGAAATTCCTATACAAGGAATCGTGTCTCATAACTATGCGATATCATAAGAACAGACACAGTGCCGAAATGGAAAATTATTTTTCTTCCACATCTCATATTTTTATTTAACAGATTTTTTTCTTCTGTTTTTAACAGTTTGATTCTTTATACAGATTATCAATAACTATTCATTCACGAGATTTTGTATCTATATAAATCTTCACTTTGTTACATAATGGACGAAGCACATTTGTTTATAAAGGCGGAGTGGCTGAACGGTAATGCGGTAACCTGTGGAACTGGTGATCCTAGGTTCTATCCCACTTGCGGTTGACTATTTTTTTTATTGATTATTTCCTTTTCACTTGTTGCAAAATACATATCATATGTATATACGTATAAAAAACGTATTATATTTTACGGCAAATTGTTTAAAAATAAATTCCAATATGAAGCGCGAATACACTTGTCATTGGATGTCTAGTTCCACTAATATAGCAGCATCTTTAATTGTTTATCGTAAAGACAGATTCATTTGGCACTCCATAACATTTTATTAGTAGTTTATAGGCCACATCGACGATAAAATGTGTGTATTTGGGATTTAAAATACTGTTCAGCCAATATAATCTGACGAGTTTAGTGCATTTTAGTGCCGTAAAGGCAGGGAGTACGTTTGGAGTTGTTCATGAGAACCTGCAAGTTTAATCACCGCTGTTTAATTTCTCACTTGATCCGACAAAAAAACTATTATTTTTTTATTTTTTTTATTTTGGATCTGTGATTTAAATGTGCTGTGAGGTAGGAATTTTTTTTGTAAATGCCTCTCCAAGGCGTAGGGAAATTACCATATAATTAGCGTTAAAAAAAAAAAAAGAGCATCTATGTGCAACCAACAGCCTTGTAGTTTCACATCTGGCTTAGAAATGAAATTGGTATTTAGAAGGAGCATTTCACAGCGATACCATTGGATACAGATGTTTACTGTGTTTGCGTCAGACTCCAAGCGCTAGCCGTGTTTGAGAAAATTCTAGATCCTTGGAGAGGCATTTACAAAGAAAAATCCTAACTCACAGCATATTGAAATCACAGATCCAAAATAAAAAAATAAAAAATAATAGTTTTTTTGTCGGATCAAGCGAGATATTAAACATCATTGATTAATCTTGCAGGTTCTCATGAACAATTCCAAACGTACTCCCTGCCTTTATGGCACTAAAATGCACTAAACTCGTCAGATTACAGGTATATTGGCTGAACAGTATTTTAAATCCCAAATACACACATTTTATCGTCGATGTGGCCTATAAACTACTAATAAAATTTTATGGAGTGCCAAATGAATCTGTCTTTACGATAAACAACTTAAGATGCTGCTATATTAGTGGACTAAGACATCCAATGACAAGTGTATTCGCGCTTCATATTGGAATTTATTTTTAAACAATTTGCCGTAAAATACAATACGTTTTTTTATACGTATATACATATGATATGTATTTTGCAACAAGTGAAAAGAAATAATCAATAAAAAATAGTCAACCGCAAGTGGGATAGAACCTAGGATCACCAGTTCCACAGGTTACCGCATTACCGTTCAGCCACCTCCGCCTTTATAAACAAATGTGCTTCGTCCATTATGTAACAAAGTGAAGATTTATATAGAAACAAAATCTCGTGAATGAATAGTTATTGATAATCTGTATAAAGAATCAAACTGTTAAAAACAGAAGAATAAAAATCTTGTTAAATAAAAATATGAGATGTGGAAGAAAATAATTTTCCATTTCGGCACTGTGTCTGTTCTTATGATATCGCATAGCTATGAGACACGATTCCTTGTATAGGAATTTCCGGTGAGCACTGCCAGAAGTCAGAAATCGTGACAACGTTGGAGGAAGTAGATATGGCAGCGTTGCAGA